>CM074782.1:8232683-8715183 GCA_037355745.1 Pseudo-nitzschia multiseries | reverse complement strand
GTTCCAATACCCTTCCCAATCAAAAACGAAGTAGAGTATTGTGTTGGTATTTGAGCTGGTGTAATTTTGTACTATTTGTACGGTGGTGAACCTTCATGGTCTGTTCTATGGAAGGAGAAACAGAAGGGTCATCATGGTTGTAATTTACCATCTGAATAGCCATCCGAATAGCCATTGGATAGCCGTTCAATTGCCATTCCTGGTCAGCAAATCTGTAGTGTAACATGCTGGCATTCAAATCTGGTAGGGTTTGTACATGTCTGCCTCCATTCTCTCCTCTATCCAAGGGGAAAGAGATGGGTTGGGGTAGGAAACATCGTTGGCTCGTTTTTTTTCGTATCTTTGTCATTCGGATTCATCTTTGCCATTTGAATACCCTTCCCGGTCAAAAACGAAGTAGAGTGACCTGTAGGTATTTGAGTTGGTGTCATTTTGTATTTGTACAGTGGTGAACCTTCATGGTCTGTTATATCAAAGGAGAAAGTGATTTCAATGATTGGAATTCCTATCAAAAATAAATCATGTCTTCGAGGGTTTTTCTGCTGTGTTTGCAGGGTCTTTTCACTTGTTCTTTTTATGAAGAGATTTCAGTGTACAGATCACACACATGTTCATTACTCGTAGACTTGTACATGGTTTTTGTACTGTGTATTTATTGTGGTATTTTTATAATGTACACAGCGTGTTACTAAGTGCAGTTAACAGCATGTTGCGAAGATGAGAGAAAATCATGTGTGGGTAAGAAGTTTGACACAAAATATTGTTCATCACGGCAACTTTATGATATCCCTAACCCTGAAATTGTTATTTAACTGATTATTTTTATTCCACCAAGTCAAGAGTGAGTTTTAGGTGATGATCCAGATAGGAATTGATGAGATATTGTCTCGAAAGTAAAGGTGTGCGACGCGCGAGGTTTTTTAGTAGACACGCGACCTAAAAAGATAGGAAATTTTAAAAATAGGGTCGAGAATTTAAAAAATACCGAGCGATACCCCGCAGGGGGTAGAGAAACAGTTCTCGGACGGGGACGGCCGTATTTTTCGCTCCATCCCTATGAGCCGCGTAGATACGAGGAGCCGCGTCCCTACATGAATGGTGAATTCGACCCTACAAGCACCAGCGTCTTTTGGCCCCAACAGGCTCAATATTCATCATTGTTTGCTCTCTAGCAAGAAATAGGTCTACAAACTAATTATAGCTCTTTTTTTGGCATATACTCTGGTCCCTAGTCTGTTGTGTATTAGTCTGTTCTGGGAGTATCAAAAAGAGTGCTAGGTGAATAGTGCTCAGAATACGACAGAAAATTCTACTACCGTAGATACAGAGGCACCGAGTAACACGTCCGATAACTGTCACGCGACCCTTTTTTTTTTTGTCGCGAGGTACTGTCGCAACCCCTTTTTGTGTGTAATTTTAACACGAGTCCCCCTTGTGATTCACTAGGTCAGTATCAAGCCCGCCCTCGTATTCTCAATCCCTGGTTTGCGATTATTTTTTTCCCTCGGGTCATGAATAATTACTATTAATTTTTAATCTCACCTACCCCTACGTTCGTGAATCGCATGTACTGAAAATTAAATACGCATGGTCATGACTCACACCCAAGCTCCCGTGTGATTCACTGGGTCAGTATCAAGCCCGCCCTCATAACTCTCAATACCTGGTTTGCGATAATTTTTTCCCTTGGGTCATGAATAATTATTTTTAATTTTTAATATTACCTACCCGTACGTTCGCAAATCACATCTACAAAAATGAATTACGCAAGGTCATGACTCACAACCAGTAAAATTTAACATTAGTGCTCGCGACACACAACCCTTAAAATGTATCTCCATTGCTCGTGACACACTACCCTTATAATTTAATATTTGTGCTCGCAACAAACAACCCTTAAAATTTAATATCATTGCTTGCGACTACCTACCACTACAGTTGAATTATTCGGGTCAAGAATTTGCTTAGTAGTATCCTATGCAAAATATGTATGATATGTACGAGTACTTCCTTCTGTACAATTTAATGGTATTTGTCACACAATCTACTATTTGCAACCATGGTATGCAACATATGTAAGACATGTACCTTTTACCCTACTAATCACTTTCCTCGAAGATTTACCCGTGTCGTAGGTGTGAACCAACCCTCGTCAAATTAGTGAATGGACTGACACAATGAACAGTATCGATTCTGAAAACAAGGCCTAAACTTCCTCCATTTTGTCAAGCAATTGCCTCCATGCCGGATCAATATAGTTTTCATCCTCACTTTCCTCTTCAGTGAGACTACTGGCAACAGTGCCACCATTTTTCGACACAGTACTGGTAGGATTGCTTTCTGAGTTGAATCTTTCCAGCATCATTTTCTCCAAATTTATACCCGTTTCGGGATTTTCTCTTAACGTTTGTATCTTCTTGCACAATTTATTGAACACTTTCCGTCCTTCTTTGTCCCATCCATTTGCACTTCCACTTTTTGAATCGCAATATTTTTTTTTCATGTATTTTGTTTTCTTTTGTGTCGTGTATGTTCCATCAAGTTTCATTTGCTTCTGTTTTTCCCAATTGCTGTATTCGTTGTCAATTATCATTAGGGCAAAAGCCTCATCCGTAACAGTAAAGATGGTACTAATAAGATCCTTTGTCTTCCTCAGCTTAAAGTTCGTCTTCCCCGGATTAATGGCAGACAGGATTCTTGTCACAAAATAATGAAATTCTTCATTTGCCGCATTTCCGTATTGCCGGTACTCTTTCGCCAGAATTTCCATCAAGTCCGTATTTAGAGCTACAGTACCAGGGAATGATGCCAGCACTTTTGCCATTTCACTATCAGCTGCGGTGATGACAACAAATGGCAGTATGATATCATAGTATAGTGGGGTTAGTTGTACGTTGGTCGTAGGCACATATGGAAGAACGTCGAAAGTACCATAATTTCCAGATGATTCAACGATTACACCGTCACTCACCAAACCAATTTTTTCTAGGCAATGTTTGATTATTGTGCCTCAATTTTGCCAGGGATTTTGGTACTGCATTATCAAAGTAGGCACAGAATTTCTTAATGGGTATATTTTTTGGAACGGAGATTACACACGCATCGATTCCTTGCACGATTATTTTATTGGAAAGTGTGTTTGTTGTCATAAATTTCAGGCCACCATACCATTCCTTCTTCACATAGGCCCTCACTTGTCCTTCAATTGTATCTTTACATGTTTTCAATAGTTTCATAGTTTCCGTTTCCATACTATGTATAGTTCCACAACTCAACGTACTCACTTTATCAACGCTACCCCCCCCCGCACTGTTTTCAATGGAACCGTGTCGGTATTTTTTGCAGTCTCCTCTTTAGAATTGATTCCCTTCTTACCAGCTCTCAGCACCATTTTCAGGATATTCTCTATTAGATCTGGATTCTCATTCGCTATTTCTGTTAATGTTTTCACCGTTTCGTTCACGTATTTCTTTTTGTGTTGTCCGCCCTCCGTAGTTTTTTGTTTTGTTGTCTCTTTGATATTTTCTCTAGTATCCTTATTCTTGTTGGAGCTCCCATCATTGTCTTCACTAATCGAATCAGTGTCACTGTCACTGTCACTGTCACTGTCAGTGTCACTTTCACTTTCACTGTCGCTGCTGTCCATCATGCTAATGTTTTCAGCTGTTCTTTTTAGTGGTGTTTCTCTTTCCGCCGTGGTGGTGCCTTTTTGTGTTGCTGCAATTTTTGTGTTCCTCTCAGTGGACATGGTGGTAATGCTTGTATTTTTGGTATTATCTCTAGTGTCTCCATCCCTGACTACGTTTGCCATATCTGCTATTTTCTTTTCTTAGAGACGTGTTATTTTTGCCTTGGGTAAGTTGGACCATTTTTGTTTCGGCATCTTGTATTAATGCTTTGCAGGGGCCCTGTGGAGTTGTTGAGTACGTAGTTATTGTATGTATTGTAAGTATGTGTCAGTAAAGTTATGGTAAGAAGTATTCATACAATAATGCGTACAATTTCTACTAGTACTAGTGTGCATCAAGTCAGATCAGAATTACCAAAGGTGTTCTGATCTGTACCAATTCTTACCAGTTCCAATTCTACCATTAGCCAACCAACCAAATTCATGTGTAAGCTATCAGCAAGGTATCTACATTCATAGGGTTGGGGTTAGATTTGAACAAGCAAGCTGTACGAGCTACCGGTAATTACGAGCTATCAGATCTACAAGCAAGCTACCTACCTTCATACCAATCATACCAATCGATTTATATTACTATTGAAGTGACGTCATTTGCGCAACCTCTTTTTTAAATTCGAACAAGCAAGCTGTACGAGCTACTGGAAATTACAAGGTACCAGATCTACAAGCAAGCTACCTACCTTCATATTGATCATACCAATTGATCTATACTACCAATGAAGTGAGTCATTCGCACGAGTTTTATTTTAAATTGGAGCAAGCAAGCTGTACGAGCTACAGGTAATTACAAGCTACCAGATCTATAAGCAGATTCGAACACAGTGCAAATCTTTCCAGTCCGTAACCAAAATATAATTCAATCATCAACCCAAAAACCCACCAGATTTGAGCATAGTGCAAATCCTGCCAGTCCCCAACCAAAATATAATTAAATCGTCAACCCAAAAACCCACCTGGATTGAAGACAGTGAAAATCCTGCCGATCCCCGACCAAAATATAACTTAGTCATCAACCCAAAAACACACCAGATTTGAACAAAGTGCAAATCTTTCCAGTCCCTAACCAAAATATAATTCAATCGTCAACCCAAAAACCCACCAGATTTGAAGACAGTGCAAATCCTGCCGATCCCCCACCAAAATATAACTCAGTCATCAGCCCAAAAACCCACCAGATTTGAGCACAGTGCAAATCCTGCCAGTCCCTAACCAAAATATAACTCAATCGTCAACCCAAAAACCCACCAGAGTTGAACACAGTGCACATCTTTCCAGTCCCTAACCAAAATATAATTCAATCGTCATCCCAAAAACAAACCCGATTTGAAAACAGTGCAAATCTTTCCAGTCCCTAACCAAAATATAACTCAGTCATCAACCCAAAAACCCACCAGATTTGAACACAGTGCAAATCCTGTCAGTCCTCGACAAAAATATAACTCAGTCATCAACCCAAAAACCCACCAGATTTGAGCACAGTGCAAATCCTGCCAGTCCCTAACCAAAATATAACTCAATCGTCAACCCAAAAACCCACCAGATTTGAACACAGTGCACATCTTTCCAGTCCCAAACCAAAATATAATTCAATCGTCAACCCAAAAACCAACCATATTTGAACACAGTGCAAATCCTGCCTGTCCTCGACAAAAAAATAACTCAGTCATCAACCAAAAAAACCCACCAGATTTGAACACAGTGCAAATCCTGCCAGTTCCCGACCAAAATATAACTCAGTCATCAACCCAAAAACCCACCATATTTGAACACAGTGCAAATCTTTCCAGTCCCTAACAAAAATATAATTCAGTCATCAACCCAAAAACCCACCAGATTTGAGCACAGTGCAAATCCTGCCAGTCCCCGACCAAATATTATTGAATTGTCAACCCTAAAACCCACCTGATTTGAAGTCAGTGCAAATCCTGCCGATCCCCAACCAAAATATAACTCAGTCATCAACCCAAAAACCCACCAGATTTGAACACAGTGCAAATCTTTCCAGTCATTCACAAAAATATAATTCAATCGTCAACCAAAAACCAAACCAGATTTGAACACAGTGCAAACACTGCCAGTCCCCGACAAAAATATAACTCAGTCATCAACCCAAAAAACCCACCAGATTTGAACACAGTGCAAATCCTTCCAGTCATTAACCAAAATATAATTCAATCGTGAACCCAAAAACCCACCAGATTTGAACACAGTGCAAATCCTGCCAGTGAGCAATCCCTGTCTTACGATATTGCCATTGTTCTTCGGTGAGCAAACTCTGATTTCATAAAATATCACACGAGCTACGGGAGCAATTCCTGACTTTAATGATAAACATTCCATGGAGTCTTCCTAACGGAACAAGAGAAGAAAACCGTTGACATGTGATTCTCACACAATACATATACATGCATACAAATATATATGGTCAACGACTAATACATGTACGGAAATAATCAGCGAGTAATCTCAGCACTACGCAACAGCAGTTGCAATGTATTCATCTCAATAAAAGAGATATCTTGCATTTCGGCAAGATTTCACTTTATCTCATACTTTTAACATTCAACTGATTTATATCCCAAAATTCACACTAGTTGCTACCAACTACTTGTAATCTACATACTAAGGTCTGTCTCGCTGCAATCTGAATAAGTCACAGCAAGAGGAGATCTGGCGTTTCTCTAGTCTCGCCTGTAGTCCGATTATCCGTTGCCGAAAGTATCCAAACACAATTGTCACGCGTAGAGTACAATCGTTCGTCTACTAACACACTAACACAGCGTTGCTGTTCGTCAGAAGTCCTTGAATCAGACTCTCAACGAATCGGATTCAGAAGGAAAATAATAGGAATTGGATGTTTTGTACCTGATGATTGTTAATGCCGGTGACGTTAACATATCGTGGTGGAATATCCTTGGAGATGAGACATGCATCATTACCGATGATGCAGCCATTTGCGCCGCGGTCGACCATGGCAAAACCAGGGCTAGTAACCGTAGTTTTGTGTATGTGGTATGTGTATGACGTTACGGGCCCATCATTAGGAAAGGTGAGATCATCCTCGGGAGTATACCACTGGTGAAAATTGGCGGAATACGATGGTGTTCCGACAGGTATTTGAGTGTCACCGTCCTTTTTGTACTGAATGTCAGGGTTGTTTGAAAGGAATCGAGCTGGATGCGCGGGTGACACGGAAGACTTGAGAGGTCGCTGGTCCTTAGACGAGGAGGTCGTTGATTTGTATACACCTAGAGATGCATGGAAAACGCCTCTACGATCATTCTCTACAGCAGGATGTAGGTCTGCTGCGGAATTGGCGTGCTCATCCTTGGGCGAAGTATCGTCTTCTTGAAAAGATACCGAGTGTTCATGTTGGTATGCCTTTCGGGTAATGGGTTTGACACTGTTGGGGTCAGGTTGGTTAGTGTTAAGTAAGTCGTGTCGCAATGAGGCAACCACAATTTTCTTTCCTTCCGGAGAAAAACCGAGCCAACTCTTCATGTCCTGACGTGACAAGGCCTTCCATATGTTTGTAGGCAACCTTGTGGTAGGGTCAGGGGTACGTCCAGCCTTGAACACAGCATAATCTTGATAGTCTCCTTCAAATTCGATGGGAAGAGCATAGTCATCATGGTGTTGGATCGAGTCAGAAGAGAAATCATGAACGTGTGCACGTACGGTCGACCGAGGAGCAGACATCACAGACTGGGAATCAAGTCGAGTTGCTTCGAGTAAAAGCGTGATTTTAAGATCGTGGATAGCAGCGGCTTCGGCAACTGCATCCGTTACGGTGCTATTCGTCCCACCTGGATCCTTGACTTTGGCAAACTGTTCGCTTAGCTGGAAGCTGGAATAACATGCCTGACACAATGCTGATTTTACAGTGTGATACTCGAGGGGCTTGTTGGGAGGACGGAGCTTGTTGAGGTGATTCAATTCATCAAACCAATGTGTGATGAATTTCACTTTGGATTCCTTCCAATTGTTGAGGTTCAACTTGAGCAACGCTTGTAGCTGGGTCGAGTTGTCGTATACCTTTGCTTTTGATTGGCTATGAAGGTTTACGAAGTCGAAGTAGGCCTGGCGTCCATCACGAGTGGTAGAATGACTGTGTACACATGATGCAGAAAGGTCACTCTTGAAGACTTCCAACATTAGTACCCAGAAGAAGGCACATTGTTTGATGTAGAGATCACGGGTGTAACCCACAAGCGTGGCTGGAGGCCAAGTTTCATCGAGGAATGTCTCTGTATCGATGTCGTATGCTTCGAGTTTAGCTTTGAAACCGACGAGCCAGTGTTCGAATCTCGAGTCATTCGTGAGGGGTGTAAAGGACTTTTCATCTCGTGCTTTTTGGCACCATGATTCGTACTTTACCTGCTGAGGGGACTTTTTGTTACTTCCCGCCGGAGGAGGTGGTGGGTTCAGAACAGATTCGTTACGTAAGCGTTGGGCACGCTCTCCGCGGAATGCCTGGAATTCCATGTATGTATATGACTTTACATCTTTCCAGTCCTTCTCGTCTTCTCCTAGGTCGACACCTTCTTCTTGTAGGTCGATAGCGAAGTCCGCAAGTGCTTCTATGCTCCTTTGGATGGATCGAGGGATATGCGTTGCCAATCCTCGCTCCATATAGGTAAGTTCGCGTGCAAAATCCGGTTCGATAAGTGCGTCGAGGAACGACTTCCACTCGCATAATCCGCCTTCTTTGAGAGCTAAGCACAACTTGCTAGTAATCTCACTTGTTACGTTGAGTAATGATATGAGTATCTTTCTCATATCAGCATCGAAGCTGGGAAAGCGTTCGATAGTGGTGACTTCGGCGTCATTCTTCTCTTCGCCTCCGAGTGCATTGACGGCCATTACCGGTACCGGTATGTTCGGCATCTGTGGTGGTTCGGAGCCTTGGAAGGAAGTGCGTGGTAACTGAGAATGGGAACTGCTTCTTGTGCGATGTGCGACGTGCATATGCCAGCGTAGGGATTATGTTCAATTCCGTTCCTGTTCCTTCTTGTGTGCAAGCCTTCTTAGAGCTTGCGACTGTCATCAACCCAAAAACTTACCAGATTTGAGCACAGTGCAGATCCTGCCAATCACTATCCAAAATATAACGCAGTCATCAACCCAAAAACCCACCATATTTGAACACTGTGCAAATCCTGCCAGTCCCCGCAAAAAATATAACTCAGTCATCGACCAAAAAAAACCACCAGATTTGAACACAGTGCAAATCCTGCCAGTCCCCGACCAAAATATAACGCAGTCATCAACCCAAAAACCCACCAGATTTGAACACTGTGCAAATCCTGCCAGTCCCCGCCAAAAATATAACTCAGTCATCAACCTAAAAACCCACCAGATTTGAACACAGTGCAAATCTTTCCAGTCATTAACCAACATATAACTCAGTCATCAACCCAAAAACCTACCAGATTTGAACACAGTGCAATTTCTGCCGATCCCCGACCAAAATATAACTCAGTCATCAACCCAAAACCCCCCTAGATTTGAGCACAGTGCAAATCCTGCCAGTCCCCGACCAAAATATAATTGAATCGTCAACCCTAAAACCCACCTGATTTGAACACATTGCGATTTCTGCCGATCCCCGACCGAAATATAACTCAGTCATCAACCCAAAAACCCCAAAAGACTTGAAAACAGTGCAAATCTTTATAGTCCATAACCAAAATATAATTCAATCGTGAACTCAAAAACCAACCAGATTTGAGCACAGTGCAAATCCTGCCAGTCCCCGACCAAAATATAACTCAGTCATCAACCAAAAAACCCACCAGATTTGAACACAGTGCAAATCTTTCCATTCCCTAACCAAAATATAATTCAGTCATCAACCCAAGAACCCCTAGATTTGAGCACAGTGCAAGTCCTGCCAGTCCCCGGCCAAAATATAATTGAATCGTCAACCCTAAAACCCACCTGATTTGAAGTCAGTGCAAATCCTGCCGATCTCCGACCAAAATATAACTCAGTCATCAACCCCAAAACCCACCAGATTTGAACACAGTGCAAATCCAGCCAATCCCCGACCAAAATATAACTCAGTCATCAACCCAAAAACCCACCAGATTTGAACACAGCGCAAATCCTGCCAGTCCCCGACCAAAATATAACTCAGTCATCAACCCAAAAACCCACCAGATTTGAGCACAGTACAAATCCTGCCAATCCCCGACCAAATTATAACTCAGTCATCAACCCAAAAACTAACCATATTTGAACACTGTGCAAAACCTGCCAGTCCCTGACCAAAATATAATTCAGTCATCAACCAAAAAAACCCAAAAGATTTGAACACAGTGCAAATCTTGCCAATCCCTGCCCAAACTATAACTCAGTCATATTTTTTTAATATTTCTACGTATTCCCCCCCCCCCCCCCCCCCCCCAAACCCCCCCATAAACTCCGTCTAGAAGGTTACATTGTCAACTCTTAGGGTTAGTGTTTAACGTTCAACTAACAACTCCACCAATTACGAGCGTACCGGTACCGATCTTTTTTGCATCTCGGTTTTACGATTGAATCGTTCGTATCTTTCCTTCGCGTCTTTTTTGATCGAAATTCGATTCGTATGAGAGTAGATAGCTGTAAGTACATCAAGTCCGACAATGGGCCGACGACGACGACGACGAGAATCGTATGATTTTTATCTGTATTCAGGTTAAATCTAATGGTTACTTGCAACCATAAAAATGAGAGTTTGCTACCATAAAAATGAACGCGCGCCACTAGATATTACTAATGCTTTTAGATGAAGCATCTCATTTCCGTAAATAATTATTTCGGTCCTGTTTTTAATGATTTTTAGTCCTAGCGTTTGTACCAAGTCTACTTGTTAAAAACAGATTTTTTAAATATTTCTACATATTCCCCCCCCCCCCCCCAAACCCCCCCATAAACTTCGTCTACAAGGTTACGTTGTCAACTCTTAGGGATAGGGTTAGTGTTTAACGTTCAACTAACAACTCCACCAATTTATATTTTTTCAATTGTCTGTGTTTTTGGCAATTTTGTGAATTTTTATGCTGCCTTGTTTTTGCATCGATTGTATGAATTCAGCAATTTGCAATACATTTGTCTTTGTGGAAGCGGGCTTGTGAGCGCGGGCCAACCAAAAAGACCTGTCTGCCTAGCCGCGCCATTTTTCTTCTTCCCTACATTCGCTTCTTATTTCCAAACAAGTAGTACTAGTAACGGTACTAGATTGTATGATACCAATTTATTTTGATGTTCCCCATCCTACTACCGTATCACACCACTTCATATTGAAATCTGTAGAACCGAAAACAGGCACATTGTATGGAAAGGTGTTGGAGATAACAATTCTCTGTTAGGGAAAATCCGCACAATGTATGTATCTTTGTTTTAGGGTTAAGTTTCTGTAACGGCGTTCCCGATTGAGTTGTCTGGAACGGCAATTCTGACTTCTTCATTTGTAAGGAAGTAGTTGCATTGATGAGCCTGTAATGGAAAATAAGCACTGGTATCTGCAACAGCGTTTCCGTGTTATGTGTCTGGAACCATGTTGTAGATAACAATTCACTGTTAGGGAAAATCCACAGAACGTCTTTATTTGCGTTTCAGGTTTAAATTTCTGGAACGGCGTTTCAGATTGAGTTTTCTGGAACAGCAATTCTGACTTTTTCATTTGTAACTAACGTTTTTCACAGTAGTTAATTTTTATATTTACGTATTTAACAAGGACTTTATCGTGCACGTATTCGTAAGTAGGGGTAAGTTTTGCCATAGTAAAGCTTGTCACTTGCCCTATTTCACACGTCCCCACGCACCACAAGGAACGGGATAGTTATTGTACTCCTCTAAATCTTCCGGTGAATTCCAACGTTTTTCGTAAAGTTGTAGCCAGTGCACAATGTTTCTCTCCTTTCTCTCCTCTTCCTCCCTTTTTCTCTTTGTTTGCAAATTGTTTGAGTTTTCTTTTTTTCTTCTTAGACTGCTTTTTCGCTTTGTTCATGAATGAATTCCAATTGTTTTTATTCTTGTTGTTTTTCTCCGTTTCTTCGTTTCGTTCCTTTCCGCCCTCAGTTTCTTCGATGTACATTATACTGTACTCTTCAATGATTGCCTCTTCAGTCATTGTGCGCCACTCATTGAACCAAAGGGTTGTCAGACAGGGACGGTTACCCGGGTGAAAATGTATGCATTGCTTTATGTGTTTTCTGGCTTCCGGCGTCAGGTTACACCATTTTTTGGTGGAAATGTATGACCATTGAGTTTGAGCCTCTCTTGTTCTCCTGATTGTACTGGTCCTCCAATACCCACGTTGTTGTAGCACTGTATGTCCTCCGTTCCTTTCAATGCTGGATAACCGCATAAAATGTGTACCACAATGATACCCAAAGCCCACACGTGGTCAACGGCATCAGTGTCGCCTTCCTCGTAGAAAGGAAATATGTCCTCAGTTACGTACTTCAAGCATTGTTCCCAAATTTCTAAAGCTTCTTCTTCATCAAAATGCCCTTTTGGGCTGCCGAGTCTATCTCTAACGTCGTCTATCTTGTTGCATCCATTAAGTATTGTGAGTACCAAGTTGCCAGTTTTTCGGCACATAGCGCATCGAACCCAGTTTGAAAATGGTATAAGAATGGATTTCTCTCGTTGTTTTCGTCACTGTCATTTAGCTCAGTCATTCTTGCACAGTACTCCGCCGAATCCAAAAGATACCTAGGCTTCAAAGGCTTCCTCTTGTACACTGATTGTGGTGTTGTGTTTCTCCATTTTGCTCTTCCTTGTAATAATGATTTACGTTGGTCAAATACTGAGGTATTTTTGTTCAATTACTCGTTGTAAACTGTTAAGGATTAATTCTTACCGCACTTTAAGTAATGTAAATTTTGTCATCTCACAAGGATTCGGTTATATTGAAGTGATTGTGTCTTGTGGTTCGACTCCTCCTTAGAACGGTCCATACGTAGTACTTACCTCATTAGTTTTTGATACTAGTAGTAGTATTTCTTTATTTTTGTATGAAGTAACCTAAATAGTGATTGCTAGTAAGTTTTTGAGTGCAAAAGTTTGTTAGTTTCTGCAGTTTAAGGATGAATACTGTTCATTCTATGGATTGGTTAGAGTATGAAAGTATATTGACAATTCTAAGGCTGATACTTAAGTCTATATGAATGTTTTAATAGTTTTGGTCACTGGTCATTTTTCCTCCAAAACCAGTACCCAAATGCACTAATTAGGTTGTGACACACAAACCACCATGAATGATAAGTAACTTCTGTTTCTTTCATTATTCATCTTATCCATTACATTAACATTATTCATTGTTCAATCACACCAAATATCTGATTTTGGAATTTTTAATTGCAAATTAGTGTGTATTTTTCTTCCCAATCCAGTCACAAAATGCAATAATTAGGTGGTGATACCCAAATCACGACAGCTAACTCACTTCTCTTTCTTCCATGATTCATCTCACCCATAACAGAAACAATATTCATTGTTCAATCACACAAAATATCTTTTTTTTGTTTTTTACTTGCAAAGTAGTGTTTATTTTTCCTCCAAATCCTGTACCCAAATGCACTAATTAGGTGATGACACACAATTCAAGACTGACAACTCACTTCTGTTTCTTTCATGATTCATCTTCCCCATAACAGGAACTTTATTCATGGTTCAATCACACAAAATATCTGATTTTTGAATTTTTAATTGCAAATTAGCTAGTGTGTATTTTTCTTCCAAATCCAGGACCCAAATGCACTAATTAGGTGGTGACACACAAACCATGACAGATTAGTCACTTCTGTTTCTTTCATGATTTATCTTACCCATAACGTGAACAATATTTATTGTTAAATCACACATAATATCTGTTTTTGGATATTTTACTTGCAAAATAGTGTGTATTTTTCCTCCAAATCCTGTACCCAAATGCACTGATTAGTTTGTGACATACAATCCACGACAGATAACTACCTTCTGTTTCTTTCATGATTCATCATATCCATAAAAGTAACCATATTCATGGTTGAATCACACAAATTATCTGTTTTTGGCATTTTTAAAAGCAAATTAGTGTGTATTTTTCCTCCAAATGCAGTACCCAAATGTATTATTTTCCTTCTGAATCCGGTCCGTGAAGGTCTGATTCAAAGGCTTCTGAAGAACAGCAACGCTGCGTTAGTGTGTTAGTAGACGAACGATTGTACTCTACGCGTGACAATTTTGTTTGGATACTTTCGGCAACGGATAATCGGACTACAGGTGAAGCTAGGGAAACGCCAGATCTCTTCTTGCTGTGACTTGTTCAGATTGCAGCGAGACAGACCTTAGTATGTAGATTACAAGTAGTTGGTAGCAACTAGTGTGAATTTTGGGATATAAATCAGTTGAATGTTAAAAGTATGAGATAAAGTGAAATCTTGCCGAAATGCAAGATATCTCTTTTATTGAGATGAATAGAATACGTTGCAACTGCTGTTGCGTAGTGCTGAGATTACTCGCTGATTATTTCCGTACATGTATTGGTCGTTGACCATATATATCTGTATGCATGTATATGTACTGTGTGAGAATCACACGCCAACGGTTTTCTTCTCTTGTTCCGTTAGGAAGACTCCATGAATTGTTTATCATTAAGGTCAGGAATTGCTCCCGTAGCTCGTGTGATATTTTATGAAGTCAGAGTTTGCTCACCAAAGAACGATGGCAATACTGTAAAACAGGGATTGCTCACCGTTGATGCGCGATAGGAATGGATGCGCCGTGGGAATCGATATGCCGTGGGAATCGATTACTTTGATTGATACGGGACTCATGGATTTGTACGAATAGGGTATCTACCATCTGGTAGCTTTGGTACTTCTGGTCACGAAAGGAATTTAATAAAATGCACTAATTAGGTGGTTACACCCAAACTATCACCTATAACTCACTTCAGTTTCTTTCATGATTAATCTTATCAATAACAGTAACTTTTCATCATCAATGTTGTTAACACTATGTATGTGATATAATCTCAAAATAACTGTTTAAATTTCAACCTGATAGTGCTTAATACAGTACGGTTTTTGAAATACTTATTGTCCCTTGACATAATAAAATTACCCAAACTGTGAGTCATAATAATTTTTAGAGGGCAACTATGTGCCATTTGCATCAATTTCATCATGAATATTGCTAACACATCTTGGTACTATGTGGATTACTATGAAACCAACAGTATTATTTTGAAGGTGGTTGTTACTATTTTACACAGTATGAATTTTGAAATACTACTTATTGTCCCACCAGGACATATTCCAATTACAAAAACTGTGATTCAGTCACTTCTGTTTCTTTCATGATTCATCTTATCCATAATGTGAACAATGTTTATTGTTAAATCACACATAATATCTGTTTTTGGATTTTTTACTTGCAAAATAGTGTGTATTTTTCCTCCAAATCCTGTACCCAAATGCACTGATTAGTTTGTGACATACAATCCACGACAGATAACTACCTTCTGTTTCTTTCATGATTCATCATATCCATAAAAGTAACCATATTCATGGTTGAATCACACAAATTATCTGTTTTTGGCATTTTTAAAAGCAAATTAGTGTGTATTTTTCCTCCAAATGCAGTACCCAAATGCACTAATTAGGTGGTTACACCCAAACTATCACCTATAACTCACTTCAGTTTCTTTCATGATTAATCTTATCAATAACAGTAACTTTTCATCATCAATGTTGTTAACACTATGTATGTGATATAATCTCAAAATAACTGTTTAAATTTCAACCTGATAGTGCTTAATACAGTACGGTTTTTGAAATACTTATTGTCCCTCGACATAATAAAATTACCCAAACTGTGAGTCATAATAATTCTTAGAGGGCAACTATGTGCCATTTGCATCAATTTCATCATGAATATTGCTAACACATCTTGGTATGTGGATTACTATGAAACCAACAGTATTATTTTGAAGGTGGTTGTTACTGTTTTACACAGTATGAATTTTGAAATACTACTTATTGTCCCACCAGGACATATTCCAATTACAAAAACTGTGATTCATAATAAGTTTTCAAATGCAAATATGTGTCATTGCCAGCAATTTTATCATCAATACTGCTCATGTTATGGACTGGGTTCAATTCATTGTTCACTGAAAATGCACCCTGTTGTCATAAAGCATGATGCTATCAGATTGGAATTCTGTATTGGTTGTAGTACTAATACTAGTACTAGTATTAGGTACAACGTTCTGAGAACTTTGAACTACTAACCACTATGAACATGCATGTACTACTACGACTACAGTATTACAAGAACATGTAATAGTAGACTAATATGAAAAAAATCAAATGATCTACTGCATGTTGTAATACTCCACTAGTACTAGGTACTCAATTTTACTTATGATTATTTCTTACCTACACAATCATTTTTTGGTTAATCTGAATCCAATGTGGAGAAGAAGGAGTACTAGTAGTGAGGACGTTGTAGTACTATGATAACTTCTTTCCCGCTTAGGCCCTCTTTGCTCTTGTGTTCTATGGTGGTGCGTGGCGAAGGCTATGAACGTCTACCCAATACAGCATTGTTTCATTATTTGAAGACCTCCGACAACTTGGTGAACTGTGGTTTATTTGACCCCACACGGTCGTAAGGGAACCAGGTTGCGCGTTTCACTGTTGTACCATCTGGTAGTTTCTTGTGCACCATGTATCCAGGGTATTGAGGATAATGGTCCTTCTTCTTCGATGCATAACTCTTCACAACACCAGTTCCAGGTGCTGGAAGACCCGTGATTGTCACCTCACTACCAATTGCAAATTTAGGATACGAGATCACCGGATCAGTATCTGCGAACAACACCTTAACGTTTCCGGAGGGCTTCTGTCTTATTACGTTGGCTGGTTTTGGACGAGGAACTTGCAGAAGGTATCCAAGATCTTCAACATGGCCAAGGTTTGGAGAAACCTTCCTCTCCTTGTACTTCAACTCTCCATTGGATTTGTCTGATTCAGTCTTGTTTCTTTTTTTTGGTTTCCTAAGGAACGACTTCTTCTTTGCCTTCGTTGATGCGTTCTCTTTAGCTGCGTTTGGTTCTGTGGGAGGTATGTTGCCGTTTACTACTTCTATGTTGTCTTCTTCTTCATCATCATTGTTTGTGTTACCTCCATCAATTGAGATATCACTAGAGTTGTCGGTTGATTTGTCTTCCCAAGGAAACCAAAAGAATGATTCCACTCCATCGATCCCTTTGTTAGTGAACACTATCCACCGGACGGAATACTGTGTCATTCTCTTCGATGAACGTCTCAAAGTTCTTCAAGTGCACCTTCATGAAGTCCCACTTTGCAATGTCGGTACCTCTGTAACTCTGACTCGTGGGTACCTTGATTTTTTCAAATAGTTTGATCAATGAGTCCCCATCAGATTGTAAAGTCTTTTCATCCTCTCCTGAAACAAAACTTACTTCCAAGTTTGCTTCCAACACGTTTTTTTTCTTGAAAACCGAACACAGAAGTTCCTTTGTCAAGGGGACAAACAATTGTCCCCCTTCAGGTAGATAATTGTAAGTTGTCAGAAATCTCAAAGACCTCTCAAAACACTTAAAACCTTGGAGTAGTATTTCCGGTCGTGTGATGAAAATATCACGGAATACGAATCTCGTATGTTCCCAGAACAATCGATCATCCACCGTGTACGTGCAGTTGTCATCAAAATTAAGGAACCTTGTGATGGATAAGCTGTATTCCTCTTTTGCGATAGGGTAAGTATTTTGACACTCCTTACCTCTCACAAGCTCAGGTGGAGTTTGTTCTTCAAATTGAACGGATTGAGGACCGTCATTGGTGAAAATGAATAACCGATCTTTGCGGTGAGGTTCACCTGGATTAGAGTTTGACGACAATGACTTTCGCTCTGCTTTCAAATATTCATCCAGACACTCATGTGCGTTGTCAACGTTAAAAGAAGTTTTTTCTTCGTTGCCAAGTACAGCCTTCATTATTGCCTTTGAAACCATAACCCTAGAAACCGGAACATGTGTACGGTTAGGACCACGGGACAAACAAGATGTTAGAACATAGTCGAGCAATTTGTCGCAAACAAGATTCACCTGTTCAAGTTGGTCTGGTGTGGAAACAACATTGTCAACATAGGACAAACTCAGGAGGTATTGTTGCAACAATGTCTTCACGTGAACTTTGTTGTCAGGATCGTAATCGTCCACAAATATGTCACGTTCGTCCGGTTTCTTTGCAGTAGAAAGAGTGACCATTTTTTTTGCAAAGTCAACGCCTACTCTGTAACACTTGTTAAGAGTTTTCCGGTGCTCCATAATCTTGCAAAAGTGAAGAGAAGATAACAGGTTGAATCAAATAATCCCCACCATATTGTCCACTCCTGGTATTTTGTATTTTCCAACCAAAAACGAAGACTCATAGAGATTGGGCAATAGTTCGTTGTACAAATTGTCATGTACTAATGACTCGTCGGCGAAGTGGTGAAGGCTGAGTTCTTCAAAAATTTGTGCCTTCTGTCGTTGGAAGCATACCCACAAATACATGAGGATCTTTTGAAATGCAAGGGGTATCTTGGACACATCGGATGGCCATTCCAACTTGAGGTATTTTGGTGAATCAGTCAAGGGCACTAACTCGACTGCTGCGACACCTTCTCTTGTTGGTGCACCAACAGCTTCTTTACCCCTAATATGATTCATTCGAGCCACCAACTCATCAAAGCAGTGACTAGATGAAAGAAAATGCCTCAATGCGTGGTGAAAGGAAAGACCTTCAAAGAACGAGACCATCTGCCGGATGTATAGCTTCCCTTTCTTTACATTGTCTTTAAATCGTTGATTGAAAAACGGTCCTTCTGTTTCCGGTGAAGGTGCAGGGGGGAATTGGACACAATGTACGTACCACCGCAATAAGCTTAAATACACTTTCATGTACTTCAGTATGGTGTTGTAGTTAACCACATTCTTTGCCCAGACAGAATGCTACGTGCCTTCTGCTCCTTCGTCTTGTCCTTCAACCCGGGTGAATTGAGTTTCACCTGCCGTGGTATTATCATTGATTTTGATAACGGAGTTGAGCGCTGACTGGAAGGCGTTCTATTTATCTTTCATTTTGTACTCCTTGAAATGAGTTGTCAGCCCCTTTGCACCCAAGATACAGACCTTCTTTGTCAACTGCGACCCGGAGTCACGTAGGAAAAGATTTACCATCACGTCAACAACCCTTGGTATAGGACCCGAGGATGGTTTGTCTGACGTTTCTTGCTCGCGGAAGTCAGGACGGGTTCCGGAAGAAGAAAGTTTAGTAACGATGAAAACCTTGTTCATGAGATGGCTGAAGACAGATTTGATGTCACGACTGACGGCAGTGATGAGTTTGTCAGTCAAAATATTCTCAGAGAATCTGTTAGGACCCTGTTGCTTCAGACAAGCTTTGACACGTCGTTTCATTGCATCCATGTGAACCTTGTATTGGGAGTCATCATCAAATAATTCCAATGACAAACTTCGACCGGCTTCATTTCCCGAAGACGACGAAGGTCGTGCACCACCTGTGACTCCTTGATGTGGTGTTGCGGGAACGACTGCTGGTATTTCTACCACATGACTTCTTTTCTTTTTCTTTGATTTACTTTTTGATTTTTTGTGTTTCCTCTTCCTCGGTTTATCGACTGCACGCCCTTGACTGACTGGATGAGCTTTTGGATCGTTTGCAAACAACGTTGTTGGTTTATTACCTGAAGGTCTGTCTTGGTCTGCGGCTGCCCCTTCATCTCGTGGTGGAGTAGATGATGGAGTACCATTGACTTCTAGCGCTGCATTTGCGACGGCTACGTTGGTTGGGGTTGCGGCTGCAGCTGTGACTTCATCTGGTGGTGAATTAGCCGTACATTTAGCGGTACTTCTCGTAACTCTCATTGTTTGATTGCTAATTTAAAGAACAAGAAAATAAAATTGTGTGAAAGCAATCTAAGTTGCTACAATTGTATATTTTGTCGCATATCAAGAGATTCTCAAATGAGGAAACGGAAAACAGGATTGACTCAACTTCAAACCACAGCGACTCTATCGACAAACAAACATCATGCAACAATGTACAAATATTTCCACTTTTACGGTAAACAAATAGTACAACCTGCAACACTGTTGCAAACGAAAAGTGAAAACGTTACCAAAACAAACCACAACGATACGAAACACCGATCATCAATTTTGAGATACGGTAATGTATGTTAAGATTTTCCGACAAATAGTTTAAAACCCAGTAATTTTGAGATTTGCAATTGAAACCTAATTTGAACACAAACTTTGCAACGTCGTTCCATGACTGTTGACATGAATTGTACAAGAAACCGTTTCACCACCCAACCGTACGTAGTACTTCATTTTGAGATTTGAAATTGAAACATGATTCGAAAACAACGTCTGAAAAGCAGTTCGGGTTACAGATTTCTGAAACGCTGTTCCATGACTGTTGACATGAATTGTACAAAAAACCGTTTCACCACCACCCAACCTTACGTACTACTTCATTTTGAGATTTCAAATTGGAACATGCTGCAAACACAAAGCCTGAAACGCCATTCTGGTTACTGAATTCTGAAACGCCGTTCCATGATTGATGACATGAATTGTACAAAAAAACCTTTCACAACCCAAACAGAAGTCATTAGTATTATCATACCTACATTACTACTACTACTACTACTACTATTGTAATATACCTGGACACAACGGTTTCTGTGTACGTAGCTACTGTCGTAGGATACTGCTGGACAAAACTAGGCAAATTCATTACCAGTAAGATCACAGTCACACATGTGTTGGTATGTACAACCTCACCGGTA
Organism: Pseudo-nitzschia multiseries; assembly: GCA_037355745.1. Lineage (NCBI taxonomy): Eukaryota > Bacillariophyta > Bacillariophyceae > Bacillariales > Bacillariaceae > Pseudo-nitzschia > Pseudo-nitzschia multiseries. Next base: position 8,694,629 of record CM074782.1, on the reverse strand, counting down.
CATAAAAGATCTCACTGTATCACAAGTTGAGAACGTTAACAATAAAACTCAGGGCACTATTTTTTATTGTTCTCTATTCAAAATGAGCGCGGGGGGCGATTTATTTACTTAATGTTCTTATTTTTAAATAAGAAAATGGAAATATTATTCATTGTTCTAGATTTACTGCGGTAGATCTGACAGGTTAGTAAGTATCGATTCTTTGTTTCGAACACACATGCCCACACACACACACACACACACACACACACAACGAAAACATTTTTTTTCGAACTGATTTTACACTGTGATTTTACAGTGTGGTGATTTTACAGTGTGATTTTACAGTGTGATTTTACAGCGTGAATTTTTTTTTCTTTTCGAGTCAAAAAATACTGTTTCCCTTCATAATCATCTTACCGAACTTATCTTGAGCAGAGTTGGTTTACCGTACTTGTACGACAAAGCACTCCGTTCGAGAACGCGGGATCCCACTGAACTGATCAGCAATGATCACTAGTAGGCAGGGAATTCAGGCTCGAGATATTTTAATCCGAAAAAACTGCCTTTGCTGGAAAAAGAATTGGACGGCATTGGACTGTAGAGGAATTGCTGGATAGATATTGTTTGGACTGCAGCCTTACATATACGTCTTGAAATCAATGAATCTGCATCCATTGCGTATATATATCAACAGGATAAAGATCCAGTTTTTCGTGAGAAAGGAGTAAGATTGAACAAGGTATCGGCAACAACAATTTGACCGACGATTTTCCCTGTAGTTTGAGAGAACGGATCGGAACAAAATATCGGAACAACGGACCGAGGTACGGCGAACAACTATTGTAAGAACAAGCAACGGTACGAATGGGAGAGATAGGCAATGATTATAATGCCACCTGCATTGCTGATAATGTATTTCCTCCTTTTTCTATTTTGCTATTTTCATAGGACCGTATTGGAAACAATGGATTGGAAGGCAACACTGGGTCAAAGGCAGGAAAAACAACAACGTAAGATAAAGGGACAATGATGCCTACATCCTGCATTGCTGATGATGTCTTCCTTACTTGTGTTTCCCTCCTTCTTATTTTCATAGGTACGGATCAGTAGAACGATCAATTGGAGAAAACGTCCGACAAGGCGGACGCAGGATCGTAACAATTTGATCGGACGAATTGAACGCAACAACAAAAGGAGGCCAACGGTGTAGGTTAGTGGCACGTAGATTATACTATTCTTTTGTTATTATTTACTCAATGTAGCACATCAATAGATACTCACCCATTTTGTTCAATTAACATATCATGATATACTCGAATACAATCGTAGACTACGGCAACGACAGAGAGCAACAACAGCAACCAGAAACCTCGCAACAGCGCCAGCGATAGCAAAAGCAGCAAGCAAGAACGATCCAAGCGGCCGCAACCGGGAACCATCGAACCAACAGCGGCAGCGATACCAACAACAGTGGCAGCAACAGCAGCAAACGGCAACAACAATAGCAACAGCAGCAATCGGGAAGAATTGAACCGCCCGCAAAAGTCAGAATTGCGGTTCCAAACAACTCAATCTGAAATGCCGTTCCAGAAACTTCACCCTGAAACGCCAATACAGACAGAATTACCGTTCCAGAATACTAAATCCAAAACGCCGTTACAGAATCTTGACCCAGAAACGCCAATACAGCAGACGTTCAAATCAGAATTGCCGTTCCAGACAACTCAATCTGAAACGCCGTTCCAGAATCTTGACCCGGAAACGCCAATACAGCAAACGTTCAAGTCAGAATTGCCGTTCCAGAGAACTCAATCTGAAACGCCGTTCCAGTAACTTGACCAAGAAACGCCAATACAGCAGATGTTCAAGCCGGAATTGCCGTTCCAGACAACTCAATCTGAAACGCCGTTCCAGAATCTTGACCCGGAAACGCCAATACAGCAAACGTTCAAGTCAGAATTGCCGTTCCAGAGAACTCAATCTGAAACGCCGTTCCAGTAACTTGACCAAGAAACGCCAATACAGCAGACGTTCAAGTCAGAATTGCCATTCCAGACAACTCAATCTGAAACGAAGTTCCAGAAACTTAACCCAGAAACGCTAATACAGAGATTCTGTGGATTTTCAAGCGGACGGAACCGGGAACGATCTAACCAACAGCGGCAGCGATAGCAACAGGCGGGAACATTCGAAGCGGCCACAAAAGTCAGAATTGCCGTTCCCGACAACTGAATCTGAAACGGCGTTCCACAAACTTGACCCGGAAATGCACTCCATGGGCAAATTGATTCATTGTCTTCCTCAAACAGCTAATCTGAAAAGAGTCCGGCACTTGTCACACAAGAATGGCACCCGGTGCAATGGGATTGAATACAACAACAAAGCAATTGGCAACAAAATCAATGAAGCAAAAATCAAAGAGGAAACGTGGGAAGACAGAGAGAAAGAGAATGACATCAAAATTTCTCCAAAACGGAGCAACATCGTCATCAACAATCCACCAGACCTACAAACACTTGTCAGAGATAAAACCCAAGAAGCGTCAAAGTATAAAGGAAATTGTACAACATGTCGAGCAAATAGCATTGAAAACAGTTCACAAGAATGGGTTTCGAGGTAAATTCATGGAAACACGATGGGGTTTTAAAACAGTTGGAGAAAGGGAATACACATCAGAAGAGGCGGTGTCTATTGATAGTTTCATGACATTGGATAGTACCGACGATAAGTTGCTTTTAGCAGTCGCCGAATCAGAACCATCATTGAGAATCTTTGCAAAAGGTTCCAAAAAAAGTGCAAAACAACGCTTGGGTACTCCCAAAAATATAGAAATTACAAGAACAGTTGCTGCGGAAATTGTTCAATCTAAACCCAAAATAGGCCGAGGAACCAAATGTGACAGTGTAAACAGTGGATATGGTATTATTGGGATGAGACCAAATCGATTGAAATCGGGAAATGGTGTGTATGTTTTCAACAAGAATGTGGAACCGAAAACACAAGACCACCTTGAACAGAAAGCCCTACACATTGTGAAGGAAATGCAGCTTTGTTTACGTAAAATGTCCAAGTTTGTCAACCTTGAAACAACTGTGATGAATGAGGTTGTTAGTCGTACAACACTGAATGCAATCGGCCATCACGCAACGGCCTTTTCTATTGGAAAGGATTATCACTCAAAATGCCATATCGATGCTGATTGTTCTATACGAGGCTGACGGTTATTGCTCCGAAACATGTAAGTGATGACGAGGTGATTTATTACTTTGTGCTCCCCACGTATGGAGTGAAAGTTCCATTGAGGTCAGGCGATACTCTATTGTTCAATCCATTAGTATTACATAGCTGTTCGAATCCAAAATACGAAGGCTGTTATATTATGAGTGAATGCCTATGTGTCGACAAAAATTGTGCTAAGAGCTGATCCTCTATAATATATTAAACAATAATTTAAAGTTAGACGTTCCATTCACTTTGTTTGTTTTACTGCGACATTGTGCAATCATTTCGGAGTAGCTATCAATCAAAACGTAGGAGAAATATGTTACGATCAATATGGAGGAGCATTCAATTCTTCACTAATACTAAGTTATTATGGATATTGTAGTAGGAAAACAATTAAGTATTGGATGTATCAGAGAGGACCTCACTATAGTCATCATCGTTTGATGACATTGAACAATCATCACCTGAATTAGTAGAATCATCATTATTGTCGCTGTCCTCTTCAACAATAGTGCATTGGGAGTAGAGTGCCTCTTCATTAGGCAAAGATGACGTTGTCTTGTGGAATTCATCCAGCCAAGCCCTTCGATTCGAGACAACTAGATATGAGTTTGATTGCAACGTACCAATTGCATCAAGTTCTGGGACAACTGCTACATCGGAAAGTATGCTGTCGACATGAAATAAGAACAGGGAATTGTCGTCTACTTCACCTCTTGTCACAAATGACGAAGCTGTTGGTGTTGGAGTGGATTTAAACTTGGTCACTACTGCATAAATGCCTTCGTCGGCAATTTGGTACTCAGAAACAAATGAGTAAGGCTGCTTCAGATTGTAGAGTTCAAGGAAACACATAATATGGCAGGGTCTTTCACATGCGTTGACATCAAACAAGGCCCAATCATACCAGACAGAGTTGAGTTGGCCACCATCGGAACGATATGAAGGGTGGCTCCGAAACAAGTAATTTTGTTGTGTGCATTCGTCAAACCTGTTATGTTCAGTAAATCCTTTCACAAACGTAGAGTCCTCCAAAAGTGGAAGCACATTCTGACATACAAAAGACAACACAATGGGAGAAATATAGGGTTTTGTTTTGTTCGATGACCTAACCCATCTCATAGTACTTGCCCCATCATCGTTAATGAAAATGTGAAATTTTGAACCAGAAACTTTGGGAGGGACTCGATTACCAGAAACATCTTCTGCCAGTCACTAAATTGAACTTGGAAGTAGCTACTCGTAGCAGCACTTTTTCTTCCTGCCGCTTTGCCGTTTGCATTATCAATGTTGAAGCATTCTGTTGAGTGTTCTTCGAGGGTGCTTTGATTTCAGTTTTGTGGTGTGATTCCGAATAAGAAGAATCCTATCCTGCATGGAAGTCCCCAAAGTTTAATGTACTCAACAAGGTGAAAGTATAGATGGTTTTTGATCAGTTTCGTACCCATTCCCTCTCTGAGGCAGGTAGAATTAATACAATTGATAAAATGGATTATCATGGGGAGATTTTCCAATCCAGAAATGGGTATATTCCCATGCTTCAAGAATTCTTCCATGGAGAGGATCAGTTGAATTACCTCTACTTGTTTCTGAATAAATGTCGCGTCCTTGATGATGTTTATTGCCACATCGGAACAAAGGGTGATCAGAATGGAAATGAGCATTCCCGAATAATCATTACCCTCCTTTTTGGTAATGGAGAGAAGCTGACTGGAAAACTTGGTTCTGGGGAAATCTCTGTCCGATTGCCTTGACAAAAGACCCTCGTATAACTGCGCGAGTGAACCAATAGTAGCTGATGTGCCATTTGTGTTTAAATCAGGGGCATACCAACATTTAGGACTACCTTTTAACAAAAAATCGAGTGATTCTACTGCCCGAACGTGCTACACCCAGTTGATGCATATGCAAACACTCACCGGGAGTAGCAAAGTGAATGTTGTTGACGTTACTACCAAAATTGAGGCTGTGAAAAGCATTTTTTATGGGATGGTGCGAAATGCTTTTGAAGTACTCCATGTATTCCCTTGCAGAAATGTTTGGGGGGGATTCAAAATCTTCTGGAACCCAGAGCCGAGTCAGTTCCTCCACTTGGGCTTTTGGTTTATGGATGACACGTGTAGGACATGTACAATGTCGGCACAATTTCTTCACATTTTGCGTGTAGGATCCATACTTTCCACATAGTCTGTCGTGTAGTTCTGTATCACCAACAACATAGGCAATCGCAAATTTCATTTTCACTTTGAACACTTTTCCTGCATACGGAAGATAATCCCACTCCAACCCGCCCTGCATTTCACATACTTCCTTGAAAGATTGCAAAGCCGATGCAAGCACAGTGTGTAGATTTTGAATATTATCTTTTGCCTGTGGTTTTTTTCGTGTGTCTTATGCTCTCAATTTCAGTGTCGGGATGAAAATAAATTGTGGTCCAAGCGTCAGGTCGTTTTCTTGCTTCAGTATTGAAAATACCAAGAGTCATGTTGAGAGGAGTGAGTGACAGACGACCATGTGCATCCAAGCTGATTCCATCCATGTAGAAAATGATCGGAACAAGGATTTTATCATTTTCATTGCAGATCTGCTTCCACGATTCCGTCCACCAAGAGCCGTGGTGTAGTTCTGTTATGTATGTTTCATTGGTGAGTGGTGGGTTGTTTTCGGGTGAAAGAGGAGTCTCGACATTCGGAAAAGATAAATTGGTTTCTTGCATCAATTCCTTATTGGTCAGAAGGGAATGAAGTGCGTCTGGGAAGGATCAAACAAATATTTGGGTGGGTAAATTGCAAGGTAACCAGTTAATTATGTGTGGCTCGAACTTGGTCTCTGAAATACCCAAATTGGACTTGATTTCACTAAATATGGCTTCTTGATGGCGGGGGTAGGTAGAGCTAAAGTCAACACCATGAATAGTTTGACATTCGTTTGCCCATTGAAAAATAGATTTGAATGTGTTTAGAGGTAACTTGTGTTTCGTCATTAGATTCATGAGCTTTATTTCATTAATGAGCCTATTGCTAGGTGAAAAAGAAAGATGAGATCGGATCAATTGCTCTTTTTCATTGATGTTTGGTTGGTATGCCGTGGGTTCCGCAGCATCCATACCATTATCAATCTGAATAGGAAGGCAAATTTCTTCATGAATAACCATGTCATCGTTGTTGCTGTTGTCTTCTGAAGGAAACAACTGTGATTCCATTACATTTCAATCCATTGGTGGAACAAATAAGTTGTGTACTACCTGACTGGTTTAGAACAGAGTTGAACGTTTCGTTAGTGGATGCCTTGTTAGTGTGAGCGGCAGCAACAGAAGCGGAAGGAACAATTGGACCATTCTCCGTCAATGACAGGCCATATTGTGAAGGGGTATGACAAACTGTAGTAGTGGATTCTTCTTTGGCAGATGATGAAAACTCCATTAGGTTGTGGTTTAAATAGAAAGCACGGCAAACAGGTATTGAATCAAGGTGACGTGACAGGCCTCGTGATACATATCGGTATGATTGGTGTGAAGTGGAATCTTGTCTGCTTCCGATGAATGTCTTTGACTTGCCCTTATGGGACAAGCAGCTACGACAGATAAATGATTTGGGTATTTTTGTATAACAACCACTCTTGAAGTGACGGCGACTTTTACTAGGTTGTGACATATTCTTCTATTGGAAGAAGGGAGGGGAAGAAATGGTTGCGATGGTGGTGTTAAATGAACATGACGAGAATGAGCATGATGCTATTGGATCGAGCATGAAAAGGCAAGATGGTATGAAAGAAGAAACGTTGTGACATAGAAACAAGCGCGGAAACATAGTACAAAGTAGCAAACAAACACTTCTGAAAATAATTTTATTTCATATCTTGGGTTAAGGTTAGGAAGTTGTTTGGCACCGAGATTTCAAATTTAAACATGATTCGAACACAAAAGCATGAAATGCCGTTACGGTTACTGAATTCTGAAACGCCGTTCCATCATTGTTGACATGAATTGTACAAAAAATCGTTTCACCACTCGAACAGAAATTGATACTATCATACCTACATTACTACTACTACTAGTACTATCATAATACACCCGGACACATATCTACGAAAAAAGCATTTTTGGAAACAAAATAAAAGAAAGAATGGTGGTGAAATTGTGTAGGAGGAAGGTAGTAGTGCTGTAGAGTTCTACGAAAATTCGTTAAAACGAGCATGATGCTATCAGAGCGAGCATTAAAAGGCACGATGGTATGAAAGAAGACACGACGTGACATACCGTAGAAAACAACGCAGAAACATAGCGAACTAACACTTCTGAAACTAATTTTATTTCATATCTTGGGTTAAGGTTAGAAAGTGTTATTATTTTCCTTCTGAATCCGATTCGTTGAGAGTCTGATTCAAGGGCTTCTGACGAAACAGCAACGCTGCGTTAGTGTGTTAGTAGACGAACGATTGTACTCTACGCGTGACAATTGTGGTTGGATACTTTCGGCAACGGATAATCGGACTACAGGCGAGACTAGGGAAACGCCAGATCTCCTCTTGCTGTGACTTATTCAGATTGCAGCGAGACAGACCTTAGTATGTAGATTCCAAGTAGTTGGTAGCAACTAGTGTGAATTTTGGGATATAAATCAGTTGAATGTTAAAAGTATGAGATAAAGTGAAATCTTGCCGAAATGCAAGATATCTCTTTTATTGAGATGAATACGTTGCAACTGCTGTTGCGTAGTGCTGAGATTACTCGCTGATTATTTCCGTACATGTATTAGTCGTTGACCATATATATTTGTATGCATGTATATGTATTGTGTGAGAATCACATGCCAACGGTTTTCTTCTCTTGTTCCGTTAGGAAGACTCCATGAAATGTTTATCATTAAGGTCAGGAATTGCTCCCGTAGCTCGTGTGATATTTTATGAAATCAGAGTTTGCTCACCGAAGAACAATGGCAATATCGTAAGACAGGGATTGCTCACCGTTTATGCGCGATGGGAATTGATGCGCCGTGGGAATCGATATGCCGTGGGAATCGATTACTTAGATGGATACGGGACTCATTGATTCATGCGCATAGGAAATCTACCCTTTGGTAGCTTTGGTACTTCTGGTCACGAAAGGAATTTAATAAGTGTGGTAGTGAGAAATAGATCAATTTAGTCAAAATGGAGAGATCAATGGACATTTTGAGTCTTCGGGGAGAATTTTGGTCGCAACCTGAGGGGGGTTGAAAATCTTTACCACAAAAATTGTGAATTTAAAAAAATACCCTTGCGCATAACAAACGCAGGGTCGATTTTCTGAAAACATTATGACGCTTGTGCAACCTTGCGTAAGGGAAGGTTGACGTTTGGATCATCTTTTCGTTGTCACCCCAAGAGTATGAGACATCATGGACTCGTGTTCCTAGGTATCGGAATGAGTGGCGTAAATCGACAATCTGTTCGATGCAAGTCCTTCCTGCAACAAATTCGGCTCCAAAGGTGGCTGTCTCCGTAGTAGACTGCTTCTTCGAGAACCACATCATGGGAGTCTTGTTCGCGAAATGAAGAATGCCGGTTACTGCCTTGCCACTGAGAATATCATGCATGAGGTTGGCATCATAGAAATGTGTCAACACTACTGTCTTTCCAAGCGGTGTAGGGGCGTCGTCGGGTAGCTCTTCAGAATGCTCCCCATAGACAGTGTTGGACCAGTCGATGGTGTCGGGTTTAGTCAATATAAAATCTGGCGGTTCCATGCGGAATCTGATTTTAAAGTGTCTAAACTTGGAGATATATCCATAGATACGTTTAGCACGTTCGAGATGCCCATCTCGTGGCTGAGCTCTGAAACTTGAGAGTGTCATCACGGCTGTTTGTACATCGAAACGGCCAATAGCGATGATCCATTGTAGTGAACCGATCATACTTTGGTATTTCTGTATACCAGTTTCTTCGAGAAAGGCTGAGGAGTCCAATTCGGGATGGTCGTTCTCTGCAATGGGTGATTGGAACCTAGTGCTAGGTTTGCATCTGAACATTTGTTCGTAAGACGCTTCCATCTTTTCGATGAACTTTATGGGATTCATGCACAGAACACCATGTTCGTCGCGCTCAAATCCACAACCTAAGTGAAAGTTCATAGGTCCGGATCCCTTCAATTTGAAGTTATATGGTGACGATTGCAATATCTTTAAGAAGGAATTGGGATCTGCCATGCAGAGACATAGGTCATCGACATATGTGCATATAAGCTCATATACACTTTCACCATGCTTGTTCGTTCCGGGTTTGAGGAATATTTCCGGTTCTGCGCGGGATCTTTCGAAGCCGAGTTCGATGAGACAAGCCGCGAGTAAGTCTCCAAAGCACTTGCCTGAAGACCTGAGACCATATAGGGCTTTGTAAATGATCAGCAGGTGACCCTCCAGCGATCTGAATTCGGGACCTGCCTTGATGCATACTTTCTTGCAGGTGACTGCTTCTAAGTAGGCGTTACCTATGTCGGTACCCCATGCTTCTAGGTCGTTGAGCTCAGCTAGGAATAGGCACATACGTAGGCCGCGAAGAGATACGACGCCTGCGTAAACACTGTGGATAGGGGCCTCAGTGAGATTACCGTTAGCAACGAGGCGAGCCTTGTGTCTTCCGTCGTGTTTGACAGCGTATATCATGTGTACCTTGATCTGTTGGAACCCGGGGGGAATGGAGCTTGTCTTGTATACGCCTTTATCAATGAATGTATTGTATTCATTGAGTTGTGCCATTTCCAGAGTGGTGGCATCTTCCCATTTGGTGTTCCCGTTGGCTTGATCAAATCGGAGGGCTTCTTCGTGGTTACGAGGCACTTTGAATCCATATTGATACTGCGGGGTGGTACGGAAAGAACGTAGTTTGGCTTGGTGCACGAGTCGATCAAGTTTCTTGGTTCGTCGGGCTAGGTTGGTGATTCTCCTGAGACGTTTCCAACCCGGGAGGTCAAGCAAGTTGTTGTCTTTCCCATATTTTGCAACGGTGACAGGGTCATCAGCCGCAATGTTGGCCAGGGGTTCATATGTGCATTCCATATTCTCCCATTCAATCCAGAGGTTATATTTGGAACCTTTGTATTGAGGATGCTTGTTATCCAGTGGACCTTGGTGTCCTAGGATGCGGCGAAACGACCAGAGTTTGCCGTCTTCTTGTGTTGAATCACGATGGATGTAATTCATGACATCATTGTATGCAATGATATCATCGAGTTCGTCATCGGAGTGTTTGCACTTGAACTTGATGAAGTCTTTGTTGCGTTCAATACTGTCTTCAACATCGACGATGGTAAGACGTTTCCGAGTGCCATCTGGATTGGTTACAAGGAAGGATCGTCCTTGTAGATCGGCAATCGGGATCGTAGGAATGGTAATGGGTTTACCGTCATCGTCAAATTGTGCGTTACCTTCTTCGTCGGTAACAACTACCTGTGATGGGTCTACGGAAGGAGTAGCGGGGTTGGTGTGTGGAGTTGCGACGTCACTAACATCAAAGTATGCTAATTCCGGTGGGTCAAAATCATCTTCAGTAAGCAGAACGCCGTCGGATGTCTTGCTGAAGATGTGTGTCGTAGGAGGACCATCAAGACTCTCCCCATAGTTGTTAGGGAGTGGAGAAGGTGACCAGCTTGGGCTGTCATCGACCTTCTTATAAAGAAAGCTCGGTAACGAGGGGTGGGCGGGTGGTTGAAGAATTGGTTGAGTGCCAGATGCGTGGGGCGTGGTATCTGGTTGTTTGTTGGGTGCAGATGGAACGGTGTCATCGGCGGTGTCAGAATCAGCGGGTGAAACGTTAGGGGGAACTGAGCTGTTTGATTTTGTAGACTCGTCAATGAGTTTATTCCGATTGGTATGCTCCCCATGTGTGAAAGCTGGAGCTTCTCCAGTGGCGTATATACGGGGTAAGGAATCTTTTGCGTTACGCCATTTGATGAAACCATCATCAGTAAATAGGCCCGCGCGTTTGTTACGTGACTCAGGTGTAAGAGCAGATCGAACACCGGACCGGTCGAGTAACTTGTTGGTAACTGGATCCCAGATCCGAAAGCAGAGTCCATTTCCAACATGTTCGGCGATGCCGACGAAATGACCTAGGCGTTCGATAGATTTGGTACCGAAAGGAGAGTCATTGGTCTTGAAATACACAGGTTCAAACCAGAAGAAACTGGTGTGTGCGCTGATGTCGCCAAGTGTACCCGTGGCAATGAAGATTGGTTGTTTATCGGACAGCGTAGGGTCAGAAACAACATTGAGGAGACCCGCGACGTATGTCATGCACAGTAACCACATGTGTGGTGGTGTGCCTGTACGATCCATGACGCGATTGACAATGCGTTTGAACGTTTGGTATCGTCGTTCGAATTGATTCTGGTGTTGATGGTACGGTTCACTTTGCCAGAGTCCAATCCATAACATTTTGAGGTAATCCATGACTTTCTTACTGGATTGATAGTTACCGTGGTCGCAAAGGAGGCGGATGGGCCTGCCCCATTTTCGAACAAAGTTCTGAAAGCAGGATAGGAAATCGCCGGTGGTACGCATTTCCTCAACGTGTATAATATGTGATTTGCGGCCAAAGAAGATCTGAGCAATCTTGGATCCACCATCAATTGCTGGGACATCTGAATAGACAGCATCGGACATAACATCGTCATTGAAGGGGCGAACGTTCATGGCCGGTTGAGGGGAATGAAACCGTTTGAAAATGTTACCATCAGGGCTAACCGCTAACGAACCGTATTGGGTTGAGTTTTCAAAAGTAGCCTTGATGCGATGGGTGGAAACCCAACAAAAGAAAGGTTTCAGGGATAAGTAGTCATGTTCGTTGGGGTATCTTTTGCGGGGCGTAGCTGCAATGCGTGTAGTGTCACTGGCTGTACAATCTGTCGGAAACGCAGTGACTGTTCCAGAGACTGCGGGTAGCGCGCAGCATGCGAGACGTTCTTGATGAGCGTAGTCGGTGGAAGTAAGCCAAAAGGAGCGATCGTTGGTCCTGTGATCATCAATAGGAAGAAAGGGAGATCGGGTGGAATGGCTGGAATACGAGCTGAGGGATGTGACCATGGAGGACCCGGGAGAAACAGAGATATCTAATCCTTCAAGGCAGCGTGGGTTCCCATATTCGTCGTAATCGGCATAAGGGAGTTGCTGTGGTTGGGGAGGATATTTCTGGAGAAATTGTTCATCCTTCGCACTGATCGTGGTATCGAGAACAGATGGGTCCCAATGTTTATCGGATGTCATGATAACATGTGGTAGCGTGTCAAATTCAACAGTCGTATACTTTCGCATCGCAAGGTATGGTAAACCGTGTCGTATGCTAAGAGGCAGTGCATATCCATCGGAGGTGGTGATGACCTGTCCTCCGCCTGCTTTGATGGACGTGTCGTCTACAGTGGAAAAATATGCTTCCATCTGGCCGGATGACAATATAGAAGGATGTCGTCCTGTATAGGCACATTCATTGAAAGTGAGAATGACGGGGCCTCTGTTCGACATGGAATATGCTCCGCATGTAGCAATGGGAATATTTTGTACCTGATGATTGTTAATGCCGGTGACGTTAACATATCGTGGTGGGAAATCCTTGGAGATGAGACACGCATCATTACCGATGATGCAGCCATTTGCGCCGCGATCAACCATGGCAAAACCAGGGCTAGTAACCGTAGTTTTGTGTATACGGTATGTGTATGATGTTACGGGACCATCATTAGGAAAGGTGAGATCATCCTCGGGAGTATACCACTGGTGAAAATTGGCGGAATACGATGGTGTCCCCACAGGTATTTGGGTGTCACCGTCCTTTTTGTACTGAATGTCAGGGTTGTCGGAAAGGAATCAAGCTGGATGCGCGGGTGACACGGAAGACTTGAGAGGTCGCTGGTCCTTAGACGAAGAGGCCGTTGATTTGTATACACCTAGGGATGCATGGAAAACACCTCTATGATCATTCTCTACAGCAGGATGGAGGTCTGCTGCGGAATTGGCATGTTCATCCTTGGTCGAAGTATCGTCTTCTCGAAAAGATACCGAGTGTTCATGTTGGTATGCCTTTCGGGTAATGGGTTTGACACTGTTGGGGTCAGGTTGGTCCGTGTTAAGTAAGTCGTGTCGCAATGAGGCAACCACGATTTTCTTTCCTTCCAGAGAAAAACTGAGCCAACTCTTCATGTCCTGACGTGACAAGGCCTTCCATATGTTTGTAGGCAACCTTGTGGTAGGGTCAGGGGTACGTCCAGCCTTAAACACAGCATAATCTTGATAGTCTCCTTCAAATTCAATGGGGAGAGCATAGTCATCATGGTTTTGGCTCGATTCAGAAGAAAAATCATGAACATGTGCACGTACGGTCGACCGAGGAGCAGACATCGCGGACTGGGAATCAAGTCGAGTTGCTTTGAGTAAAAGCGTGATTTTAAGATCGTGGATAGCAGCGGCTTCGGCAACTGCATCCGTTACGGTGTTATTCGTCCCACCTGGATCCTTGACTTTGGCAAACTGTTCGCTTAGCTGGAAGCTGGAATAGCATGCCTGACACAATGCTGATTTAACAGTATGGTACTCAAGGGGCTTGTTGGGAGGACGGAGCTTGTTGAGGTGATTCAATTCATCAAACCAATGTGTGATGAATTTCACTTTGGATTCCTTCCAATTGTTGAGGTTCAACTTGAGCAACGCTTGTAGCTGAGTCGAGTTGTCGTATACCTTTGCTTTTGATTTGCTATGAAGGTTTACAAAATCGAAGTATGCCTTGCGTCCATCACGAGTGGTAGAATGACTGTGTACACATGATGCAGAAAGGTCACTCTTGAAGACTTCCAACATTAGTACCCAGAAGAAGGCACACTGCTTGACGAAGAGGTCACGGGTATAACCCAGAAGCGTAGCTGGAGGCCAAGTTTCATCGAGGAATGTCTCTGTATCGATGTCGTATGCCTCGAGTTTAGCTTTGAAACCGACGAGCCAGTGTTCGAATCTCGAGTCATTCGTGAGGGGTGTAAAGGACTTTTCATCTCGTGCTTTTCGGCACCATGATTCGTACTTTACCTGCTGAGGGGACTTTTTGTTACTTCCCGCCGGAGGAGGTGGTGGGTTCAGAGCAGATTCGTTACGCAAGCGTTGGGCACGTTCTTCGCAGAATGACTGGAATTCCCTGTATGTATATGACTTTACATCCTTCCAGTTCCTCTCGTCTTCTTCTAGGGCGACATCTTCTTCTTGTAGGTCGATAGCGAAGTCCGCAAGTGCTTCTATGCTCCTTTGAATGGATCGAGGGATATGCGTTGGCAGTCCTCCCTCTGTATAGGTAAGTTCGCGTGCAAAATCCGGTTCGATAAGTGCGTCGAGGAACGACTTCCACTCGCATAATCCACCTTCCTTGAGAGCTAGGCACAACTTGCTAGTAATCTCACTTGTTACGTTGAGTAAGGATACGAGTATCTTTCTCATATCAGCATCGAAGCTGGGAAAGCGGTTGATAGTGGTGACTTCGGCGTCATTCTTCTCTTCGCCTCCGAGTGCATTGCCGGGCATCAACGGTATGTTCGGCATCTGTGGTGGTTCGGAGCCTTGGAAGGAATTGCGCGGTGACTGAGAATGGGAACTGCTTCGTGTACGATGTGCGATGTGCATATGCCAGCGTAGGGATTGTATTCAATTCCGTTCGTGTTCCTTGTGTGCAAGCCTTCTTAGAGCTTGCGACTGTTAATCTATTATTTTCCTTCTGAATCCGATTCGTTGAGAGTCTGATTCAAGGGCTTCTGACGAACAGCAACGCTGCGTTAGTGTGTTAGTAGACGAACGATTGTACTCTACACGTGACAGTTGTGTTTGGATACTTTCGGCAACGGATAATCGGACTACAGGCGAGACTAGGGAAACGCCAGATCTCCTCTTGCTGTGACTTATTCAGATTGCAGCGAGACAGACCTTAGTATGTAGATTCCAAGTAGTTGGTAGCAACTAGTGTGAATTTTGGGATATAAATCAGTTGAATGTTAAAAGTATGAGATAAAGTGAAATCTTGCCGAAATGCAAGATATCTCTTTTATTGAGATGAATACGTTGCAACTGCTGTTGCGTAGTGCTGAGATTACTCGCTGATTATTTCCGTACATGTATTAGTCGTTGACCATATATATTTGTATGCATGCATATGTATTGTGTGAGAATCACATGCCAACGGTTTTCTTCTCTTGTTCCATTAGGAAGACTCCATGAAATGTTTATCATTAAGGTCAGGAATTGCTCCCGTAGCTCGTGTGATATTTTATGAAATCAGAGTTTGCTCACCGAAGAACAATGGCAATATCGTAAGACAGGGATTGCTCACCGTTTATGCGCGATGGGAATCGATGCGCCGTGGGAATCGATATGCCGTGGGAATCGATTACTTAGATGGATACGGGACTCATTGATTCATGCGCATAGGAAATCTACCCTTTGGTAGCTTTGGTACTTCTGGTCACGAAAGGAATTTAATAAGTGTGGTAGTGAGAAATAGATTTTTTAAATCAATTTAGTCAAAATGGAGAGATCAATGGACATTTTGAGTCTTCGGGGAGAATTTTGGTCGCAACCTGAGGGGGGTTGAAAATCTTTACCACAAAAATTGTGAATTTAAAAAAATACCCTTGCGCATAACAAACGCAGGGTCGATTTTCTGAAAATAGGGCTTGCGAGGGGTCGCGTGGGGTCACGTGACAGTTATCAGACGCACTACTACTAGAAAATCACGTACCACTCATATGGAGTAATTCGCAAATTACCAAAGTATCATCCCATTATCAGACCAGAAAACACTACTAGTATTTGTGTAGGAGTTCTATGGCATATTTTCGAAATTACTTTAGTATCATGCCATTGTCAGAGCAGAAAACACTACTAGAAATCGTGTAGGAGTTCTACGGCATATTTTGGAAATTACTAAAGTACCATCGAAATTACCAAAGTAACACCCCCTCCCCGCACCTTTTTCGCGCCCGTTGAGTCTGTTTTAACCCCGTGAGTCCCTTTTAATTTTTCTTACTTAGGCATCGATTTTTCGAGTGCACGTGCTCTCCCGTACGAGCCATGGTGTTACCGGAGTACCACTCACTTGTTAAGTAATAATTTTTCCAACGCATTGCATGTGTTCTTTTTAGGTATACTCAAGCGTAAAGTGTTGTAACTCTAAAAATCGACCAAAGGTACCGGTATATGATGTTAAAATTGGTGGAGCTGTTAGTTGAACGTTAAACACTAACCCTAATAGTTGACAACGTAACCTTCTAGACTGGAGTTTATGGGGGGGGGTTCTTATTTTGCTCTCGTGAGCCTATTCTTCCAACACGTTTACGCGTGTAATTCACTTAGGTAATTTTAGTGATATTCAGTGATTTCAAGTATTAGTATTTAGATTTGTGAGTGTTTTCATGTAAGATGACTTCTCGGATCGAACCTCTATCGGTGCACTATTAGCGCACCCTTACTGTTAGCGATTCAGCGAGTCGGCTCGCTTATTTGCCTGTTAGTCATACGTGTGTTATCTCATTCGTGTGTATCTCCAAATGTCCGTACGTCTGTACGTTTGCTACCGGCGCTTTTCTAGATTCCCCTGTCTTTGTACTTGTAGTGTTAAGTACTTGTAGAAGATACCTTAAGGGCCGGTCTTCTTATTTGCACCGCCACATACATCTCCTACATAAGGAAAATAGCTTTACTCCACCCATAAGCTTAGTGAGTAGATCTGCAATATTGGTTTCACCGGTTCTTTTCCAATCCGGATAATCTTTCCTGCAATACATTCACGTGCGTTGTGGTAAGCAATACTGTTGTGCTTCTTCTTACAAGGGCTTTCCGGGTGTGTTCCGTTCTTAACAACCGAGTCATTGTCACAATACATGTTGGTCGGTGCTTCTATAGGTATGCCCATCATTCTGAGCTTATACCGTAGGCCTTCTACCATTTCGATTGTGATCTTGAGTGCCACAATTTCTGAGCCAAATGTGGATGTTTCAACGGTTGTTTGTCTCTTAGAGAACCATAGGATTGGTGCCCTGTTAACAAAGATGATGATCCCCGTATGAGACCTCCTAGTAGCCTTGCAACCGGCGTGGTCGGCGTCCACGAAACATGTGGTAGTTACGGAGTTTCCTCGTGGCTCAGGCATATCCGGAGGAATTAGTTCCCCCGCTTCTGGATAGAATTCGGCCCAGTCACATTCATGGAATACTGATTCATCAAGTTCTGGGATGGAACAGTCAAACACCAACTTTGATTTGCTGTAATTCTTTAAGTATGCAAACAAATGAAACAATTGGTTTAGATGCCCTTCTCGGGCCTGTGCAAGATACCGGGACATAAGTGAGACAGGCATTACAGTATCTAGCCTTCCGAGTTCGCATATCCAACGGAGTATACCTATTAAACCCTGGTAATAGTTTTGTTTCTCCGAATCAAGTTCCGGTGAGGCATCGATTTCGGGCCTATATCCAGTTACCAATGGTGATTTTGCGGATTTTGGGAGTATTTTGAAGGCATATTGCCCTCTACTCAATTCCTCTTCAACAGACTTAACGGCTTTGGAGGTATACTTTGTTGAAGACATGGACCAGTACTCAGCCCCATCAACGGACGTGTTACCAATATCTGCCCCTAGATAGAAAGTGGGTGATTCAACGGTCCCATCCTTCAGTTTGAATTGTCTTTCGATCGCATCCATTTGGAACTTTGGATCCATCCCGCATACAAGGATGTCATCCACATATGCCACACAGTATTCGTAATATGCCGAGCCTCCTTTCTTTACAGCCGGCCGCATATATACATCTGGATCCGCCTTGCAAGACTTGTATCCAAGTCCCCTTAAGTGTTCAGACAGATGAGATCGAAATGATGCGCCCGCTACTGGTAATCCATACAGAGCTCTTACAATTTTGCAGGGCCTTCCACATAACTCCGGTGCAAATCCTTGTTCCAGTGTAGCCACTGTGTAGTATTTTTCCTTAATTGGTGCGGTTAAGTATGCATTTTGGATGTCAGCACTTAAGACCTCAAGGTCATTAAGTGCAGCAACTAAGAAGAACATCCGAACCAAATCCCTGCTGGGCACCCTTGAGTATGTATACTCCCGTGATATTTCGGGCACTTTATGCCCGTCGCCAACAAGTCGGGCCTTCCGAGTTAGATCTATCTTCACATCAAATACCATGTGCATAGTGATTTTTGTATGTGCCACCGGTACTTTGTCCTCGTCCTTGAACTCAAAAGCTATGAAATTGTTCTTCATTTCTTTCGCAATAGCCCTGGCCCAATAGTCACTGCCGGATTCCTCATCTATCCTTCTTGCGTCAGCAATTGTTTTCGGTAGTCTAACCCCATACTTATGGGATTTGGTCCAATATTTGGTCTTGGCGCTGGAGATAATCCGGTCTTTCTTCCAAATTACCCGATAGGCCCACCACTTGAAAGCTGGCTCATCTATTATGCCTTGATCCTTGGCAAACAGAGCCGTTTCGACAGGGAAACTTTCCTTCATGTCACTTAACTTTGCCCAAGAAGAAGTTCCATCTTTCCAACTGACCAGGATTCTCCACCCTTTGGTTGTCGGCTTAGTCCGAGTTTGTCCTGGACTTAGTAGTGATAGTTGCCTGCTGTACTGTCAGAGCCTCTTTATCCTTTTCATAGTCAAGTAGCTCATTCAGAAGACAGTACATGCGCCCCTCATCGTCCACGGAGGAATAGAGATTCTCCACAAGCACATTTGCTGTGTAGATCTCAATGGATCTGTCGGGCATAGAAACCTCGTAGGATCTTGTGTCTAGGAGTGGATTGTTATTCTTTTCTCCGACTAGGATCCCACTCGCGTCCCTGTATCGGTTATTAACCGTACCGCGAATCCGTTGGTCCCCTATTTGCAGTAACACTTGACTTCCAAGGTACTCGTCAAGATTATCGGTTAAATCATCAATGTCCAGGGATGACCCCTCTGGCTCAGCCATAAGTACCTCGTCCTCACCCTCATATTTGCCATCAAATAGGCCCAAGGGTGGTTCCCCTAACTCGTTTTCCAGGTGGGTATCCGAGGGCTTTCGCCTCATTGCCGATCCTTTCATTAAGTAGCTTGTTGTGTTCTTCCAACTGCAGGATAGTGTCTGGGTGCTTCCATTCCACTTCAGATATAGGCCGTGTGCCATTTGTTATGTGTACTTTTCCAGTCTTATACAATACATAGTGACAATCGCCACCTCCATAAGTATCTCCACATGGGCCCAGCCATTGTCCGTATTTCTCCGACTTATCCTGTAGGTCGTACCACCGGATGAAATCATACCAATCGTGTATCATGTATGGGGTTATATCCAGAGTATATCCGTGGACTAACTCAAATCCGGTCCTTCCCATAGCCGATGGGTCCCCAGATGCGGTGTTACTTAACCTTCCGGCCGCCAACATTCCGCAGAAGGCCCAGCACCTCCTCGGACTTCCTTTCTTAGAGGTCATCAATCGGATTGATCTCCTCAGGTCCCCTGCGCTGTGTTCTGCCGTATTCTGCCACCAACAATGGGGCTGTATATAGGTTTGGCGAATGCGATACTCCGATCGAAGCCTAGGCCATCCAGTGCTGTGTGTCTCATGATTTCCTTGGGCCTTTGCCCCATCAGTGACAAGATGTTCCGGTATTCCTACCTCATTTATGAAGCAAGATAGTCCATCGTGGCATCGTTTCTCCCCTCTTACTGGATAGAACGCCACATATCCTTTCCCATTGGTAAAGATCTGTGCGTCAGTATCGTTCCGAATGATACTCGGTACTTTGAACTTCATAGTATCAGCGAACCACCGACCCTTAAGTACTTTTCTGTTTCTCCACTTTTGGGTCTTTAGCCTGCGGGTGATTGGTTGCGTAAGGTTTCTTATGCCTTCCTGGGTAGTGACCTTAATCGTTTCTTCGGCCCTCTTAACACTGATGTTCCACATCTTTGCAATGGCTTCTGAGTCATATCTATCCACTTTCTCCGGAATCCTTATCGGAGGTCCCCATTGTCCGCGTCGGATAAATGACCTCTTCTCTAGGGAAGTTTCCTTATCTATCACATCCTGTTGGCGTCGGAGTAATTTTCTTTCTTTTGTCCGAGCTTTTGCTTCCTTTTGGATGGCAAGCTCTTCCTCTGTTAGTGAAATCGAAGTTTTGGTTGAAGTAGCTGAAATTTGGAGTATCTCCGAGCTTTCTCTGTCCCCGGTACTTTTAACAAAAACTGAGTGTAAACGGTCGCCAATCTCTTGTTGAGTATACCCCGGCCGTTGAGTACGGGTTGTACAGATCTTCTGTAGGTATCTGAGACGATAATCCTGGTGTTTTACATTGATGTGTATAGGGTTGTCTGTGGATCGTATCCAAGGCTCAGTTTTACCAGTCGGTCCTCCTCCTGAGAGGGCTGCCACCACTCGTGGGAAAGATGCGTTGGCTGCTTCTTCGTCTTCTTCGAATTGGGGGGCGTATGGGTCCCAGGTATGCGTATCAGTTGCAAGGACTTGGGCACATGTATCAAGTTCTCGGCGTGTCGGCTTGCGTGTGTCAAAGTATGACAGAACGCCATCGACTAACAATGGTATTGCCAATTCAAAATCGTCGGCCCGAAAGATAAGACTGTGACTGGAGGAACTGCAGTATCTTCTTGGTATGTCTTCGATCACATTCAAATTGCATTCTCTGATTTGGTTTGGGCATATCAGACTGTGCTGCAGTGATTCTCCGAAATAGAGGGCCTGTCCAAATACCAATATGTATGTGATACTGTCCGTTGGGTCTGTCCAAGCAGTAGCACAACGGGCAATAGGAACATCTTTCATTGGTGAGTATACATCTGAAAATGGGGCAACATCAGCAAATGTCATTATAGAATCCAGTGGATCGAGTAATACCATGTTAGATCCAGCTGCAGTCGTGTCTGCGTGGCTATCCAGCTCGCAACGGCCTGGCTTAACACTGGATGACTGGGTCATCTCTTTGAGATGGACTATCAGCCGGCCTACCCGAGGTTCTATCTTAAGGCCCCGGCCGGCGAATCAATTTCCATTCCCGTTTCCAATATGGCTGTGACAACCAAACTGGTTTCCTGCTGAACTGGAGTTATTGGGGGGGTTTGCAGCAGTGGCAGCTGCCACTTTCGATTGTTGGTTGCCCCCGCTATTGCTTGCATTCCGTGCTTGTTTTAGCGCTCGGACTCTTTGTTGCTGCTCTTTGGACATGCTTAACCATATTTCTCGTGGATAGAACTTGCATTCAACGGGCCCTCTATAGGTCCCTGGTTGTGCTTTTGAGCCACCACTATTGTTGTTGTTGTTGCCTTGCGGCTTGCTGGAAGAGGAGTTGCCGCGTTTGTTGCCGCCTTTCCTCTTTTTGTTGTGGGTGAAGGATGACACGTTCCGACCCCTCTTAACTGGTTGGTTCTGGAGTTTCTTTACTCCGAGTGCCTGGGTAAGATACGCCGAGGCTTTCTCAAAATTTGCATAATAGTCAGATTCTTCTGTTATTACGATTGGTATGGATTGCTCGAGTCGTACATCCTGTAGGGATCGTACGAAGTCATACACAAACTGATCCTCAGGTGGGAATGCGTTGTATCTTATCAAGGTTTGCTTTGCATCATGCCATAGCCTCTTGTGCCTGTCAAAATTGTAGTGTTTGGAATCCCCTGTGTATACTGATTCCTGGATAAACTGCCTTTTGGCTTCGACAATCAGCTTTACGTTGGTTGCTTCATATGCCTGAGAGTAGAGGGCGAAGTATGCCTTACGGCCATCCCCCCCTACCCCGTTTTTGGTCCCAAAGCTTTGTATATAGGACCAACCAGGTCCGGACCCTACCAACTTAAACAAATTCCCCCAGAGAGTATTGTTGTCTTTAGACCAATGAGAGTTGGCGTGAATCGTGCATCTTATTGCATACTCAGTCCAGTCGGAATACGCGTTGTCTGGGCCCGGGCCGACTGTTCCACACCTGTCGGTTTCTCTGACTGTAGATTGTTGTCTTATCGTGTAGAGTAGGGATGTCTTGGTGACACCCCTCTTATGCCGTAGGTATTCGCGTAAGTTCTCATCAAATTCCCTGAACTTTGACATCGTAGTCAGTTTGTCGGGTAGTGTCAGATCCTTTACTGCTGTATTTTCATCGTCCTCCTTTGTAGATCTCAAGCGTTCCCTTGTATCTATCTCGGCCGTTGGGTCCTTTATCCAGTCCACTTTGGTGGCCGTTGCGCCTATTATAGGTTGGAACCTAATCCAAGCCACAAACAGCTTCAGTCGGTCGCCGAATGCCCTGCCAATAAAGACTTCTTGTGGATACGGGCATAGATGGTGTTTTGCCTTGCTTAGCGACCCCAGAAAAGACTTGATCCCTTCTGAATCGAGATCTGCAACGGCCTTTGTGTTAGAGTACCCATGTCTGAAGATTTCATTGGCTGTAGGCCTGTTGACTCCGAAGGACGCGAGGATCTTCCTGAAACAGACTTCGGCCGATGTCAGCGCCCTTTCTCCTGCGTAGCCAGGGATGCCAAGATTGGCCTCTGCCCTTTCTTTGGCTTCTCTTGCTGTGGTTGATAGAGATATGTCCCTGCTTGATAGTCTTGCAACCAAAGTCACCGTGAGTTGCTCAAGCTGTTCCGGGTCCAACCTTGTTGTTACTGATGGAGGTAGTAGGCCCATCAAATCGCCCGCCGCCTCTGTTGCTGCCGCGTCCGCTGCTTCTGCTTCTGCCGCTGCCGCGGTTGCGGCTAGTTGAGCTCTGGTTGGTGGCACCATGGTGCGTTCTTTCGGAGTATGCTGTAGGAATTAGGCTTGTAATAAGGAGGTTGTTAGCTTTTGCTTTCATGAGGAAGCTGTGATTGTGATTTTCTGAGTTCTGAAGCAACTTGTGGAGTATTTTCCTTTCCACTCGCTTTTGCTAGTAAATAGGTTCATATCCACGGTATGAGGATTGATTCCTATCTGAACCCCAATTTTTCAGTTCCTCTATACTTAAGCTCAACAGTTGTTTCCCTTTTTTCGAAACGGTATCGAATATTCGTTCGTCTCTTATTAAATATTTGGTTCAGCATTTTTTCGTCATTTCTATTTTTTGTGTACTTGTTTATCCAATACTGGGTATGTATATTACCTCGGCTGGTTTTGATATCATATCATTTGTATACGAGTGAGTATACTTGGGCTCTTTTCTTGTAGGAATTAAATTTGATTCCCATCTGATTTGTTTTTGAGGTAACGTTCCCGATGTCGCTTGCCTCTCTTTATTAAGGGTTCTTTTGCAGCCGTTATGCGATCCCTAGTACTGAACACGCGTACATCACATTATTCTGGCCTTTAATTTGCTGTTGTAGGATTTCGACACGTCTTTTTGCTGTCCCCATCGATGGGGACTTCTTGCAAGTGTCTATTGGTGAATAACAAGCTTTTGGTGTTCTTTTCTCCTTACAAACCTCAGTAGAAGCCACGGGTATTAGCCTGGTGTGCTCTGCTGCGCTAGTGTTGTTAACCTTCTAAGCGCCTGAGTCTCTTCTGTTGAGGAGGGTCTTTAACGTCCAGCCTTTTGGCTTCAGACGGCGATTAACCGATGATCAGTTGGCAATCAGCTTTCATTTTGTTACCCAGACTCTATGAGTCCATTTGGGTCTGATAAACTCTAATTTTGCTCTCGTGAGCCTATTCTTCCAACACGTTTACGCGTGTAATTCACTTAGGTAATTTTAGTGATATTCAGTGATTTCAAGTATTAGTATTTAGATTTGTGAGTGTTTTCATGTAAGATGACTTCTGGGATCGAACCTCTATCGGTGCACTATTAGCGCACCCTTACTGTTAGCGATTCAGCGAGTCGGCTCGCTTATTTGCCTGTCAGTCATACGTGTGTTATCTCATTCATGTGTATCTCCGAATGTCCGTACGTCTGTACGTTTGCTACCGGCGCTTTTCTAGAGGTTTGGGGGGGGGGGGGGGAAATACGTAGAAATATTTAAAAAATCTGTTTTTAAAAAGTTGACTTGGTACAAACGCTACGACTAAAAATCATTAAAAACAGGACCCAAATAATTATTTAAGGAAATGAGATGCTTTGTCTAAAAGCAATAGTAATATTTTGTGGCGCGCGTTCATTTTTATGGTGGCGAACTCTCCTTTTTATGGTTGCAAGTAACCATAAGATTTAACATGAATAAAGAAAAAAAGTCATACGATTAAAATCTATCTTAGATCAAGTTGACTTTGCCAGACGAGAGAGTTGGTGAGAAATACAATCGGTTAGGTTTGACAGGATTTGCACTGTCTTCAAATCTGGTGAGTTTTTGAGTTGATGACTGAGTTATATTTTGGTTGTGGATTCACAAGATTTGCACTGTCTTCAAATCTGGTGAGTTTTTGTGTTGATGATTGAGTTATATTATGGTTGGGGACTGGCAAGAAGATCAGCATTGTCTTCAAATCTGGTAAGTTTTTGGGTTGATGACTGAGTTATATTTTGGTTGGGGATTGGCAAGATTTGCACTGTCTTCAAATCTGGTGAGTTTTTTGGTTGATGATTGAGTTATATTTTGGTCGGGGACTGGCAAGATCTGCACTGTGTACAAATCTGTTGAGGTTTTGGGTTTATGATTGAGTTATATTTTGGTTGGGGATTGACAAGATTTGCATCGTCTTCAAATCTTGTGAGTTTTTGTGTTGATGACTGAGTTATATTTTGGTTGGGGATTGGCAAGATTTGCACTGTCTTCAAATTTGGTGAGTTTTTGTGTTGACGACTGAGTTAAATTTTGGTCTTTTTGTTGATAAAGGCCGGTTGGTTGAGAACGCCGGTTGAATGGACACCCCACTTGGAATGCAGCTTCAATGGAAACACCTGTTTGAGATTTAATATTGTATTGGAACAAACCAAAATTAGAGACACTGAACAAACTTCATGATTATTTTCAACATTCAGATTCCACAGAGCTGGCTGGATGAAAACAATGCTTGAGTGTAAGCTCATATTTTTGCAATGACATCAAGAATACATAATTGCTGACAGAGGATGAGTCTTACCCACAAGACTATAGTCAAGTGTGCACACCATGTATTTTTCAGCAAATTGTAATTAATGCCACTTGTAATGCAACAAGCTTCAAGTTCAAGATTGAATTCATCATTGTACGACAACAGTACCATTTCAGATTATACTTATGGAGAAAGCCTCAGCACCTTAAAGTACACCACTGTGAAATGATCTGCAAAGCAGATTTTTGCACGCACAATATACAAGTGGGCTTTGTCTCCGTAAAGCAACAATTCTATCCCCCTCTTGAAGGTGAAGGATGGAAATGACATCTTACTATGGCTGTTGATTTGTCTGCAAATTTGCATACTCCAAGAACACTACTAGTAGTTCCATGCTACAAATGTACACTTTTGCCATACACTTTTCAACTACAACAATACCAACGAAAGGTAGGATCATATGTACAAATCGATCCTGTGACCTCATTTGCTCAGCCACTAACCCACCCACCACCTCCGGCCCCATACTTTATGGTAAACGCAGTATATAATTGAATCATGCGTTTGAATCATGCATTTGAATCATGCATTTGAATCATGATTTTAAATCATGAATCATGGATTTGAATCATGGAATTGAATCATAGACTTGGATTATGGAATTGAATCATAGATTTGAATCATAGAATTGAATCATGGATTTGAATCATAGACTTCAATGATATAATTCACTCATGAAATTCACTCATGGAATTGAATCATAGACTTGAATTGAAGAACTGAATGATAGATTTGAGTCATGGAATGGAATCATTGACTTGAGTTATGAAAACGAACCATATAATTCACTCATAGAACTGACTCATAGACTTGATTGAAAATTGAATCATAGAATTGAACCATAGTTTTGTGTCATGGATTTGTGTCATGGATTTGTGTCATGGAACTGAATCATGGAACTGAATCATGGATTTCAATCATGGATTTCAATCATGGATTTCAATCATGGATTTCAACCATGGATTTCAACCATGGATTTCAACCATGGATTGGAATCATAGACTTGGATTGATGAATTGAATTATAGATTTGAGTCTTGGTATGGAATCATTGACTTGAGTCATGAAAATGAATCATATAATTGAATCAAAATTGAATCACAGAATTGAACCATAGACTTGTATCATGGAATTGAATCATGGATTGGAATCATGGATTGGAAGCATGGATTTGAATTATGGATTTGAATTATGGATTAGAATCATAGACTTGGATTGATGAATTGATTCATAGATTTGAGGCATGGAATGGAATCATTTACTTGAGTCATGAAAATGAATCATATATTTGACTCATAGACCTGACTCATAGACTTGAATCAAAATTGAGTAGTAGAATTGAATAATATAATTGAATTACGTATATTGTATTATATCATAGACTTGTATGATGGAATTGAATCATGGAATTAAATCGTGGATTGGAATCATAGACTCAGGTTTTTTAGTAAACACGTGAACTCAGGAAGCAGGGAATTTTGAAAATGAGGTAGGGAGTTCTGAACGTACCGCGCCATATCCCGCAGGGGGTAGAGAAACAGTTCTCAGATGTAGACTTGATTGAAAATTGAATCAGAGAATTGAATCATAGACTTGTATCATGGAATTGAGTCAAAGAATTGAATCACCAATAAATTGAATCATGGAATTGAATCACAGACTTCAATCATGGAGTTGAAGCATAGACACTTAAAGTACTGCTTTGAAGCATAGAGTTTAATCTTAGACTTGAGTCATAGTCTTGAATCATAGATTTGAATCATAGAATGAAATCATAGAATGAAATCATAGTATTGAATGTTAGAGTTGAATCATAGAATTGAATCTCTGTCTTGTTGAATCATAGAACTGTATCTTAATTTTGAATCACAGACTAGAATCATTTATTCAATTCATAGTTTTGAACCATAGGATGGAATAATAGAATGGAATCATAAGATTGAATTATAGGGATGAATCATAGACTAGAATTTTAGAATTGGATCACAGATCATAGAATTACATCTTAAAATAGATAAGAATCTTAGACTTGAATTATAGACTTGAATCATAGATTAGAATCATTGATTTGAGTTGCAGAATTGAATTATAGAATTGAATCATTGACTTGAATCATTGACTAGAATCATTGATTCGATTCATAGATTTCAATTGTGGAATTGAATCATAGGATGGAATCAAAGAATGAGATCATAGAATGGAATAATAGAATACTACAAATATGTAAGAAAAACACGTACACAACAACTCCACAGGGCCCCTGCAAAGCACTAATTCTGTAAGCATCGAATTCTGCAAGCGAATTCTGCAAGCATCGAAAATCTCTACAAATACAGGCTAAGCACTAACAAGCCTGTAAAGGATTCCCCCAGAAAAAGCCAAGCCCACAGCTCACTCTTTTGCTCCTAAACGATTAGTAGTAGAATTAAATAGGTAACGCGTCCTGGTCCAATAGTTATCCTATTGTACCCGAACGACAAGCCTATCTGTTTGTCCCCTAGCCTTGCCTAGTGTACCTGTCCTGGTCCCCTAGTATTGCCTAGTGTACCCATACAGCAGTCAGTCTCTCACTAACCCACTCACACCTCAACGTCTCCCCATTACGCCCCCAAATCGATAGATCACGGGTCTGCACCTCCAGTCAATCGACTCACGCTTGACCCCGCAAGATACCTGCGACTCCTACGCGCTGCCAACTGCGCCAAACCCCCTATTGGATTCGGCCACGCGCCCCTCCTAGGTTGCACCTCCAGTTGATTCCGATCACCTCCAAGCGTCCGCGAATCGATTTGGCCACCAGTCTGCACCTCCACCGACTTCTCCGATAGTCCGCACCACCAAGCGTCCAGTCGGCTCGATTTTGGTCTCCACGGATCCGCACCTCCTCGCACTTCCAATCGACCCCCAAGATACGGTCTACTCCGACAATCCTCCCGGCCTGCACCTCCAGTCGATCGACTCGGCCAAGACGCCCGCCAGTCAAAAGTTGATTCCTTGTGACACTCCCAGGCTCCTCGCACCTCCAGTTGATCCCTTGTGACACCAAGATACACAAGCAGCCCGTAGATTCCGATACGTTACCGGTCTGCACCCTCCAGCGATTCCTTGTGACGCACCACTTCAATCTGGCACACCCGGACCTCCAAGCGGACTCCCCCAAAGATACGTATTCCCGAGCTAGCTTCCGATCTCTAATCCTTCCCAGCACCCGCTTCGACCAGCCACAACATGCTGACCTACACTGAGTATTACCAGACCACCACCAGTCCCCTTGGAGTGGGACCTGCCCAGGACCTGGCCTACCAAACCATCTACGACTACTTTGCTGAGGAAACAGCCACCCCCATACTCCTAGGCCGGCACTTGGACCTCTTTGAGCCAGAAGCTGTGGGGGCCCTAGGAATATTCCTGACCGACACCTTTGGGAGGGCTCGACTCCGACTGGTGTACGGCCTCAGGAAGTACCCGGGGCCCTTAACGGCGCCAAGTACTAACAAGGGCAAGGCCTTTGGCTACCTGGATGACATCGAAGGCGATGCCGGAGAGCTAGTGCTAGTGGATGCCGCCCTGCTCGAGCAGGCGCCCGAGACCTTGGTGCTTTCCCTCGACTGCCACCTCGATGTCATCAAGCATGCTCACCATTCCCACATGATTCCCATGGTGCTAGGCAATGACCCTCACATGGAGGTCATCACCCCCTACAAAGCCTGCTTCATCCCCTTTCAATTGGTGCCACTACTCCTAGGCAAGGGCCTTAGTCCAATCCAAGCCTTGAACATCATCTACCCCTACCTCGACACACTCAACCTGGCACTTACCTGCACCCCTCTACTGAATACCCTCCGAGCTGCAGGTACCGACCCCACCATAGCAGATGGAGGTGTCCACTTTGCCACACCCGGCACCCCTTTGGAGGGGAGCCTTGTCTGACCTTGTACATGCAAAATCAGGTACTATACCAGGACCTCCCAGGCTTGAAGCAACCCTCCCATCCGGGGCAGCAGCCGGCACCCGGCCAGCCAGCAGGGGTAGATCCGGCGCTGGCAGCTACCCTTACCTCCCTTGCCAACCACCAGCTCAAGCTCAGTGAGGGCCTAGACCAACGTCGCCCCCACTGTCAAGAACACCTGGGGCCCCTTGTACACCCAGCGCCTCCTGCTGCTGTGTGGCAAGTTCGAGGAAGCCGACCTGCCCCCCATCTACCAAGCATGGGCCCAAAAAGGCAAGCACGAGAAGACCCACATGATCTTCCAGAGCCAAGTGGCCACCTGCGCCGCCGCGTTCCTCATCCAAGCACCCTTGGTCACCACGGCTGCACTCAAGAAGTTCCAGGATGGCAACTTTCATGGGACTGGCCCATTTGATGTGGCGGACGGCATTCTCCCTCTGGCCTTCATGCCCCCCGGTGGATCAGCGGCCTCCTTGAAGAGGGAACAGGAAGCAGCAGCCACGGTGGCTGCCGACGGCACCATGATCTCCACTGAAGGAAACTCCCTCACCTTGAAGGATTCCCTGGAGCTCCAGAAGACCAAGGCCTACCTACCAATCGACTGGACTGAGGCTACCACCCAGCTGGAAAGCTATCTGGCCGTCCTGGCCACCCTTCTTGGCATGCACCACCCAGTCATACAGGGCTACCAGAATGGACTTGCCAAGCTCAAGCTCCAGCAAATGCCCCTCCGTCGAGCAATTGCCGATGAACTGGGAGAGCTCATCACCCCCTCCATTGTTGTATACTACTTCCAGATCCGGGTGCGAGGTTGGCTAGAGGAACAATGGGGCTCAACCTTCACTGTCCCTTCCCCCGGCTTTGGGAAGAACTTCCAAGCCTTCAGAATCACCCAGAACCTCTACTGGCTCCCCAATGTCACCAATGTGGCGGCTTTGCGGCACCTGCACCGCGTAGCCACCGTGGCTGCCCCTGCTGCTAGCCCTACTGCAAGCCCCACCAAGCCAGGCAAGACCACCCCCAGCCCCAACCAAGGCTCCGCCGGGGGGGAGGGGCGGGTATCCAACCCCAGCCTGGATCCCCGGCTACAAACGGCTGGGGTAGCCAACAAAGTCCAACGCGCCCGGCTGAGGGAAGTCATAGCTACCATGAAAGACAAAGGCACCAATCCCTTGTCCCGCCCAGATGGCCGAGACAGGTGCCATCCCTGGCACCTACAGGGTAACTGCTTCTCCAACTGCAGGAACATCCATGACCACGGGGCCATCACTAGCAGGGAACAGGACCAACTCTGGACGTGGTGCCAAGCCGCCTTTGGAGTCTGACAGAATGGCAAGCACCCTCTAGGCGCCTTGATACCCCCCACACCACCAAGTGGGGCCCTGCCTAAGCGACGACTATCTACTCCCCCATCTACTCCTTCCTTGCGACGACTATCTACTCCTCCATCTAATCATCCCTTTAATCCATCTCCATTACACATCAACCCTGACCTAGGTAAGCCCCAATGCGTGCGTTTCGTTTTGCCCCCTCTGTCCAAGCCCGGCCGGTCCGCATCCGCCCCCGGTCGATCCGCCCGCGCCCCTCGTTCCTTCCGGCCCTTCCCTTTCCCTCTCTACCCACAACCGGCACAACAAGCCCCAGGCGCCGCCCGCGCCTTCCACCCTCACACGGCCGCCGTCCCAGCCCCGCGTCCAATCCCCTCCCACACGGCCTCGGTTCCAGCCCCATGTCCACTCCCAACGGCACCTACCCTCCCGATAGGCTGGATGCGCATGTCTCCCGCGCCGTCACAGCCTACCACAACAGCGCTAGCTGGGGGGACTTCATCCGCACCATCCGCGGACAGGGTGACATCCAACCAACCATGAGCACTCTCCCCCACCCAGCCCGTCACCTCATAGCCCAGTTTGGGACAGAAGGCACACCTGCCTCAATGACCGGGCCCCCTTGGGACCCCGCCCGGATCGCCAGGGCACTCGCCCGGGGCCCACACCAATCCTCCCACCAGGGCATTGACTTCCTGTGGAAGGAGTATGATGACATGATGGACAAGCAACAATGGACTGTTCTCCCCGCCAGTCTCATCCAAGACCTTCCCGGACTCCGGCTGAGCCCCCTTGGCTTAGTACCCCAACGAGGCCGGCGCCCCTGAATGATCTCCGATTACACCTACTTGGACGTCAACCAAGACACCATCCCCCTTGCCCCTGCAGACGCCATGCAGTTTGGCTGGACACACCCGCGACTCCTCACCAAGCTGCACCGCGCCAACAACAGGTTTGGTCCAGTGTATATGTCCAAGATTGACTTAGCGGATGGCTTTTACCGTGTCCGGTTACACCCGGATGACACCATGAAACTCGGCGTGCTGTTCCCTTCCAGGCAGGAGAGCCTCCCCTCATTGGCATCCCCCTCACCAATCCTATGGGGTGGAAATCCAGTCCTCCCAACTTCTGTGCCTTCACTGAAACCATTGCAGACTTGGCCAATGCCACTCTTGCCACCGGGCTCGCCGAGGCCCGGCTCACCCCCCATCGGCTGGATCTCCCTTCTGAAGCCACTCTCATCGCTCCTCCTGTTGAGCCTCCAGCTCCTGCCCTCCATACGCTCCCTTCTCCTCCAGCTCCCGCCCCCACACCGCCTCTGCCCCCTCCTAGTAGCACCACTCTCAGCAAGATGCCGGTGCGCTACTGGGATGTCTATGTGGATGACTTCTGTGACCTTTCCCAAGGCAACCAATGGACATGCCGAGCCATCAAGCGCGTTCTCTTCCAATCCCTCGACACAGTCTTCCGGCCCCTTGATACTGGTGACACCCCCTTCCGGCAGGAGCCTGCTTCCCTCATGAAAATGCTCCAAGGGGACGCCACTTGGACCACCACAAAAATTATCCTCGACTGGCTCATTGATTCTGTCACCAAAACCATCAGCCTTCCTCCCCATCGAGTGGCCCGCCTACAGGAGATCCTCCACTCCATTTCACCCACCCAGCGCCATGTCCCCATCAAGCAATGGCACCAAGTCCTTGGAGAACTCCGGTTGATGGCGCTTGCCATCCCTGGCTCCATTGGCCTCTTCTCCATTCTCCATGTAGCCTTCCGCCACCAGGAACCAGGCAGGCAGCGCCTCCGGCTCACCAAGCGCGTCCACGGCTTCATTTGCGACTTCCAATGGCTTGCCAATGATCTCTCCAACCGGCCTACCTCCATTGCCAAACTCGTGCCGGACACCTTCCCTGCCACCTTGGGCGCATGCAATGCTTCTGGTCTTGGCATGGGCGGCATCCACTTTGTGCCTCTCCCTGATGGCAAGACCCAGCCCATCATGTGGAGGCATCCTTTCCCCAAGTGGGTCTCCGCCCAGCTCGTCTCCTTCGACCATCCTGAGGGCTCCATCAACAACAGTGACCTTGAGCTGGTCGGTTCCATTGCCCACAATGATATTCTGGCCCAGGCTGCTTGTGTCCACGCCCGCACCACCCACAACTGCTATGACAACACAGACGTAGTGAGTGATAGCAACTTTGTCACACAGAATGCTGGAAATGTTGTGGTTTGACTCTCCAAATGGCAAACATGAGGGAATTTTGGGTGCAATTCAAGGGCACACACTGTCTCACTGGGTAAGGACTCCAAAAGTATCCAGTCCAAGCCATGAATACATTTCTCATGACTCGTCAAATGGATATTGGGAACAACTTTGCCCCACAGAATGCTGGAAATGTTGTGGTTTGACTCTCCAAATGGCAAACATAAGGGTATTTTTGGTGAAATTCCAGGGCACAAACTTATTTATTAAAAAATGACTCAAAAAGTATCCAGTCCAAGCCATGAATACATTTATCATGACTCATCAACTGCATATTGGGAACAACTTTGCCCAACAGAATGCCGGAATTGTTGTGGTTTGTCTCTCCAAATGTCAAACATAAGGGTATTTTGGTGCAATTCCAGGGCACAAACTTATTTATTAAATAATGACTCAAAAAGTATCCGGTCCAATCCATGAATACGTTTATCATGACTCATCAAATCCATATTGGGAACAACTTTGACCAACCAAATGCCGGAATTGTTGTGGTTTGACTCTTCAAATGGCAAACATGAGGGTATTTTGGGTGCAATGACAGGACACAAACTGACTTACTGGGTAATGACTTCAAAAGTATCCGGTCCAAGCCATGAATACATTTATCATGACTCATCAAATGCATATTGGGAACAACTTTGCCCCACAGAATGCTGGAAATGTTGTGGTTTGACTCTCCAAATGGCAAAAATGAGGGAATTTTGGGTGAAATTCCAGGGCACAAACTGACTTATTGGGTAATGACTCCAAAAATATCCGGTCCAAGCCATGAATACATTTATCATGACTCATCAAATGCATATTGGGAACAACTCTGTCACACAGAATGCTGGAAATGTTGTGGTTTGACTCTTCAAATGGCAAACATGAGGGTATTTTGGGTGCAATTCCAGGGCACAAACTAACTCATTGGGTAATGCCTCCAAAAGTATGCAGTCCAAGCCATGAGTACATTTATCATGACTCATCAACTGCATATTGGGAACAACTTTGTCACACAGAATGCCGGAAATGTTGTGATTTGTCTCTCGGAATGGCAAACATAAGGGTATTTTTGGTTCAATTCCAGGGCACAAACTGACTTATTGGGTAATGACTCCAAAAATATCCAGTCCAAGCCAGGAATACATTTATCACAACTCATCAAATAGTAGTACATATTGGGAACAACTTTTGCCAACCAATTACTGGAAATGATGGGATTTGTCTCTCCAAATGGCAAGCATGCGGACGTGAGGGTATTTTTGGTGCAATTCCAGGGCACAAACTGTCTCATTGGGTAATGACTCAAAAAGTATCCAGTCAAAGCCATGAATACATTTATCATGACTCATCAAATGCATATTGGGAACAACTTTGTCACACAGAATCCTGGAAATGTTGTGGTTTGACTCTCCAAATGGCAAACATGAGGGTATTTTTGGTGCAATTCCAGGGCACAAACTTATTTATTAAATAATGACTCAAAAAGTATCCGGTCGAAGCCATGAATACATTTCTCATGACTCATCAAATGTATATTGGGAATAACTTTGTCACACAGAATGCTGGAAATGTTGTGGTTTGACTCTCCAAATGGCAAACATGAGGGTATTTTGGTGCAAATACAGGGCACATACTGTCTCCTCATTGGGTAATGACTACCAAAGTATTCGTACCAGGCCATGAATGCATATCACATTACTCATCAAATGCATGTTGGGAACAACTTTTAAATCCATATTGGGAACAACTTTGCCACACACAGTACAGAAAATGTTGTGGCTTGTAGATACAAATGGCACACAAGACGGTACGGTATGTTAGGTGCAGTCTATGAGATTCTACAGGTGACTAGAGGATTGAAATACATAACCTTAGTGTTATCAAAAGTTTCCCTTCTGAAAAAATTATGGCGCGGGAGGGCTGGCTGGCACAGGTACGTGATCTACTTCTACAAATATATAAGGGCGCGCCCAAGCCTGACAGCACACAGAAGAAGTTAGGGCAAACATCATAGTACAGAACCCACGGAAAAACTCTACACACAAAACATCGTACACATACTACACGAAACACCGTACACACACACACACACACACACACACACAAAACACAAAACACAAAACACCGTACACACGCACACACACACACACAAATTTAAAAACCGTACACACACGAAACACTGTACACGCACAAGAAAGAACCCAAAAAAATTATTAGTACCTCGATGTACACACACGAAACCACACAAAAAGAAACACATGATTCTTGATTGACACCGTATTCACAAAAAAAATATATATGAATGCTATCGGAAAGACACGACGAAGCAAAAAATCCAAGGGAAAGACCCTTCGAAACAACAAAACCATCCGGCCCAGTGATCATCAAACTACAGGGGACAACAACGGTAAGAAAAGAAGAGTTAAAACAAACACGGCAATTACTAAGAAAGTGTGTAACAGTAATACCACAACTATGAACGCAACCAAGGGCAAAAGTAAAAAAATGGTACCGACAACACAATTTCTACTACTACAAACATGGAAGAACACAACAACACCATCAACCAGAGTAACGAAGCAGCACTGAGCATTACCAACACAATCATCACTACAGTAATGAACCAACAGAAAGAAGGAACAAAAACCAATGTGGTAGAGAAAACATCTAACGGAGAATGCTGTGATTTAGAGGATGTTGTGAAATGTGTCATGAAACAAATCCAATATGATATATTGGCACAGGAAGTGGCAAAACACTTACAGCAACTGCAGAGGAAACCACATATAGGGGTGGGAAAGGTAGTAATGGTACATAAACAAACGGAGGCAACCATGCAGGGAGAGGGGACTTACAATGCTGGCAACACAAGAGAACAAGCAGTAAGTACAATTACAGACAAATATGGGCTTATAACAGACAACGATATGCTTAAGGCTTTGAGTGATATGACTGAAACACTGGACAAGCAGCTAAGAGATTACATCAAAAAACATTGGTACCACAACATGAAGTTCCCTATCGGTGACGAGGTAACGACGCATGTAATACAAAAGGCTGTTAAATCAAATGCGGTTATGAAGCCACCTAATATTCCAATGGCGTCATTCTGTTCCTTTTATAGGAAACGAGTAGGGACAGTACTGACTGCATTGAGGCACAACTCACAAACATTAGCGAGGAAAAACTGGATGGGTAAATACATGTTGGGGTATTGGTTGTTGAAATTAGGAATTTTGGAATCTATTTTTGGTCCGACACCACTAACATGCTGCCCGTTGATACTGATGATACTTCCGTACAGACGATTACAGAAAAGGTCGAGTCCCTATCACCTTCCCTGGTACTGTTGCAGCTATTCAAGACACAGAAAATGAGGACACAGGTATTTTAAACCCTCAATACAGGAAATACAACGACGCGGAAAATGAAGATTTTTATTACTTTGTTACAAGAATCATGTCGGCAATCAATCCCACAAAATCCAATTTCAAACAAGGGAAAGAGAAGCACTTGCTGAGTGATATATTTTCTGTATCGGATGAAGCATTTGCATTGATAGTGATCTACAATGAGCATCATGTATGGGTGAACCAGCAGCGGCGAAAGGGTGATGCCACAATTCCGGGACAAAAAAATTCTGCGATTCAGACAGTGGAAGCAGAAATCGATGGATGGAGGAAGGACGACAGTTGTTCAGTGATTTGTGCGACGAAATTGGTGAGATGCAAAAACACCCAGAAACAGGAAGGGAATTGGAACAAATGATGAGGGAGAGATTTAGGAACGAAAGTTCGACAGATTACACCAACAATAAGCATGACGACGCAAATATTACTAGTAGTAGCTCCACTAGTTGCAGTGGACCAAAAAAGAAAAAGAAAAGGAACGTCTATATTGATCCGGAAATAATAGCATCGATGAATGCCAGTTTATCTATTGATGAACTAATGTAGAAAATAACAGTACATACATAATACAAAAATACTACTAATTATGAACTTAATATTGAGAATATTAGAAATAATGGAGGATTTGTAATACGTTGCAATATGAATAAATCAAGCATAATAGAATCTACATTTGAAAAAGGGAATATTATAGTCAAGAAATAGAATTCACAATTAGGAGAGCAGAATTGAATTGTTATTTGGGAGATTATTAATTTGGAATTAATACTGAGTAAAGATTTCTTTTTTATTCGTGAATAGAAGTAAGTGTTGTTTGTACGGAATAATAATTGGGTTCTGCTAGAGACTGAAATAAATTGTTTTTATTCGAGAGTAGAGTAATGTGCATCACGCGCACAGAATTATTTTTTGTATGATTTTAAGGCAATGACTATGGTTGCGCGGGGGTGGGAATTTCAGGGTGTCCAGAAATATTGCCATGTTAAAATCACGCACAAAATTTGTGCGCAAGAAGTAAATTCAAGCCCTGCGAAACTGTTCTCGGACGCTTCATCTTGAACAGCAGGAACAGCCATGTAAGATTCAATGGCGCTCCTATCCATTGGCGGTAAAAAGACATCATGTACAATCTGTCTGTTTAGAACAGAATGAAGACCTGTGGCTGATTGACTTGTGACAGTGTGGTGGGAGAGATGGGAAGGGGGAACAGATGGACCGTTTTGTGTCATAGTCATCCCAAAATCTGACGGAGAATGTTGAACAGACGGCAAGGTAGGCTGCACTTTGATAGAGGTGGAGAGCTTATATATCTTTCCTTTAATTAGACCTTGACTATGATAAATGGCGCGGCACATACCTCTATGCCAGAGATGTTTTCTTAGGCCAGTGGAGACATATTTCAAGTTACCATTTGAAATGGATTTATATCCTACAAAATTCTTGGATTTTTTGCCTTTCTTATCCCAGTAGCCACGGCAGTAGAATAGAAGATGGATTTTGATAACAGGTGGCATGATGTTGCTGAGTTGTTCTTTGAA
Source organism: Pseudo-nitzschia multiseries (assembly GCA_037355745.1). Taxonomy (NCBI): domain Eukaryota; phylum Bacillariophyta; class Bacillariophyceae; order Bacillariales; family Bacillariaceae; genus Pseudo-nitzschia; species Pseudo-nitzschia multiseries. The sequence continues at coordinate 8,656,889 of CM074782.1, read as the reverse complement.
GGAAAATATCAGTATAATGGGTCGAAAGGACGGAGGTCGAAAAGATGAATCGTTGAAAGGAAAAAATTAAATATATTATATTGTGTGTGATGTGTTTTCTTGTACGGTAGATTTCCTTACTACCATACTTCGATTGCAAAAATGGTCCGTACAGTAAATGCATTACTACTTAGTGATGATTGCAACATTCCTTGTACAATATGTTAGTAGTGCACAGTACAGTGAACAGAAAAAATGAGAAGATGAAAATAGCCATTCGTGCATAAGTTTTATACAAAATAGTGCTTGTCACGAAAAGAATATGATATCCTTAACCCTAAAATAGTTATTTTATTTGAGGAGTGACGAGATATTGTCTCAGAAGTAAAAGTGTGCGACGCGCAAGGTTTTTTAGTAGATACGCGAGCTCAGAAGGTAGGAAATTTTAAAAATAGGGTAGAGAATTTGAAAAATACCACGCGATAGCCCCATCTGAGAACTGTTTCGCGGGGTTCGAATTTACTTCTCGCGCACAAATTTTGTGCGTAATTTGAACACGGCAATATTTCTGGACACCCTGAAATTCACGAGTAAGTGACGGGCTAAAAATTAACTCAGCACTATTTCTGTGCGCGTGATGCACACTACTCTACTCTCGAATAAAAACAATTTATTTCAGTCCCTAGCAGAACCCAATTATTATTCCGTACAAACAACACTTACTTCTATTCACGAATAAAAAAGAAATCTTTACTCAGTATTAATTCCAAATTATTAATCTCCCAAATAACAATTCAATTCTGCTCTCCTAATTGTGAATTCTATTTCTCTACTACAATATTCTCTTTTTAAAAATGTAGATTCTATTATGCTTGATTTATTCATATTGCAAGGTATTACGAATCCTCCATTATTTCTAATATTCTCAATATTAAGTTCAAGATTAGTAGTATTTTTGTATTATGTATGTACTGTTATTTTCTACATTAATTGAAGGGATGAATGGGCATTCATCGATGCTGTTATTGCCGGATCAACATTCATCACTCATGGGTTGGAGTTGGGTTTATTACTCTAGCTTTTGCCGCTGTTTCTACTACTGTGCCCACGCTGTTGCTCTCATTGCTTGCTGCTGCCGCTACTTCATTTTGTTGTTCCATTTTGGCATTCCGTTTTGACCATGTTCCATTGTTGCTCCATTTTTGTTGTTTCGTTTTTGTTGTTTTGTTTGCGTTGTCCGGTTTGCGTTGTTCGGTTTGCGTTGCTCCGTTTGTGTTAGTCCATTTTTGTTGCTACATTTTTGTTGCTACATTTTTGTTGCTCCGTTTTTGTTGCTCCGTTTTTGTTGCTCCGTTTCCGTTGCTCCATGTTTGTTGTTTCATTCCATTGTGCTGTTGTTTTGTTCCATTGGTTGCCTTGCGCCAGGCCACAGAAGTCATCCACATAGACATCCCAGTATCGCACCGGCTTTTTGCTGGGGGTGGTGCTTTGGGTGGCCGCCGGAGCTTCAGGTGGGGTTGTTATGGGGAGGACTGTGGAAGCTGGGGATGCGTCTGGCGTTGCCTCAGATAGAATATCCAGGCGGTGAGGCGTGCGTCAGGCTGCTGCTAACCCTGTGGAGAGAGTGGAGTTGGCTAGGTCTGCAATGGTTTCAGTGAAGGCACAGAAGTTGGGGGGGCTAGATGTCCACCCCATAGGGTTGGTGAGGGGGATGCCCACAAGGGGAGGTTCCCCCTTCCTGGCAGGGAACAGCACGCCCAGTTTCATGGTGTCTTCTGGTTTCAACTGGACCCGGTAGAATCCATCAGCTAGGTCTATCTTGGACATGTACACTGGACCGAACCTGTCGTTGGCGCGGTGAAGCTTGGAGAGTAGCCGGGGCAGGGTGTGGCCAAATTGCATGGCTTCTGCCGGGGCTAGAGGGATGGTGTCTTGGTTAACTTCAGAGTAGGTGTAATCTGAGATCATTTGGGGGCGCCGGCCTCGCTGGGGGACTAGCCCCAGGGGACTCAGCCGGAGGTTTGGAAGGTCTTGGATGAGGCTGGCTGGGAGGACAGTCCATTGCTGCTTGTCCATCATGTCAGCATACTCCTCGCGAAGGAAGTCAATGCCTCGGTGGGAGGATTGGTGTGGCCCTCGGCTGATGGCTGTTGCAATCCTGGCTGGGTCCCAAGGGGGACCCGACATGGATGCTGGGGTGCCTTCCTTCCCAAAGTGGGCTAGGATGCCACTGGCTGGATGGGGGAGAGTACCCACATGTGGGTGGATATCACCCTGTCCACGAATGGTCCGGATGAAGTCCTCCCAGCTAGTGCTGTTGTTGTAGACAGTGATAGCCCGGTTGATATGCAAGTCCAGCCTGTCGATGGGGTAGGGGGATGTAGTGACAAGGGGGGCCCCAGTCGGCAATGGGGGCGTGGTAGAGAGTGGTGGATGGGCGAGGGGCTTGGACCCAGGATGGGATGGGGGCTCGGACCGGAATGACGCGGGCGAGGGTTGTGCGGTGACTAGGAGCTCGGGCGTAGGCATAGCAGTGGGGGTGACTAGGAGCTCGGGCCTAGGCAATGGGTTGGCATTGGCTAGGAGATCGGGCCTAGGCAAAGGCAATAGGGTTGCAGTGACTAGGGGATCGGACCCAGGCAATGTGGAAGAGGAGGTGGATGAAGGACTTGGTGGGATGGTGGGCGCTTCCGTGGAATCTGTAGAACTTGTAGAAATTTGGGAAGGCACAGGCGCTTCCGTGGAATCTGTAGAACTTGTAGAAATTTTGGGAGGCACATACAAGTTGAGGGGGGTACATGCGCGCGCGTGCTGTTTGTGCTTACCTAATTCATGTGTGATTCGTAAGTGTGGATTAGATTCGTGATTAGGTGATGGATTGTTACTTAGTATGATCCCCCCAAGGCCAATGTGAGGTGGGGAGGGCGCCGCACCCAAGTGAGGGCGCGTGCCAACCGGTCAGGCATATGCCTCTTGGCACCATTGCCAGAGTAGATCTTGCTCGGTGGGAGTGATGGCCACGTGGTCATATATGTGCTTGCAGCTGCTGAAGCAGGCACCCTTGATGTGCCACGAGTGGCATCTCTCTTGGCCATCTGGTCTGGAGAGGGGGCCTTTCCCTTTGTCTCTCATAACTTGGATGGCTTCCCTCATTTTTGCGGACTCCAGTTTCTTGACAATGGGATGATTGCTGTCTTGGAGGCGGGAGTCCCGGTGTGGATTGGTGAGTCGCGTCTGTGTTGTGGTTGTTGAGTTGCGGACATTCGTGCTGCTGGGGGGAACATTGGTGTTCTTGTTGCTGTTGCTGGGCCCATTGGCGCCCGCCTTGGTGGGGGATGGAGGAGGATCCGGTCGTCGCAGTAGTCTCAGGGCAGCCACGTTGGAGACATTGGGGAGCCAGTTGAGGTTCTGGCTCATCCTGAAGGTGTGGAAGTCCACCCCAAAGTCCGGGGAGGGAAGGATGGAGGCTGCTTCCCACTGCTCCTCAAGCCACCCTCTGACTCGGATTTGGAAGTAGTAGACTACAATGGCCGGGGTGAGGAATTCCCCCACCTCATCTGCAATTGCTCTTCGGAGGGGCATCTGCTGGATCTTGAGCCTGCAGAGGCCTTGTTGGTAGCTGGTGACGACATCATGGTTGAGTCCTAGGATGGTGGCTAGGACAGCCAGGTAGCTCTCCAGCTGGGTGGTGGCTTCAGTCCAGTCGACAGGGATGTAGGCCTTTGTCTTCTGGAGCTCCAGGGAGTCTTTCAAGGTGAGGGAGTTGCCTTCAGTGGAGATCATAGTGTCATATGCTGCCACAGTGGCGGCTGCCTCCTGCTCCCTTTTCAGGGTGGCGGCAGACCCACCCGGGGGGGTGAAAGCCATGGGGAGTATTCCATCTGCCACATCAAAGGGGTCAGTACCATGGAAGTTGCCATCCTGGAACCTCTTGAGAGCAGCAGTGGTAATCAATGGGGCTTGGATCCCCAACTCGGATGCCCTGGCTGCCACTTGGCTTTGGAAGATCATGTGGGTCCTCTCGTGCTTGCTCTTTTGAGCCCAGGCCTGGTAGATGGGGGGGAGGTTCGCTTCCTCCTGTTTACCACAGAGCAGAAGCAAGCGCTGGGTGTACAAGGGGCCCCAAGTGGTTCTTACTGACTGCAACTTCTTGTGGTCCATGCTCTCACTTAGCTTCAGTTGGTGGTCTGTAAGGGCGGTGACTGCTGCTGTGAGCTTTGGGTCTCCTGGTGGGTCCCAAGGGCGCTCCAATTCAGGCAGGTCCCGGTACATCACCTTGTGCTTCATGTAGATGGTGAGGCCTGTCTCACTTCGAAAGGGAGGGCCAGGCTGGAGGAGCTTGGGATTTCCCCCGGGTTCTGTAGCTGTAGTCCCCGCTAGCCGGAGGGTATTGAACAAGGGGGCGCAGGATTCCATTAATCCCACCCTATTGAGCTGAGGGTGGAGGACCCCCATGGCTTGACGGATGCAGTCGCCAAAGCAGCTGCTATCCACGATCTTAAAATCACACTCCTACTTGAAGCAACCCGACTTGATTCCCAGTCCGCGATGTCTGCTCCTCGGTCAACCGTACGTGCACATGTTCATGATTTTTCTTCTGAACAAAGCCAAAATCATGATGACTATGCTCTCCCCATCAAATTTGAGGGAGACTATCAAGATTATGCTGTATTTAAAGCTGGACGTACCCCTGACCCTACCACAAGGTTACCTACAAACATATGGAAGGCCTTGTCACGTCAGGACATGAAGAGTTGGCTTAGTTTTTCCCCGGAAGGCAAGAAAATCGTGGTCGCCTCATTGCGACACGACTTACTTAACACGGACCAACCTGACCCCAACAGTGTCAAACCCATTACCCGGAAGGCATACCAACATGAACATTCGGTATCATTTCGAGAAGACGATACTTCGACCAAGGATGAGCATGCCAATTCCGCAGCAGACCTACACCCTGCTGTAGAAAATGATCGTAGAGGTGTTTTCCATGCATCCCTAGGTGTATACAAATCAACGACCTCTTCGTCCAAGGATCAGCGACCTCTCAAGTCTTCTGTGTCACCCGCGCATCCCGCTCGATTCCACATTCAGTACAAAAAGGACGGTGACACCCAAATACCTGTAGGAACATCACCATATTCCGCCAATTTTCACCAGTGGTATACTCCTGAAGAAGATCTCACCCTTCCTAACGACAGCCCAGTAACGTCATACACATACCGCATACATAAAACTACGGTCACTAGCCCTGGTTTTGCGATGGTAGATCCCGGCGCAAATGGGTGCATCATCAGCAATGATGCATGTCTCATCTCCAAGGATATCCCACCGCGATACGTTAATGTCACCGGAATTAACAATCATCAGGTACAAAATATCCCCATTGCTACGTGCGCGGCATATTCCATGTCAAACAGAGGCCCCGTCATCCTCATTTTCAACAAGTGTGCCTATACAGGACGACACCCTTCTATATTGTCCTCCGGCCAGATGGAAGCATATTTTTCCACTGTCGACGACACATCTATCAAAGCGGGCGGCGGACAGGTCATCACCACCTCCGATGGATATGCACTGCCTCTTAGCATACGACATGGTTTACCATACCTTGCGATGCGAAAGTACACGACTGTTGAGTTTGACACACTTCCACATGTTATCATGACATCCGATAAGCATTGGGACCCATCAGTTCTCGATACCACGATCAGTGCAAAAGACAAACAATTTCTCCAGAAATATCCTCCCCAGCCACAGCAACTCCCTTATGCCGATTACAACGAATATGGGAACCCACGTTGCCTTGAAGGATTAGATATCTCTGTTTTCCCCGGGTCCTCCACGGTCACATCCCTCAGTTCGTATTCCAGCCATTCCACTCGATCTCCCTTCCTTCCTATTGATGATCATAGGGCCAACGATCACTCCTTTTGGCTTACCTCCACCGACTACGCTCATCAAGAACGCCTCGCATGCTGTGCGTTACCCGCAGCCTCTGGGACAGTTACCGCGTTTCCGACGGATTGTACTGCCAGTGACACTACACGTATTGCAGCTACGCCCCGCGAAAGATACCCCAACGAACATGACTACTTGTCCCTGAAACCTTTCTTTTGTTGGGTTTCCACCGATTGCATCAAGGCTACGTTTGAAAACTCAACCCAATATGGTTCATTAGCGGTTAGTCCTGATGGAAACATTTTCAAACGTTTTCATTCCCCTCAACCGGCCATGAACGTTCGACCCTTCAATGACGATGTTATGTCCGATGCTGTCTATTCAGATGTCCCAGCAATTGATGGTGGCTCCAAGATTGCTCAGATCTTCTTTGGCCGCAAATCACATATTATACACGTTGAGGAAATGCGTACCACCGGCGACTTCCTATCTTGCTTCCAAAACTTTGTTCGAAAATGGGGCAGACCCATTCACCTCCTTTGCGACCACGGTAACTATCAATCCAGTAAGAAGGTCATGGATTACCTCAAAATGTTATGGATTGGACTCTGGCAAAGTGAACCGTATCACCAACACCAGAATCAATTCGAACGCCGATACCAAACGTTCAAGCGCATTGTCAATCGCGTCATGGATCGTACAGGCACACCACCACACCTATGGCTACTGTGCATGACATACGTCGCGGGTCTCCTCAATGTTGTTTCTGATCCTACGCTGTCCGATAAACAGCCGATCTTCATTGCCACTGGTACACTTGGCGACATCAGCGCATACACTAGTTTCTTCTGGTTTGAACCTGTGTATTTCAAAACCAATGACTCTCCTTTCGGTACCCAGTCTACCGAACGCCTAGGTCATTTCGTCGGCATCGCCGAACATGTTGGCAATGGACTCTGCTTCCGAATCTGGGATCCCGTTACCAACAAGTTACTCGACCGGTACGGTGTTCGATCTGCTCTTACGCCTGAGTCACATAACAAACGCGCGGGCCTATTTACTGATGATGGTTTCATCAAATGGCGTAACGCCAAGGATTCTTTGCCCCGTTTATATGCCACTGGAGAAGCTCCAGCATTCAAACATGGGGAGCATACCAATCAGAGTAAACCCATTGACGAGTCTACGAAACCAAACAACTCAGTTCCCCCTAGCGTTTCACCCGCTGATTCTGACAGTGCCGATGACACCGTTCCATCTGTACCCAACAAACAACCAGACACTACACCCCACGCATCTGGCACTCAAACAATTCTTCAACCACCCGCCCACCCCTCGTTACCGAGCTTTCTATATAAGAAGGTCGATGACAGCCCGAGCTGGTCACCTTCTCCACTCCCTAACAACTATGGGGAGAGTCTTGATGGTCCTCCTACGACACACATCTTCAGCAAGACATCCGATGGCGTTCTCCTTACAGAAGATGATGCTCTTGGATTCTACCCAACGTATCTCTCAAATCCACATAAGAGATGAAGATCAAGATGAGGTTTCACCTGATGATGCAGTAGAAGACAAAAAATTTTGCAACGGCCAAGAATAGAAAGTCTTTCTTGCAGCCACCATACGACACCACCTCAAGATGACCCTCAAGGATTTGACGACACCGCAGCCCACCAAGTTAAAAGCTTTTGCCCTTCCTTGGACTCCAGCAGTGTCAGCTCATACGAATCTGTCACGATTGGTCCTGTCAATCTTCTTCCTAGGGATAGCCTCCAGCCTTCAATCCCAATTGATGTCTACTGTGATATGGAATCACTTGAGGTTACAGCTCATACATTGGAATCACACCTGGGAATCAATGGAGATCCGAACTTTGACAGAGACAACCCCACATCAGCAGTTGATACCCACAATGTGCAATTCCTGGTCCCATCAGACCCTATTGCGGCTACAGCCCATTTTCAACATGGCGTCAGAGCCCAGATTGACACAGGCGCCAAGGTTTCCTGCACCAATCTCAAGCATATCCTGCACAGTTACAAACCTTACAACAAGCTGAGGAAATGTCCTGTCAGGCTCACGGCAGCAATAGGAGGAAAAGCAGCCACCTGTATTCCTGAAGGGTCAGGCTATGTTCACATACCAGCCCCCAATCCTGTAGGGTACATCAGAGTCTTCTTCTACTATTCTCCCTCGCTGTCAACAACATTGCTGAGTGAGAATGACCTTTGTGGAATGACACCTTGCGTGAGAAATCAGTTCAGTGGACAGTCTATCCACAAAGTCTTCAATGACGACCATGACTCCTCTGTTCAACATAATGGAAACCTCACCATTATCTGTCATCACAAGCAGCGCACCGCCAAAAGTATTGTCCTACATGGAAGTATCATTGATGCTCAGTGCTACACACATCCAGTACTCATCCCAGACATTGATCTTACATCCCCATATGCCAATTGTGCAACGTCCTCAGCATATGCCTTAGCGACTGACATGCAGTTCAAGAAAGCTTGTGAACTGGCCTCAAACGAAGCCATTAGTCGCTACCGATATGATGTGTACACAAACCTTGTCACACTGCAAAAACGCACAGAAGCAGCTCAAGCTTATTAAATTCCTTTCGTGACCAGAAGTACCAAAGCTACCAGATGGTAGATTTCCTACTCGTACGAATCAATGAGTCCCGTATCAATCTAAGTAATCGATTCCCACGGCATATTGATTCCCACGGCGCATCGATTCCCATCGCGCATCAACGGTGAGCAATCCCTGTTTTACAATATTGCCATTGTTCTTCGGTGAGCAAACTCTGATTTCATAAAATATCACACGAGCTACGGGAGCAATTCCTGACCTTAATGATAAACATATCATGAAGTCTTCCTAACGGAACAAGAGAAGAAAACCGTTGACGTGCGATTCTCACACAATACATATACATGCATACAGATATATATGGTCAACGACTAATACATGTACGGAAATAATCAGCGAGTAATCTCAGCACTACGCAACAGCAGTTGCAACGTATTCATCTCAATAAAAGAGATATCTTGCATTTCGGCAAGATTTCACTTTATCTCATACTTTTAACATTCAACTGATTTAAATCCCAAAAATTCACACTAGTTGCTATCAACTACTTGTAATCTACATACTAAGGTATGTCTCGCTGCAATCTGAATAAGTCACAGCAAGAAGAGATCTGGCGTCTCCCTAGCTTTGCCTGTAGTCCGATTATCCGTTGCGAAAGTATCCAAACACATTTATCACGCGTAGAGTACAATCGTTCGTCTACTAACACACTAACGCAGCGTTGCTGTTCCTCAGAAGCCATTTAATCAGTCTCTCAACAAATCGGATTCAGAAGGAAAATAATAGATGGGAAGTCTACTCGCTGCTGTGGGCGAGGAGATGCTCGGTATCAAGGCCGGGCCTATTGTAGGTGACAATGGGGAGCTGTTGAGGTGTGAGTGTGTTAGTAAGATACTGACGGCTGCGGGTACTCTGTCGTTTCGTCGATGCGCTAGTATGACTAGTCTCGATAGGGATGACTATCGAATCGGTAGGCTTGTACGGGTACAGTAGGGATGACTATTGGACCTGGACGTGTTTGCCAATTTATTCTTCTACTAATCGTTTTAGGAGCAAAAGAGTGAGCTGTATGCTTGGATTTCCTGGAGGGATCCTTTACCGGCTTGTTAGTGCTAGCCTGTAATTTTCGATTGCAGACGAGTCTTTCGGTCGCAAGCCCATCCGTACGAGATACTACCATGATACAGTGACACATCTTATCCGGTGATACAGGGAATCGATTGTATTGTTCTGGTAGGGAGTGTAGGCTTGCGCTTTGCTGGAGGAATCCTTTGCCGGCTTGTTAAGGATACTCGAGGTCTAAGCGTGTGCTTAGAAGCTGGTTTTAGTGATACAGGGAATCGATCATGCGTGTAGATCGTAATCTGGTAGCGCGTGATACAGGGAATCGATCGGTGGTAGGCTTTCGCTTTGCTGGAAGAATCCTTTGCTGGCTTGTTGAGGCTATCGGGGGTCTAAGCGTGTGCTTAGAAGCTGGTTTCAGTAATAGTGAAATCTACTAGATTTCTACTAGATTTCTACTAGGTTTTCCCCCGGTCTGGCTCTCTACCGGTTGTAGGAAGTGCCACGTGGCACTACCATTACTTTCATTCGGCTCGCTACATCAATTCCATTGTTCCATTTTTGCTGTGAAAAATAAAAATAACAGAAAGAAGGATAAGAAAAAATAGAATCTCCAACAAATTGTTGTCGTTGTCACTCACTTGCGTTCCGTTGTTGTTCCCTTGCTCCGTTTCATTTGCTATTCTGCTCTGTTGTTCCATTCAATAAAAATAAAAGAAAGAAAAATCAGAAACAAATAGAATCTCCAACAAATTGTTGTCATTGTTGTCACTTACTTGTGTTTCATTGTTGCTCCGTTGTTCCATTTCGTTTGTTGTTTCGCTCTGTTGTTCCGTCCAATAAAAATAAAAGAAAGAAAGATCAGAAACAAATAGAATCTCCAACAAATTGCCGTCATTGTTGTCACTCACTTGCATTCCGTTGTTGTTGTTCCATTTTGTTGTTCCCTTGTTCCCCTGTTACACTCACTAGTGGCTCTTGGTTGTTCCATTGTTCTGTTGTCCGTGACTGTCGCACAACATTCATTTTCTGTGTTTAAAAAAAATACCGTACCGACCAAGAAGTATGTGGTTATTTTTTTTGGTTTTGTGTGTGTACAGTTTTGTGTGTGTGCTCAGTTTTTCATGTTTCTTCAGTTTTTCATGTGTGTGTGGTTTTGGGTGTGTTGTGTATGCTGTGTACCCTGACTTCTTCCATGTGTCTGGCTTGTGTGTGGCCTTAGTTTCTATATAAGTAAAGCATGTACCAGTGCAAGCCACCCCTCCCGCGCCATAATTTTTTCAAAATGGAAATTTTGATTACACGAAGGTTATGTACTTAAATTTCATACTCATCTGTAGAACCTGATAGCCAGTCGGTGGTTCGAGACTGTCCTGGGTCAGCACAGTACCTACCGGTACTTACGTACACTTTTTGCAAAGTACCCAACGGTGTACCTTTTTGCATGTAGTATCATCTACAACCAGTAATGCCCGCACAGTTTTTTGTCTGAGAATAATCCAAAAATAGCACTTCCATTTTGATTAAACAACTTATAAATTAATTTTATTTGACACTCATTAAACTACATGTTTGGTGATTGGATTATTAGTGTTATTCCAATTATGGATAAGATGAAATGTGCCGGAAGAATAAATTGAATTGACCTGATACTTTGGGAGTCATTATTACCCGATAAGTCAGTTTGTGCCCTAGAATTGCATCAAATATACTCTCTTGTCTGCAATTTGGAGAGACAAACCAAAACATTTCCAGCATTCTGTTCGTAAAAGCTGTTCTCAATATGCATTTGATGAGTCATGAAAAAAAATATTCACGGCCCAGACCAGATACTTTGGGAGTCATTACCCAATAAGTCAGTTTGTGCCCTGGAATAGCACCAAAAATACCTTCTTCTGTGCCATTTGGAGAGTCAAACCACAACATTTTCTGTATTGTGAGTGTAAATGTTGTTCCCAATATGCATCAGATAAGTAATGAAAAAATTATTCATGGCTTGGACCTGATACTTTGGGAGTCATTACCCACTAAGGCAGTTTGTGCCCTGGGTATACACCCAAAATTGTCTCTTGTGTGCCATTTGGAGAGATAGATCACAACATTTCCAGCATTCTGTGGGGCGAAGCTGTTCCCAATATGCATTTGACCAGTCATGAAAAAATTATTCATGGCTAGGACCAGATAGTTTGGGAGTCATTACCAATAAGTCAGTTTGTGCCCTGGATTTGCACCAAATATACCCTCTTCTGTGCCATTTGGAGAGACAAACCACAACATTTTCAGCATTCTGTTTGTAAAAGTTATTCCTAATATGCATCAGATGAGTAATGAAAAATATATCCATGGCCAGGACCAGATACTTTGTGAGTCATTACCCAATAAGTCATTTTATGCCCTGGAATTTCACCAAAAATACCCTCATTTGTGCCATTTGGAGAGACAAACCCCAACATTTCCAGCATTCTGTTTGTAGAAGTTGTTCCCAATACGCATTTGATGACTCATGATAAATATATTCCTGGCTTGGACCGGATATTTTTGGAGTCATTACCCAATCAGTAAGTTTGTGCCCTGGAATTGAACCAAAAATACACTCATGTTTGCCATTTGGAGAGTCAAACCACAACATTTCCGGCATTCTGTGGGGCAAAGTTGTTCCCAATATGCATTTGATGGGTCATGATAAATGTATTCCTGGCTTGGACCATCTACTTTTTGAGTCATTACCCCATAAGTCAGTTTGTGTCCTGGAATTGCACCCAAAATACCCTCATGTTTGCCATTTGGAGAGTCAAACCACAACATTTTGGGCATTCTGTGGGGCAAAGTTGTTCCCAATATGCATTTGATGAGTCATGATAAATGTATTCCTGGCTTGGACCAGATATTTTTGGAGTCATTACCCAATAAGTTAGTTTGTGCCCTGGAATTGCACCAAAAATATCCTCATTTGTGCCATTTGGAGAGTCAAACCACAACATTTTGAGCATTCTGTGGGGCAAAGTTGTTCCAAACATGCAATTGATGAGTCATGATGAATGTATTCATGGCTTGGACCGTATACTTTTTGAGTCATTACCCAATAAGTCAGTTTGTGCCTTGGAATTGCACCCAAAATGCCCTCATTTTTGCCATTTGGAGAATCAAACCACAACATTTCCAGCATTCTGTAGGGCAAAGCTGTTCCCAATATGCACTTGATGAGTCATGATAAATGTATTCATGGCTTGGACCGGATACTTTTTGAGTCATTACCCAATAAGTCAGTTTGTGCCCAGGAATTGAACCAAAATACCCCCATGTTTGCCATTTGGAGAGTCAAACCACAACATTTTGGGCATTCTGTGTGACAAAGTTGTTCCCAATATGCATTTGATGAGTCATGATAAATGTATTCATGGCTTGGACCGGATACTTTTTGAGTCATTACCCAATAAGTCAGTTTGTGCCCAGGAATTGAACCAAAATACCCCCATGTTTGCCATTTGGAGAGTCAAACCACAACATTTTGGGCATTCTGTGTGACAAAGTTGTTCCCAATATGCATTTGATGAGTCATGATAAATGTATTCATGGCTTGGACCGGATACTTTTTGAGTCATTACCCAATAAGTCAGTTTGTGCCCTGGAATTGAACCAAAATACCCCCATGTTTGCCATTTGGAGAGTCAAACCACAACATTTCCGGCATTCTGTGGGGCAAAGTTGTTCCCAATATGCATTTGATGGGTCATGATAAATGTATTCCTGGCTTGGACCATCTACTTTTTGAGTCATTACCCCATAAGTCAGTTTGTGTCCTGGAATTGCACCCAAAATACCCTCATGTTTGCCATTTGGAGAGTCAAACCACAACATTTTGGGCATTCTGTGGGGCAAAGTTGTTCCCAATATGCATTTGATGAGTCATGATAAATGTATTCCTGGCTTGGACCAGATATTTTTGGAGTCATTACCCAATAAGTTAGTTTGTGCCCTGGAATTGCACCAAAAATATCCTCATTTGTGCCATTTGGAGAGTCAAACCACAACATTTTGAGCATTCTGTGGGGCAAAGTTGTTCCAAACATGCAATTGATGAGTCATGATGAATGTATTCATGGCTTGGACCGTATACTTTTTGAGTCATTACCCAATAAGTCAGTTTGTGCCTTGGAATTGCACCCAAAATGCCCTCATTTTTGCCATTTGGAGAATCAAACCACAACATTTCCAGCATTCTGTAGGGCAAAGCTGTTCCCAATATGCACTTGATGAGTCATGATAAATGTATTCATGGCTTGGACCGGATACTTTTTGAGTCATTACCCAATAAGTCAGTTTGTGCCCAGGAATTGAACCAAAATACCCCCATGTTTGCCATTTGGAGAGTCAAACCACAACATTTTGGGCATTCTGTGTGACAAAGTTGTTCCCAATATGCATTTGATGAGTCATGATAAATGTATTCATGGCTTGGACCGGATACTTTTTGAGTCATTACCCAATAAGTCAGTTTGTGCCCAGGAATTGAACCAAAATACCCCCATGTTTGCCATTTGGAGAGTCAAACCACAACATTTTGGGCATTCTGTGTGACAAAGTTGTTCCCAATATGCATTTGATGAGTCATGATAAATGTATTCATGGCTTGGACCGGATACTTTTTGAGTCATTACCCAATAAGTCAGTTTGTGCCCTGGAATTGAACCAAAATACCCCCATGTTTGCCATTTGGAGAGTCAAACCACAACATTTCCGGCATTCTGTGGGGCAAAGTTGTTCCCAATATGCATTTGATGGGTCATGATAAATGTATTCCTGGCTTGGACCATCTACTTTTTGAGTCATTACCCCATAAGTCAGTTTGTGTCCTGGAATTGCACCCAAAATACCCTCATGTTTGCCATTTGGAGAGTCAAACCACAACATTTTGGGCATTCTGTGGGGCAAAGTTGTTCCCAATATGCATTTGATGAGTCATGATAAATGTATTCCTGGCTTGGACCAGATATTTTTGGAGTCATTACCCAATAAGTTAGTTTGTGCCCTGGAATTGCACCAAAAATATCCTCATTTGTGCCATTTGGAGAGTCAAACCACAACATTTTGAGCATTCTGTGGGGCAAAGTTGTTCCAAACATGCAATTGATGAGTCATGATGAATGTATTCATGGCTTGGACCGTATACTTTTTGAGTCATTACCCAATAAGTCAGTTTGTGCCTTGGAATTGCACCCAAAATGCCCTCATTTTTGCCATTTGGAGAATCAAACCACAACATTTCCAGCATTCTGTAGGGCAAAGCTGTTCCCAATATGCACTTGATGAGTCATGATAAATGTATTCATGGCTTGGACCGGATACTTTTTGAGTCATTACCCAATAAGTCAGTTTGTGCCCAGGAATTGAACCAAAATACCCCCATGTTTGCCATTTGGAGAGTCAAACCACAACATTTTGGGCATTCTGTGTGACAAAGTTGTTCCCAATATGCATTTGATGAGTCATGATAAATGTATTCATGGCTTGGACCGGATACTTTTTGAGTCATTACCCAATAAGTCAGTTTGTGCCCAGGAATTGAACCAAAATACCCCCATGTTTGCCATTTGGAGAGTCAAACCACAACATTTTGGGCATTCTGTGTGACAAAGTTGTTCCCAATATGCATTTGATGAGTCATGATAAATGTATTCATGGCTTGGACCGGATACTTTTTGAGTCATTACCCAATAAGTCAGTTTGTGCCCAGGAATTGAACCAAAATACCCCCATGTTTGCCATTTGGAGAGTCAAACCACAACATTTTGGGCATTCTGTGTGACAAAGTTGTTCCCAATATGCATTTGATGAGTCATGATAAATGTATTCATGGCTTGGACCGGATACTTTTTGAGTCATTACCCAATAAGTCAGTTTGTGCCCTGGAATTGAACCAAAATACCCCCATGTTTGCCATTTGGAGAGTCAAACCACAACATTTCCGGCATTCTGTGGGGCAAAGTTGTTCCCAATATGCATTTGATGGGTCATGATAAATGTATTCCTGGCTTGGACCATCTACTTTTTGAGTCATTACCCCATAAGTCAGTTTGTGTCCTGGAATTGCACCCAAAATACCCTCATGTTTGCCATTTGGAGAGTCAAACCACAACATTTTGGGCATTCTGTGGGGCAAAGTTGTTCCCAATATGCATTTGATGAGTCATGATAAATGTATTCCTGGCTTGGACCAGATATTTTTGGAGTCATTACCCAATAAGTTAGTTTGTGCCCTGGAATTGCACCAAAAATATCCTCATTTGTGCCATTTGGAGAGTCAAACCACAACATTTTGAGCATTCTGTGGGGCAAAGTTGTTCCAAACATGCAATTGATGAGTCATGATGAATGTATTCATGGCTTGGACCGTATACTTTTTGAGTCATTACCCAATAAGTCAGTTTGTGCCTTGGAATTGCACCCAAAAGTGCCCTCATTTTTGCCATTTGGAGAATCAAACCACAACATTTCCAGCATTCTGTAGGGCAAAGCTGTTCCCAATATGCACTTGATGAGTCATGATAAATGTATTCATGGCTTGGACCGGATACTTTTTGAGTCATTACCCAATAAGTCAGTTTGTGCCCAGGAATTGAACCAAAATACCCCCATGTTTGCCATTTGGAGAGTCAAACCACAACATTTTGGGCATTCTGTGTGACAAAGTTGTTCCCAATATGCATTTGATGAGTCATGATAAATGTATTCATGGCTTGGACCGGATACTTTTTGAGTCATTACCCAATAAGTCAGTTTGTGCCCAGGAATTGAACCAAAATACCCCCATGTTTGCCATTTGGAGAGTCAAACCACAACATTTTGGGCATTCTGTGTGACAAAGTTGTTCCCAATATGCATTTGATGAGTCATGATAAATGTATTCATGGCTTGGACCGGATACTTTTTGAGTCATTACCCAATAAGTCAGTTTGTGCCCAGGAATTGAACCAAAATACCCCCATGTTTGCCATTTGGAGAGTCAAACCACAACATTTAGGGCATTCTGTGGGGCAAAGTTGTTCCCAATATGCATTTGATGAGTCATGATAAATGTATTCATGGCTTGGACCGGATACTTTTTGAGTCATTACCCAATAAGTCAGTTTGTGCCCTGAAATTGCACCAAAAATACCCTCATGTTTGCCATTTGGAGAGTCAAACCACAACATTTAGGGCATTCTGTGGGGCAAAGTTGTTCCCAATATGCATTTGATGGGTCATGATGAATGTATTCATGGCTTGGACCAGATACTTTTTGAGTCATTACCCAATAAGTCAGTTTGTGCCCAGGAATTGAACCAAAAATACCCTCATGCTAGTATGTGTCTAGTACAACAAGCGTGTACTAGTAATATACTCGCGTAGAAACCTACTCGGATTCAATACTAGTATGTATCTAGTACAAAAAGTGTGTAGTAATCTACTTGCGTAGAAACCTACGTAGATTCAATACTAGTATGTATCTAGTACAAAAAGTGCGGACTAATCTACTCGCGTAGAAACCTACGCGAATTCAATACTAGTATGTATCTAGTACAAAAAGTGTGTAGTAATCTATTCGCGTATAAACCTACGCGGTTTCAATACTAGTATTTATCTAGTACAACCAGCGTGTAGGAATCTACTTGTATAGAAACCTACTCAGATTCAATACTAGTGTGTATTTAGTACAAAAAGCGTGTATAAATCTACTCGCGCAGAAATCTATGCCGATTCAATACTAGGAAGAACTATATAGTACAAAAAGCGTGTATGAATCTAGAGGCGTAGAAACCTACGCCGATTCAATACTAACGCTGATTCAATACTCGTATGTATCTAGTACAAAAATTGTGTAGAAATCTACTCGCGTAGAAACCTACGCAGGTTCAATACTAGGAATTATCTAGTACGAAAAGCGTGTACAAATCTACAGGCGTAGAAACCTACGCAGATTCAATACTAGTATGTATCTAGTACGAAAAGCGTGTACGAAATCTACAGGCGTAGAAACCCACGCGGATTCAATACTAGGAATTATCTAGTACAAAAGACGTGTAGAATTCTACACTAATACAAAAAATATGTAGAATTCTACAGAAGTTGAAGTTTCCTCGTCGTATCGATCGATCGATCGATACTAGTATGTATCTAGTACGAAAAGCGTGTACGAATATACAGGCGTTGAAACCTACGCGGATTCACTACTAGGAATTGGTGGAGTTGTTAGTTGAACGTTAAACACTAACCCTAATCCTAAGAGTTGACAACGTAACCTTCTAGACGGAGTTTATTGGGGGGTTTGGGGGGGGGTAAATATGTAGAAATATTAAAAAATCTGTTTTTAACAAGTAGCCTTGGTACAAACAGCTACGACTAAAAATCATTAAAAACAGGACCCAAATAATTATTTACGGAAATGAGATGCTCTGTCTAAAAGTAATAGTAAGATTGAGTGGCGCGCGTTCATTTTTATGGTAGCGAACTCTCATTTTTATGGTTGCACGTAACCATAAGATTTAACCTGAACATATTGAAAACGATTAAAATCTGTCTTGGATGAAGTTAGTCCTTGTCGTCATCGTCATCTTTGCCAGATGAGAGAGTTGGTGAATATACAATCCGACTTTTTAGATTTGGTACAATTTGTACATGAACTGACAAACCGAGGTGCGAAATATTAACATGGAGTACGGTATGTCGTCGCCGTTGGTGAGAAATAATATCGGACTTGTTAGAATTGGTACAATTTGTACATGAATGAGTCGGACTTGATGTACTTACAGCTATCTACGGTACTCTACTCTCATACGAATCGAATTTTTCCCTGTTGTCACTTTTTCTACCTCACGAAAAGAAAAAAAAACTGTTTCTTCCATTCATAATCTTACCTGACTTATTTGAGTAGAGTTGCTAATTGGCACTCCGTCTGTGAACGTGGGATTCCACTTAATCCAATGATCCCTTGATCTTTGATCAGCATTAGGCAGGTTATCCGTGCTCAAATATTTTAGTCTGAAATAACAGCCTTGTACTGAAAAAAGAATTAGCTTGCATTGGAGAAGAGGTGGTTTGCTGGATAGATATTGTTTGAATTGGCCCACAAACATATATGTCTTGAAAGCAATAAATCTCTATCCATTGCTTCTATATCAACAGGCACGAGGTACTGTTTTTCGTGACAGAGGAGTAAGAAGGCTGCAAATCAACAGCAGCAGCAACAACAACAACAATTTCATTGGGACGATTGTTGGAACGCCGGAACAAGCAAAGGCAAGAATGAGAGAGATAGGCATCTGCAACGGCAACGTCAACGTCAACGGCAATTGATTGGTCTTCCACTCCACCGGCATTACTGATAATGTATTTCCTCTCTGTTTTTCTTCTTATTTTCATAGGACCAGATTGGAAGCAACGAATCGAAACCAACGGATTGGAAGCAATTCTGATTTCTACTTCATGTTCGTTAGATAGATTTCGTTGTAATACTGATTAGGTTCTAAAATTGTGAGCATTAAGATTAAGTGGTATCTGGACTCCACCGCATCTCTATCGGTCCCTTTTTACGGGTCGTATGTGCGTTGAGATGAATCGTATAAACAGTTATTTACTTTGGCGACTATCACAAGTAAACAATCTAGCCTGTCGGGCCCATAGTCTGCCTGTATGTCCTTAACCGCATGATTTCTAGAGTCCCCATGTCTCCGTGGTAGTATAGTACTAGTAGGAGATACTTATCCTGCGGGTCTCATTTTTTCATCGACTCCATCTTGCCACATACACCTCATCTCTAGTTCAATTAGCCTGGTCCCGCTCATTAGTTTAGTGAGTAGGTCCGCAATATTTGACTGGCCTGGCTCCTTTGCAATCCAGATAATTCCTGCTGCTATGCACTCCCTTGCCTTGTGATAAGCAACACTATTATGCTTCTTCTTACAAGGGCTCTCGGGTCTTGTAGTGTTCTTCACAACTGATTCATTGTCACAATAGATATTCGTAGGGCCTTCCAAAGGAATTCCCATCATCCGTAGCTTGTATCTTAGTCCCTCTACCATCTCAATTGCTATCCTAAGCGCGACTATTTCCGAGCCAAATGTAGATGTCTCAACAGTTGTTTGCCTTTTGGAGAACCACAAAATAGGTGCTCTGTTAACAAAGATGATGACTTCTGTATGAGATCTTCTAGTAGCCTTGCAACCTGCGTGATCCGCATCTACGAAACATGTAGTCATAACTGCCTTTCCTTTTGGTTCAGGCATATCTGGAGGCAACAGCTCTTTGGCCTCTGGATAGAACTCACTCCAGTCGCACGACTGAAAATTTGACTCATCTACCTCAGGCATAGATGCATCGAACACCAACTTAGACTTGCTGTAATTCTTCAAGTATGCAAACAGGTGAAACAACTGGTTGAGGTGGCCTTCTCTGGCTTGCGCGAGATATCGAGACATAAGTGATACGGGCATAATGATATCCAATCGACCAAGTTCACATATCCACCGGAGTATCCCAACTAAACCTTGATAGTAGTTTTGTTTCTCCGGATCAAGTTCTGGTGACGCGTCTATCTCAGGCCTATACTCAGAGCTCAATGGTGATCTTGCTGTCTTGGGTAGTACCTTAAACGCGTATTTTCCCGTTAGTAGTTCTTCTTCAACTGACTTGATGGCCTTCGCAGTATACTTAGATGAAGCCATGGACCAGTACGGGTTACCATCGATGTAGGTCTTTCCTATATCGGCTCCCAAGTAGAAAGAAGGTTCTTCAACTGTTCCATTCTTCAACTTGAACTGCCTTTCTATCGCATCCATCTGGAACTTTGGATCCGTTCCACATACAAGGATATCATCGACATAAGCCACACAGTACTCGTAGTAAGCTGAGCCATCTGGTTTGAATGCAGATCGGAGATGCACGTCAGGATCTGCTTTGCAAGATACATAACCGAGCTCTCTTAAGTGACTAGCCAAGTGTGATCGAAAAGATGCCCCAGCAACCAGGAGTCCATATAAAGCCCTTACAATCTTGCAGGGCCTTCCACATAGTTCCGACGCGAACCCTTGGGCCTCTGTAGCTATTGTGAAGTACTTCTCCTTGATGGGTGCTGTTAAGTAAGCGTTCTGTATATCCGCGCTGAGTACATCAAGGTTGTTGAGTGCTGCCACTAGGAAGAACAATCGAACCAAATCCCTACTGGGTACACTGGAATAAGTATATTCCTTGGAGATTTCTGGGACTTTATGGCCGTCTCCGACTAACCGGGCCTTCCGTGTTAAGTCAATCTTGACATCAAAGACCATGTGCATGGTTATTTTGGTATGCCCCACTGGTATCTTGTCCTCCTCATTGAATTCAAAGGCAATAGAGCTGTTCCTCATTTCTTTTGCAATAGCCCGAGCCCAATGATCGGTCCCCGTTTCTCTATCAATTGCCTTTGCTTCTGAAATAGACTTAGGGAGCCGGACCCCGTACTTATGGGACTTGGTCCAGTATTTGGTTTTAGCGCCAGATAAGATCCGATCCTTTCTCCGAAGTACTTTATAAGCCCACCACTTAAACGCTGGCTCATTTATGACGCCTTCTTCACGGGCGTATATTGCTGTTTCAACCGGGAAGCTTTCCTTCATGTCACTTAACTTTGCCCAGGATGTAGTGCCATCCTTCCATCTAACAAGAAACCTCCATCCTTTCTTGGTTGTTGGCTTTGTTCTATTTTGTCCGGACTTTGTTGTATAAGTAGCCTGTTCGATAGTTAAGGCCTCCGAATCCCTCTCAGAATCGATTATCTCATCCATCAGGCAATACATGCGCCCTTCATCATCAACGGAAGAATAGATACTCTCTGAAAGTGTATTGGCTGTATAGATTTCAATAGATCCATCCGGCATAGCGACCTCGTAAGACCTCGTGTCTAGGAGTGGATTGTTGTTCTTCTCACCAATCGGCACACCATCCTTATCCCTGCAACGACTCTTAACTAGCCCCCGGATATGTTGGTCCCCTATCTGCAGTAATACTTCAGTCCCAAGATACTCATCAAGGTCTTTATCAGATAGGTCATCGACATCCGGGGAAGAAGCCTCAGCTTCTGCCATGAGTACTTCATCCTCCCCCTCATATTTGCCATCAAATAGGCCCAGAGGTGGTTCGCCAACTTCGTTTTCAAGATAAGTATCGGAAGGTTTAACCTCGTCACCTATTTTTGCGTTGATCTCTTTGTTGTGTGCTTCCAACTGTGATAGAATATCTGGATGTCTCCATTCTTCCTCAGATATAGCCCGGGTGCTGTTTGTTATGTGAACCTTTCCAGTCTTAAATAAGACATAGTGACAATCTCCACCACCGAAAGTATCTCCACATGGGCCCAGCCACCGGCCAAGCTTATTTGTCTTTCCATTTAAGTCATACCACCAAATAAAGTCATACCAGTCGTGGATCATATACAGGGTGATATCTGGAGTATACCCATGCACCAGTTCGAAGTTAGTCCTCCCCATTGAGGAAGGATCACTTGACACCATGAGGTTCATCCGGCCGGCCGCTAACATCCCACAGAAGGCCCAACACCTCCTGGGACTGCCCTTCTTAGAAGTCATCCAACGGATCGACCTCCTTAGGTCCCCGGCACTGTGTTCG
Organism: Pseudo-nitzschia multiseries; assembly: GCA_037355745.1. Classification (NCBI taxonomy): domain Eukaryota; phylum Bacillariophyta; class Bacillariophyceae; order Bacillariales; family Bacillariaceae; genus Pseudo-nitzschia; species Pseudo-nitzschia multiseries. Next base: position 8,634,710 of record CM074782.1, on the reverse strand, counting down.
GCTGTATTCTGCCAAGAGCAGTGAGGCTGTATGTATGTTTGTCGAATGCGATACTCCGACCTGGGCTTGTTCCAACCGGTGTTGTGTGTCTCGTGGCTCCCCTGGGCCTTTGCCCCGTCAGTAACGAGGTGTTCCGGAATTCCTACTTCATTTATAAAGCAAGATAAACCATCGTGGCATCGAACTTCTCCCCTGACAGGGTAGAAGGCCACATAGCCCTTCCCGTTTGCAAAGATCTGGGCTGCTGTATCATTGCGAATGATACTGGGAACTTTGAACTTCATAGTGTCAGCATACCATCGGCCCTTGAGCATCCTCCTATTCCTCCACTTCTGTGTCTTCAGTCTCTTTGTAATAGGCTGGGACAGTTGACGGATACCATCCTGGGTAGTGACTCCAATAGTAGCCTTGGCTCGCTTCTCACTGATGTTCCACATCTTAGCAATGGCCTTGGCATCATACCTGTCAACCTTGTCAGGGATCCTTATTGGAGGTCCCCATTGTCCTCGTCGTATGAAAGACTTCTTGTCGAGAGACATTTCTTGGTCTAGGACATCTTGTTGCCGCCTTAGTAGCTTCCTCTCCTTGGTGCGAGCCTTGGCTTCCTGTTGAATGGCAAGCTCAGCTTCAGATAATGAAGTCTTGGTGGAAACATCAGAAATCATAGAATTTGCTGAATTTCGAAGATTTTCTTGGTCCTCCCCGGTGGTTCCAGCAAGAGCTGAAATGAATCGGGTGGAGACATCCGTTGGGGTATATCCGGTGCGTTGGGAAGGAACTCTATTAGTACAGACAGAAGCAAAATGGAGTAGCCGGTTTGTGTCGTACCCTGTGCCTAGTGGCTCTGGATGAATCGTGGATGAATATTTGACTGGAGTCCCGCAAGCCGGCAGGCAACCTGAAAGAGTAGCAACAACCCTCGGGAAAGAGGCATTGGTGGCTTCTTCCTCCTCCGCAAAGTGAGAGGAATAAGGGTCCCAGGTGTGGGTATCTGTAGCCAGTATATGTTCACAGGTTGCCAGTTCCTTCTTTGTAGGCTTCCGGGAATCAAAATAGGATATGACTCCTTCAACTTTGAGAGGGATAAATAGTTCAGTGTCTTCAGATTGGAATGTAATCCCGTGTGTAGAATTGGAGTCGTATCGCCTTGGGGTGTCCTCAACCTTGTTGAAGTTGCAGTCCCGTACTTGATTGGGACATACCAAGCTGTGTTGCAACTTGGCGCCAAAAAACAAAGCCTGCCCAAACACCAAGACGTAAGTAATCCCGTCAGTTGGGTCAGTCCAAGCTGTGGCGCAACGGGCAATAGGGACATTCTTAAGCGGTGAGTATGTATCTGAAAATGGTGCAACATCCACATAGGTCAAAATAGAATCCAATGAATCCAGTAATACCATATTTGATCCCGCGGCTGTTGTATCAGCGTGGCTGTCCAACTCGCATCGACCGTTAGCGGGGGATGGTGAGCCAAAACTCTTGATATGGACTATCGGCCGGCCTACCCGGGATACAATCGACAGGCCCCGGCCGGCAAATCAGTCTTGGTTCTTCTTCTTGTGAGTATGGCTACCGAACTGATCGCCGGCCGACCCTTTTGCTGTAGTGTTGTCCCCTTTGGCTTCAACAAGAGAAACTTGTGCAGACTTCGAATTGGAGTTGAGAGCTGGTCGTAGGGACCGGACTAGGTTCTTCTGGGCAGCAGACATAGTGACCCAGATTTCCTTCGGATAGATTTTTCCCTCCAGAGGTCCATCGTATGTACCTGAAGTCTTCTGTTTCTTGTTGCCGTGTTTCTTGTTGGAGGAGGAGTTGTTATCATTGTTGCGTTTGTTGCCGCCTTTTCCCTTGAAGGAAGAGATATTTCTGCGGCTGCCTTTGCGACTGGCTTGCATCTTCTTGATACCAAGCGTTTGAGTGAAGTGGGCGGAAGCCTTGTCAAAATTGTCGTACATGCCACCTGCTTCATTTAGGACCAATTGCACTGCCATCTCGAGTCTTGGATCCGAGATAGAGTGACAGAAGTCAGTAACAAACTGATCTTCCGGTGGGAAGGCCTTATGCCGCAATAGGAACTCCTTTGCATCATACCAACGCCTCTTGTGCTTGTCAAAACTGTAGTTCTTGGTATCCCCGGAGTAGGTAGAACTCTGTAGGAAGGCTCTCTTTTCTTCTATGAGAAGTCGTACGTTCGTTGATTCATATGCCTGAGAATAGAGGGTGAAATATGCCTTCCTCCCATCCCCTTCCGATCCGAGGCCTTGGATGTAGGACCAACCGGGGCCCGCTCCCACCAATTTGAAGAGGATTCCCCATAGTGTATTGTTGTCTTTTGTCCAGTGGGATCCTGAGTGGACGGTGCATCGTATAGAATATTCATTCCAGTTGGCATACGTATCTGTTGGAGCAGATCCAACGGTTCCCCCCCTCTCAGCATCACCGACCATCAAGTCCTTCCGAATTGTGTATAGTAGAGATATTTTGGTGACACCCCTTTTGTGTCTAAGATACTCTCTGAATCGTTCGTCGAACTCCTTGAATTTCGACATTGCAGTGAGTGGTTCTGGGAGAGTGAGGTCCCCGGCCGCTGTGTTGCTGTCATCTTCCTTGAGAGACTTGAGGCGGTCCCGGGTCTTGGATTCTGCATCTGGATCAGCTACCCAGTCAACTGGGGTAGCTGTAGCTCCAATGAGGGGCTGAAATTCGATCCAAGCCACAAACAACTTGAGTCGATCCCCGAAAACCCTCCCCACATACACTTGCTTTGGGTCCGGGCAATAGTTGTGTTTGGTCTTGTTGACGCCATTCACCAGGGATTTGATAGCAGATTCGTCCATGTCACGTAGGGAGTCAGTACTGCTGTAGCCTGTCCGGAAAAGCTCGTCCGCCGTGATCCGGTTCAGCCCGAAGGACTCCAAGATTTCTCTGAAAACTACCTCTGTCGGGGTTAGAGTCCTTTCTCCTGCGTATCCAGGGATTCCCTCAAGTTGATTAGCGCGTTCGACTGCGTCTTGAACCTCCTGGGTGAGCGACGGGGCCCGGTTAGTATCCATCATGGTCCTAATGAATTCCATTTGCGCTGCTGTAAAACCAAGATTGGCAGGAATGGCTGGTCCATTGTTGGCAGGTTCACCAGCTACTGCGTTAGCTGCTGCAGCCGCTGGATTAGCGGCCGCATTGTCGTTGCGTTGGTTCTGTCGGGCTGTTCTTCCTCTCACCATGGTTGGTATTTGGTCCGAAATAGCTGTTTACTTGTCCTGTAAGTGATATATGAATGATTTTCTGAGAGAATTTTGTATTTCTCAAGCAATCACTTTCCTCGCGATATCACTAGTAGTGGATATTTCTCGTGGTTTCTCCTTGTAGAATTCTGCAAACGTTTCTATTCCGAATGTAAATCGCTCCGTTGCCCCCTACTTAAGCAAACTGTTCGGGTTCCGATTTCGAATCATGGCCGTTGATTTGGCTTATGAATCCCTCTGTTGGCCGTTGAGTTTATTCGTGCGGGAATATAGTGACCGTTAGATCCGGCCCGCTGCACGTTCCCGTGGGAATTTGGGGCCGTTGAATTGTTTTCACAGGGATTGGGGCCGTTTTTTTGTTTTCCCGTTATTTTACGGTTACAAGTCCGCCGGGTCCCCCTATTCGGCGGGAGTTGGAATTACTGTAAAATAATTCAACTGCCATCTCCGTGTAGGCTTAGAACAGCTTAGTGCACACGTCTGTACGCTGTCCCACCTCTTGGTAGTATCATATTTTGTATGGAGGAATCGATCCCTCCTAACTGTACACGCACCTACTGCTATTTGTGAGCTTTACGCTCCTAACTGTTGGTGTTGCTGTTGTTGTTGGTGGTGGTGGTGGGGTCGTCTACTCGTCCTTATCGTGTCATTTCGAGACACCGTGTGGGTCTCTTCCATGTTTGAATTGGGACACGTTTACATTTGAATGTAGAGACTGCGGTTGTTCTGGCCCCCCCGAATTCGATGTGTTGTATCGATGGCGCTTGCTTGTTCCCCTAGGCCATTATGTCGTTTGAGGGAAGCAAGAGGTATTAGCTCAAGCCCGGCTGCACTAGTGCCATTACCCATCTAAGTGCTCAAACATGGACATAGCCTTCAGGGGAGTCTTTGATTAGCCGGTGATCAGTCGGTAATCATTCTCGCTTCGTCCATTGTCATGTGGACACTCTTTATTTGGTTAGAGTCTGGGTCTGATAAACTTTGATTCCTATTCCGTGTCGATAGATTACAGTAGGAAGGTTGCAGTAATATTGATTAGATTCTAAAATTGTGAGCATTAGGATTAAGTTATATCAGGACCGTACTGCACCTCTGTTGGTCCCTCTTTACAGATCGTATATGCGTTGAGATGAATCGTATAAACAGTTATCTGCTTTTGGCGACTACCACGAGTAACTGGTTTAGTCTGTCTGTATGTCCTTAACCGCGTGATTTCTAGACTACAATTTAAAAAAAATAGTTTCTCTTGAACCAAAATTGATGGAGTTGTTAGTTGAACGTTTAACACTAACCCTAACCCTAAGAGTTGACAACGTAACCTTCTAGACAGAGTTTATGGGGGGGTTTGGGGGGGGGGAATATGTAGAAATATTAAAAAATCTGTTTTTAACAAGTAGACTTGGTACAACGCTATGACTAAAAACTTAAAAAAACAGGACCCAAATAATTATTTACGGAAATGAGATGCTTCATCTAAAAGCAATAGTAATATCTAGTGGCGCGCGTTCATTTTTATGGTAGCAAACTCTCATTTTTATGGTTGCAAGAAACCATAAGATTCTTTAACCTGAATGCAGATAAAAATCATACAACACAACTGAATCAAAGAATCATAGAATTCAATCATACCACCCAACCCATTCAATCGTAGAATTCTGTGGAATTCCAACGCTAGCGATTGATATTATTCAACTGAATCGTTTTGGTCGATCCTAGAATTCGATCGTAGAATCCAACTGAATCCTGGAATTTAATCATAGAATTCAATCATGGCAAGATTTGCACTGTCTTCAAATCTGGTGAGTTTTTGGATTGATGACTGAGTTATATTTTGGTCGCGGATTGGCAAAATTTGCACTGTCTTCAAATCTGGTGGGTTTTTGGGTTGATGACTGAGTTATAGTTTGGTCGGGGATTGGCAAGATTTGCACTGTCTTCAAATTTGGTGAGTTTTTGGGTTGATGACTGAGTTATATTTTGGTCGGGGATTGACAAGATTTGCACTGTCTTCTAATCTGGTGATTTTTTTGGTTGATGATTGAGATAGTATATTTTGGTCTGGGATTGGCACGATTTGCACTGTCTTCAAATCTGGTGAATTTTTGGATTGATGACTGAGTTATATTTTGGCCGGGGATGGGCAGGACTTGCACTGTGTTCAAATCTGGTGGGTTTTGGTTTGATGACTGAGTTATATTTTGGTTGGGGATTGGCAGGATTTGCACTGTGTTCAAATCTGGTGGGTTTTGGGGTTGATGACTGAGTTATATTTTGGTTGGGGACTGCAAAGATTTGCACTGTGTTCAAATCTGGTGGGTTTTTGGGTTGATGATTGAGTTATATTTTGGTTAGGGACTGGAAAGATTTGCACTGTGTTCAAATCTGGTGGGTTTTTGGGTTGATGATTGAGTTATATTTTGGTTGGGGATTGGCAGGATTTGCACTGTGTTCAATACCAGGAACTATCTAGTACAAAAAGCGTGTAGAAATCTACTCGTGTAGAATTATACACGGATTCAATACCAGGAACTATCTAGTACAAAAAGCGTGTAGGAATCAACTGGCGTAGAAACCTACGCGGATTCAATACCAGTAAGTATCTAGTACAAAAAGCGTGTAGAAATCCACAGGCGTAGAAACCTACGCGGATTCAATACTAGGACTTATCTTGTACAAAAATCGTGTAAGAATCTACAGGCGTAGAAACCAACGCGGATTGAATACTAGTATGTATCTTCAACAAAAAACGTGTAGAAATCTACACTCGTACAAAAAACGTGTAGAATTCTACAGAAGTTGAAGTATCCTACCGGTAGATGGGGGGGGGTAGCGTACAAATGGATGATTTTGATCGATGATTTCGTACGTCGCGACAAAAAAAAACTCTCCCACACAAACACACAGCATAAAGTAAAAATCACACTGTAAACACTGTAAAATTACTTTTTGCTGTGTGTTTGTGTGTGAGAGTTTTTTTTTGTCACGACCAGAAAAAAATACTCTTTCCATTGTTCATAATCTTACCCAACTTATTTGAGTAGAGTTGCTAATCGGCACTCTGTCGGTGAACGTGGGATTCCACTTAATCCTGTTCAATGATCCCTTGATCATTGATCAGCATTAGGCAGGTTATCCGTGCTCAAATATTTTAGTCTGAAATAACAGCCTTGTACTGAAAAAAGAATTAGCTCGCATTGGAGAAGAGGTGGTTTGCTCGATAGATAGTAGTGTTCTTGGACTTGATCACCCAAACATATACGTCTTGAGAGCAATAAATCTGCATCCATTGCTTCTATATCAACAGGCACGAGGTACTGTTTTTCGTGACAGAGGAGTAAGAATTCTGCAAATCTACGGCAGCAGCAACAACAACAATTTCATTGGGACGATTGTTGGAACGTTGGAACAAGCAAAGGTAAGAATGAGAGAGATAGGCAATGGCAACGGCAACGGCTACAGCAATTGATTGGTCTTCCACTCCACCGGCATTACTGATAATGTATTTCCTCTCTGTTTTTCTTCTTATTTTCATAGGACCAGATCAGAAGCAACGAATCGAAACCAACAGATTGGAATCAACTGATCGGAAGTAGCAACCATCGAATCGTCAGCAACGGATCAGAAGCAGCGGATCAGAATCAACAGATCAAGGTGCGGTGGTTGTCTTCCCTGTAGGTGCGGGGAATTTTCCCGGTTGGTGATAATTACGATCGGCATATACATTATATTATTCTGTTGTTATTATTAACTCTATGTAGGACATCAATAGATACTCACCCATTTTGTTCAATTGGCAACAACGGCAACGAATCGTCGGCACCAAATCACTCCTCCTCCTCCACCGGTGATCCACCCGAATAGCTCCTCCTCCACCGGCACAACCCATAGGAGGCAACAACGGCAACGAATCGTCGACCCAATCGCTCCTCCTCCTCCACCGCTTCCTTGAAATTCAACCAAATTTGTCACTCTGCAATGTTGAGTCCGTTCCTTCTAATCTGCTCAATGGATCAATACGAAACTTGGCAGGCGTCTTCTCATAGATGTAATAAAGGGGACCCTGCAATATCATTGCTGTTGGTGTCGTTGTTATAGAGATATCTGCTGTCGCTGTTAATGGGTTGCTTCCTTGAAATACAACCAAATTTTCCCCTTCTGCTTCACCGGTTTGATTCTTCTAATGTGCCTGATCAATCGATTCGAAAGTTGCAGGGCTTGTCCTTCTTAGTATAATGAAGGGATCCCTGCAATATCGTCGCCCGCGGCGCCTTCAGTATGGAGATATCTGCTGTCCCTTGGGTTTGGAGGGGATGTTTTCTCTGGAGGTGAAAATTCGGATTTGGCGTCCTCTGCTACTAGGCCCTTCTATTGCTTCTAACGCGTACAGCAGATCCCTTTGAGACTTGCAGGCCTTGTTAGTAGTGTTGTCTAGAATTGTTTGCCTATCATACCAACTTTTTGGAGTTCTTGGTTTACAAGAAAGAAGGGGGGGGACAGGTCCCTATCCATTGTAATGAAAATGAAAGTTTTTGGAGTTGGATTTGAGTTGGAGTTTGAGGATTTGGGATGGAACATGTTGAGAAGATGAAAATAGTCATTCGTGCATAAGCTTTACACAAAATAGTGCTTGTCACAAAAAGAATATGATATCCTTGACCCTAAAATAGTTATTTGGTTTGAGGAGTGAAAAGATATTGTCTCAAAAGTAAAGGTGTGCGACGCGCGAGGTTTTTTAGTAGACACGCGAACTAAAAAGATAAAAATAGGGTCGAACAGTTCTCAGACGGGAAAGATTTGCACTGTGTTCAAATCTGGTGGGTTTTTTTGGTTGATGACTGAATTTTTATTTTGGTGGGGGATTGGCAGGATTTGCACTGTGTTCAAATCTGGTAGGTTTTTGGGTTGATGACTAAGTTATATTTTGGTTGGGGATTGGCAGGATTTGCACCGTGTTCAAATATGGTGGGTTTTTGGGATGATGACTGAGTTATATTTTGGTTGGGGATTGGCAGGATTTGCACTGTCTTCAAATCTGGTGGGTTTTTGGGTTGACGATTGAATTGGTGGAGTTGTTAGTTGAACGTTAAACACTAACCCTAATCCTAAGAGTTGACAACGTAACCTTGTAGACGGAGTTTATGTGGGGGGGGTTGGGGGGGGGAAATACGTAGAAATATTAAAAAAATCTGTTTTTAACAAGTAGACTTGGTACAAATGCTACGACTAAAAATCATTAAAAACAGTACCCAAATAATTATTTACGGAAATGAGATGCTTCTTCTAAAAGCAATAGTAATATCTAGTGGCGCGCGCTCATTTTTATGGTAGCAAACTCTCATTTTTTTGGTTGCAAGTAACCATAAGATTTAACCTGAATACAGATAAAAATCATACGATTCTCATCGTCGTCATCATCGGCCCGTCGTTGGTACGAATCGAATTTTTTCTGTAGTCGTCATCTTTGCCAGATGAGAGAGTTGGTGAGAGAAATACGGTACAATCGAATTTCGCACCTCGGTCCCGTTGTTTTTCTTTTTCTTTTCCCCCTACCGGTACAACAGGGAAAAATTCGAATGTAGTCCGACTCATTCATGTACAAATTGTACCAAATCTAAAAAGTCGGATTGGACCGAGGTGCGAAATTGGTGGAGTTGTTAGTTGAACGTTTAACACTGATTTAGTGTGTGCATTGGAGTATTAGCAGTCCGATGCACCAATATGGTGATTTTAGTAAAAGAGCAATTTTTCTGCTCACAATTTCAAGTAACAATTTCATGTAATAACCAAACAAGTTAAACTACCAAATACCGACTGTTCACCTCCATATTTTCAGAGCCCTCCAAACATCTTTTTCCATTACCGGTACGAAAACAAAAAGTGGAAAAAGAAGCAAGCAAGAGATCTAATCGTGAGATGGAGACTCAAATAATATTACTTTTGAAAACTCCTGCAAAAAAAAGAGGCTTATCTAAACACCCCAAAAAAAACCTTGGAGAACCAGATGTTTTTAATGGAATTAAAATAACAGCTTTTTACCTGATTCTTCTGGCTATGCCTGCGCGCGCACGCGCGCGCATGCCAGCCGCGGATAAGGGACAGACAATAAAAACAAAAATAGGGGTAAAGGACGGACCAAAAAACGGAAAAAGGACAGACCATAAAAAAGGAAAAAGGACAGACCATAAAAACGGAAAAAGGACAGACCATAAAAACGGAAAAAGCACAGACCATAAAAACGGAAAAAGGACAGACCATCAAGTACATGCCAAGCAGTACAAGTACTACTACAGGTACGGTACTACTACCAGTAGTAATGCAAGTACCACATAGACAGTACACACTAATTTGCAATTAACAAATAGAAATTCAGATATTTTGTGTGATTGAACCATGAATATTGTTCCTGTTATGGATGAGATGAATCATGAAAGAAACAGAAGTGAGTTATCTGTCATAGTTTGTCTGTCACCACCTAATTAGTGCATTGAGGAACTGGATTTGGAGGGAAAATACACACTAATTTGCAATTAACAAATAGAAAATCAGATATTTTGTGTGATTGAACCATGAATATTGTTCCTGTTATGGATGAGATGAATCATGAAAGAAACAGAAGTGAGTTATCTGTCATAGTTTGTGTGTCACCACCTAATTAGTGCATTGGGGTACTGGATTTGGAGAAAAAATACACACTAATTTGCAATTAAAAAGTAGAAATTCAGATATTTTGTGTGATTGAACCATGAATATTGTTCCTGTTGTGGATGAGATGAATCATGAAAGAAACAGAAGTGAGTTATCTGTCATAGTTTGTGTGTCACCACCTAATCAGTGCATTGGGGTACTGGATTTGGAGAAAAAATACACACTAATTTGCAATTAAAAAATAGAAAATCAGATATTTTGTGTGATTGAACCATGAATATTGTTCCTGTTATGGATGAGATGAATCATGAAAGAAACAGAAGTGAGTTATCTGTCATAGTTTGTGTGTCACCACCTAATTAGTGCATTTGGGTACTAAGAATTTTCAACACCAAAAAGGTTACATGGGGAGACCAATCTTGCTACTGCCATAACTTTGCTTCCAGAGGGAGTTAGAAGGTTCTACAGGTACCAGCGCCCATCTACATGCATTGTTGTCGACGTTTGAGCTATCTATCGATTCAAACGATTGGCAGGGGGGCTCTCGCTAGCAAAATTCGTGTAAATTGTGTAAGCATTTTCAACAACAAAATGTCGCCTGGGAATACCAAGCTTCACTTGATTCGTAGTATAGATCACTTGGTAAGATCGGTATGAACGTATGTAGCTTGCTTGCTTGTACTAGTTTTCAACTGCGCATTTTAAAGGAAAATCTCGCGCGAATGACGTCACTTGATTGGTAGTATAGATTGATTGGTAAAATAAGTATGAAGGTAGCTAACTACAGTATGAGTGTGTACTGGATTGGGGGGCGGGGGGGGGGGGGGGGGGGACTAATATTTTAAAAAAAGTTTCCTTAACATTCACCCCCTCAAAAGTGAAGTATGACTCAAGCATGGTATGTAGTATGAGTATGTACTGGATCTAAGAACAAATCTTTTGAAACTGAGTTATATTTTGGTCGGGGATTGGCAGGATTTGCACTGTCTTCAAGTTTGGTGGGTTTTTTGGTTGATGATTGAGTTAATTTTAGGTTGGGAATGGGCAGGATTTGCACTGTCTTCAAATCTTGTGAGTTTTTGGGTTGATGACTGAGTTATAGTTTGGTCGGGGATTGGCATGATTTGCACTGTCTTCAAGACTGGTGGGTTTTTGGGTTGATGTCTGAGTTATAGTTTGGTTGGGGATTGGCAGGATTTGCACTGTCTTCAAATCTGGTGGGTTTTTTTGTGTTGATGACTGAGTTATAGTTTGGTCGGGGATTGGCAAGATTTGCACTGTCTTCAAATCTGGTGGGTTTTTGGGTTGGTGACTGAGTTATAGTTTGGTCGGGGATTGGTAGGATTTGCACTGTCTTCAAATTTGGTGAGTTTTTGGGTTGATGTATGAGTTATATTTTGATCAGGGATTGGCAAGATTTGCACTGTCTTCAAATCTGGTGAGTTTTTGGAAAGATGACTGCGTTATATTCTGGTCGGGGACTGGCAGGATTTGCACTGTCTTCAAATCTGGTGGGTTTTTTTTGGGTTGATGACTGAGTTATAGTTTGGTTGGGGATTGGCAAGATTTGCACTGTCCTCAAATCTGGTGTGCTTTTTGGATGATGATTGAGTTCATTTTAGGTTGGGGATGGGCAGGATTTGCACTGTCTTCAAATATGGCGAGTTTTTTGATTGATGACTGACTTATATTTTGGTCGCAGATTGGCAAGACTTGCACTGTCTTCAAATCTGGTGAGTTTTTGGGTTGATGACTGACTTATATTTTCGTCGGGGATTGACAGGATTTGCACTGTCTGCAAATCTGGTGAGTTTTTGGGTTGATAACTGCTGAGTTATAGTTTGGTCGGGGATTGGCAAGATTTGCACTGTATTCGAATCTGGTGAGTTTTTGGGTTGATGACTGACTTATATTTTGGTCGCGGATTGGCAAGATTTGCACTGTCTTCACATCTGTTGAGTTTTTGGGTTGAGGATTGAGTTAATTTTAGGTTGGGGATTGGCAAGATTTGCACTGTCTTCAAATCTGGTGGGTTTTTGGGTTGATGACTGAGTTATAGTTTGGTTGGGGATGGGCAGGATTTGCACTGTCTCCGAGTTTGGTGGGGTTTTGGGTTGACCACTGAGTTATAGTTTGGTCGGGGATTGGCAGGATTTGCACTGTCTTCAAGTTTGGTGGGTTTTTTGGTTGATGATTGAGTTAATTTTAGGTTGGGAATGGGCAGGATTTGCACTGTCTTCAAATCTTGTGAGTTTTTGGGTTGATGACTGAGTAATAGTTTGGTCGGGGATTGGCATGATTTGCACTGTCTTCAAGACTGGTGGGTTTTTGGGTTGATGATTGAGTTATAGTTTGGTTGGGGATTGGCAAGATTTGCACTGTCCTCAAATCTGGTGGGTTTTTTGGTTGATGATTGAGTTCATTTTAGGTTGGGGATGGGCAGGATTTGCACTGTCTTCAAATCTGTTGGGTTTTTGGGTTGATGATTGAGTTCATTTTAGGTTGGGGATGGGCAGGATTTGCACTGTCTTCGAATCTGGTGGGTTTTTGGGTTGATGATTGACTTCATTTTAGGTTGGGGATGGGCAAGATTTGCACTGTCTTCAAATATGGTGAGTTTTTGGATTGATGACTGACTTATATTTTGGTCGCAGATTGGCAAGATTTGCACTTTTTTCGAATCTGGTGAGTTTTTGGGTTGATGACTGACTTATATTTTGGTCGCAGATTGGCAAAATTTGCACTGTTTTCACATCTGTTGAGTTTTTGGATTGAGGATTGAGTTAATTTTAGGTTGGAGATTGGCAAGATCTGCACTGTCTTCAACTCTGGTGAGTTTTTGGGTTGATGACTGAGTTATAGTTTGGTTGGGGATTGGCAGGATTTGCACTGACTTCAAGTCTTGTGAGTTTTTGGGTTGATGACTGAGTTATAGTTTGGTCGGGGATTGGAATGATTTGTACTCTCTTCAAATCTGGTGGGTTTTTTGATTGATGATTGAGTGAATTTTAGGTTGGGGATGGGCAGGATTTGCACTGTCTTCAAGTTTGGTGGGTCTTTGGGTTGACGATTGAGTTAATTTAAGGTTGGGGATGGGCAGGATTTGCACTGTGTTCAAATCTGGTGGGTTTTTTGATTGATGATTGAGTTAATTTAAGGTTGGGGATGGGCATGAGTTGCACTGTCTTCAAATCTGGTGGGTTTTTGGGTTGATGGCTGAGTTTTAATTTGCTTGGGGATTGGCGAAATTTGCACTGTCCTCAATTCTGGTGAGTTTTTGGGTTGATGACTGAGTTATAGTTTGGTCGGGGATTGGCAGGATTTGCACTGTCTCCAAATCTGGTGGGTTTTTTGATTGATGATTGAGTTAATTTTAGGTTGGGGATTGGCAGGATTTACACTGTCTTCAAATCTGGTGGGTTTTTTGATTGATGATTGAGTTAATTTAAGGTTGGGGATGGGCAGGATTTGCACTGTCTTCAAATTTGGTGGGTTTTTTGATTGATGATTGAGTTAATTTAAGGTTGGGGATGGGCAGGATCTGCACTGTCTTCAAATCTGGTGGGTTTTTGGGTTGATGACAGAGTTAATTTAAGGTTGGGGATTGGCAGGATTTGCACTGTCTTCAAATCTGGTGGGTTTTTTGATTGATGATTGAGTTAATTTAAGGTTGGGGATGGGCAGGATCTGCACTGTCTTCAAATCTGGTGGGTTTTTGGGTTGATGACAGAGTTAATTTAAGGTTGGGGATTGGCAGGATTTGCACTGTCTTCAAATCTGGTGGGGTTTTTGATTGATGATTGAGTTAATTTTAGGTTGGGGATTGGCAGGATCTGCACTGTCTTCAAATCTGGTGGGTTTTTTGATTGATGATTGTGTTAATTTAAGGTTGGGGATTGGCAGGATTTACACTGTATTCAAATCTGGTGGGTTTTTTGATTGATGATTCAGTAAATTTAAGGTTGGGGATGGGCAGGATTTGCACCGATTTCAAATCTGGTGGGTTTATGGGTTGATGACAGTGTTTCAATTTGCTTGGGGATTGGCAAAATTTGCACTGTCTTCAATTCTGGTGAGTTTTTGGGTTGATGACTGAGTTATAGTTTGGTCAGGGATTGGCATGATTTGCACTGTCTTCAAATCTGGTGGGTTTTTGGGTTGATGGTTGAGTAAATTTTAGGTTGGGGATGGGCAGGATTTGCACTGTCTTCAAATCTGGTGGGTTCATGGGTTGATGACCGAGTTATAGTTTGGTTGGGGATTGGCAAGATTTTCACTGTCTTCAAATCTGCTGGGTTTTTGGATTGATGACTGACTTATATGTTGGTCGGGGATTGGCATGATTTGCACTGTCTTCAAATCTGGTGAGTTTTTGGGTTGATGACTGAGTTATAGTTTGGTTGGGGATTGGCAGGATTTGCACTGTCTTCAAGTCTTGTGAGTTTTTGGGTTGATGACTGAGTTATAGTTTGGTCGGGGATTGGAATGATTTGTACTCTCTTCAAATCTGGTGGGTTATTTGATTGATGATTGAGTTAATTTCAGGTTGGGGATGGGCAGGATTTGCACTGTCTTCAAGTTTGGTGGGTGTTTGGGTTGACGATTGAGTAAATTTAAGGTTGGGGGTGGGCAGGATTTGCACTGTCTTCAAATCTGGTGGGTTTTTTAATTGATGATTGAGTTAATTTAAGGTCGGGGATGGGCATGATTTGCACTGTCTTCAAATCTGTTGGGTTGTTGGGTTGATGACAGAGTTTTAATTTGCTTGGGGATTGGCAAAATTTGCACTGTCCTCAATTCTGGTGAGTTTTTGGGTTGATGACTGAGTTATAGTTTGGTCAGGGATTGGCATGATTTGCACTGCCTTCAAATTTTGTGAGTTTTTGGGTTGATGACTGAGTTATAGTTTGGTCGAGGAATTGCAGAATTTGCACTGTCTTCAAATCTGGTGAGTTTTTGGATTGATGATTGAGTTAATTTTAGGTTGGGGATGGGCAGGATTTGCACTGTCTTCAAATTTGGTGGGTCTTTGGGTTGATGATTGAGTTAATTTAAGGTTGGGGATGGGCAGGATTTGCACTGTGTTCAAATCTGGTGGGTTTTTGGGTTGATGACTGAGTTATTGTTTTGTTGGGGATTGGCAAGATGTGCACTGTCTTCAAATCTGGTGGGTTTTTGAGTTGATGACAGAGTAATAGTTTGGTCTGGGATTGGCAGGTTTTGCACCGTCTTCAAATCTGGTGAGTTTTTTGGTTGATGAATGAGTTATAGTTTGGTAAGGGATTGGCAAGATTTACACTGTCTTCAAATCTTGTGAGTTTTTTGGTTGATGACTGAGTTATAGTTTGGTAAGGGATTGGCAAGATTTGCACTGTCTTCAAATCTTGTGAGTTTTTGGGTTGATGACTGAATTATAGTTTGGTCAGGGATTGGCAGGATTTGCACTGTCTTCAAGTCTTGTGAGTTTTTGGGTTGATGACTGAGTTATAGTTTGGTCGGGTATTGGCATGATTTGTAATCTCTTCAAATCTGGTGGGTTTTTTGATTGATGATTGAGTTAATTTTAGGTTGGGGATGGGCAGGATTTGCACTGTCTTCAAGTTTGGTGAGTCTTTGGGTTGATGATTGAGTTAATTTAAGGTTGGGGATGGGCAGGATTTGCATTGTCTTCAAATCTGGTGGGTTTATGGGTTGATGACCGCGTTATAGTTTGGTTGAGGATTGGCAAGATTTTCACTGTCTTCAAATCTGCTGGGTTTTTGGATTGATGACTGAGTTATATGTTGGTCAGGGATTGGCAAGATTTGCACTGTCTTCAAATCTGGTGAGTTTTTGGGTTGATGACTGAGTTATAGTTTGGTTGAGGATTGGCAAGATTTTCACTGTCTTCAAATCTGCTGGGTTTTTGGATTGATGACTGAGTTATATGTTGGTCAGGGATTGGCAAGATTTGCACTGTCTTCAAATCTGGTGAGTTTTTGGGTTGATGACTGAGTTATAGTTTGGTTGGGGATTGGCAGGATTTGCACTGTCTTCAAGTTTGTTGGGTTTTTGGGTTGATGATTGAGTTCATTTTAGGTTGGGGATGGGCAGGATTTGCACTGCCTTCAAATCTGGTGAGTTTTTGGGTTGATGACTGAGATAGTTTGGTCAAGGATTGGCAGAATTTGCAAAGTCTTCAAATCTGGTGGGTTTTTGGGTTGATGACTGAGTTATAGTTTGGTAAGGGATTGGCATGATTTGCACTGTCTTCAAATCTGGTGGGTTTTTTGATTGATGATTGAGTTAATTTAAGGTTGGGGATGGGCAGCATTTGCACTGTTTTCAAATCTGGTGGGTTTATGGGTTGATGACCGAATTAGTTTGGTTAAGGATTTGCAAGATTTTCACTGTCTTCAAATCTGGTGGGTTTTTGGATTGATGACTGAGTTATATGTTGGTCAGGGATTGGCATGATTTGCACTGTCTTCAAATCTGGTGAGTTTTTGGGTTGATGACTGAGTTATAGTTTGGTCGGGGATTGGCAGGATTTGCACTGTCTTCAAATCTGGTGGGTTTTTGGGTTGATGATTGAGTTCATTTTAGGTTGGGGATGGGCAGGATTTGCACTGTCTTCAAATCTGGTGAGTTTTTGGGTTGATGACTGAGATAGTTTGGTCGAGGATTGGCAGAATTTGCAAAGTCTTCAAATCTGGTGGGTTTTTGGGTTGATGACTGAGTTATAGTTTGGCAGGGGATTGGCAAGATTTGCACTGTCTTCAAATCTGGTGAGTTTTTGGGTTGATGACAGAGATAGTTTGGTCGAGGATTGGCAGAATTTGCACAGTCTTCAAATCTGGTGGGTTTTTGGGTCGATGACTGAGTTATAGTTTGGCCGGGGATTGGCAAGATTTGCACTGTCTTCAAATCTGGTGAGTTTTTGGGTTGATGACTGAGTTATAGTTTGGTTGGGGATTGGCAAGATTTGCACTGTCTTGAAATCTGGTGGTTTTTTTGGTTGATGATTGAGTTCGTTTTAGGTTGGGGATGGGCAGGATTTTTACTGTCTTCAAGTTTGGTGGGTTTATGGGTTGATGACTGAGGTATAGTATGGTCGGGGATTTGCAGGATTTGTAGTGTCTTCAAATCTGGTTGATTTATGGGTTGATGATTGAGTTAATTTTAGGTTTGGGATGGGCAGGATTTGCACTGTCTTCAAATCTGGTGGGTTTATGGGTTGATGACTGAGTTATAGTTTGGTTGGGGATTGGCAGGATTTGCACTGTCTTTATATCTGGTGGGTTTTTGGGTTGATGGTTGAGTAAATTTTAGGTTGGGGATGGGCAGGATTTGCACTGTATTCAAACCTGGTTAGTTTTTTGGTTGATGACTAAGTTATAGTTTGGTCGGGGATTGGCAGGATTTTTACTGTCTTCAAATCTGGTGAGTTTTTGGGTTGATGAGTGAGTTAATATTAGGTTGGGGATGGTCAGGATTTGCACTGTCTTCAAATAATTGGTATGATTGAGAAGAACATAGACAGCTTGCTTGTAGATCTGGTAGCTCGTAATTACCGGTAGCTCCTACAACTTGCTTGTTCGAATGTAACCCCACCCCTATGAATGTAGATACCTTGCTGATAGCTTACACATAAATTTGGTTGGTTGGCTAATTGTAGAATTGGTTCTGGTAAGAATTGGTGGTACAGATCAGAACACCTTTGGTAAATCCGATCTTACTTGATGCACACGCGTTATCGTACGAGTACTTCTTACCATAACTTTACTGACACATACTTACAATACATACAGTAACTACCTATTCAACAACGCCACAGGGCCCCTGCAAAGCACTAATTATATTTTGGTTAGGGACTGGAAAGATTTGCACTGTGTTCAAATCTGGTGTGTTTTTGGGTTGATGACTGAGTTATATTTTGGTCGGGGATCTCTTCAAATCAGGTGGGTTTTTGGGTTCACGATTGAATTGTATTTTGGTCGGGAACTGGCAGGATTTGCACTATGCTCAAATCTGGTGGGTTTTTGGGTTGATGATTGAGCTATATTTTGGTTACGGACTGGAAAGATTTACACTGTGTTCAAATCTGGTAGGTTTTTTTGCTTGATGACTGGGTTATATTTTGGTTGGGGACTGGCAGGATTTGCACTGTGTTCAAATCTGGTGGGTTTTTGGGTTGATGACTGAGTTATATTTTGGTTAGGGATCGGCAGGATTTGCACTGTGTTCAAATCTGGTGAATTTTTTGGTTGACGATTGAATTATATTTTGGTTAGGGACTGGAAAGGTTTCCACTGTGTTCAAGTCTGGTGGGTTTTTGGGTTGACGATCGAATTATATTTTGGTTAGGGATTGGACAGATTTGCACTCTGCGATTGACTCACTTGATTGGTAGTATAGATCAATTGGTATGATCAATATGAAGGTAGGTAGCTTGCTTGTAGATCTGGTACCTCGTATTTACCGGTAGCTTGTACAGCTTGCTTGTTCGAATTTAAAAAAGATCTTGCGCGAATGACGTCACTTGAATAGTAATATAAATCAATTGGTATGATCGGTATGAAGGTAGGTAGCTTGCTTGTAGATCTGGTACCTCGTAATTACCGGTAGCTCGTACAGCTTGCTTGTTCAAATCTAACCCCAACCCTATGAATGGAGATACCTTGCTGATAGCTTACACATGAATTTGGTTGGTTGGCTAATAGTAGAATTGGAACTGGTAAGAATTGGTACAGATCAGAACACCTTTGGTAATTCTGATCTGACTTGATGCACACTAGTACTAGTAGAAATTGTACGCGTTATTGTATGAGTACTTCTTACCATAACTTTACTGACACATACTTACAATACATACAATAACTACGTACTCAACAACTCCACAGGGCCCCTGCAAAGCACTAATTATCTAGTACAAAAAACGTGTAGAATTCTACACTAGTACAAAAAACATGTAGAATTCTACAGAAGTTGAAGTATCCTAGATGGTATCGTACGTATCGATCGATTGATTTCGATCGTCGGGACGAAAAAAAACTCTCTCTCTCGCACACACAGTAATTTTCTTTTTTACCTCGCGACAAAAAAAAATCACTTTTTCTACCTCACGAAAAGAAAAAAAAACTGTTTCTTCCATTCATAATCTTACCTGACTTATTTGAGTAGAGTTGCTAATTGGCACTCCGTCTGTGAACGTGGGATTCCACTTAATCCAATGATCCCTTGATCTTTGATCAGCATTAGGCAGGTTATCCGTGCTCAAATATTTTAGTCTGAAATAACAGCCTTGTACTGAAAAAAGAATTAGCTTGCATTGGAGAAGAGGTGGTTTGCTGGATAGATATTGTTTGAATTGGCCCACAAACATATATGTCTTGAAAGCAATAAATCTCTATCCATTGCTTCTATATCAACAGGCACGAGGTACTGTTTTTCGTGACAGAGGAGTAAGAAGGCTGCAAATCAACAGCAGCAGCAACAACAACAACAATTTCATTGGGACGATTGTTGGAACGCCGGAACAAGCAAAGGCAAGAATGAGAGAGATAGGCATCTGCAACGGCAACGGCAACGGCAACGTCAACGGCAATTGATTGGTCTTCCACTCCACCGGCATTACTGGTAATGTATTTCCTCTCTGTTTTTCTTCTTATTTTCATAGGACCAGATTGGAAGCAACGAATCGAAACCAACGGATTGGAAGCAATTCTGATTTCTACTTCATGTTCGTTAGATAGATTTCGTTGTAATACTGATTAGGTTCTAAAATTGTGAGCATTAAGATTAAGTGGTATCTGGACTCCACCGCATCTCTATCGGTCCCTTTTTACAGGTCGTATGTGCGTTGAGATGAATCGTATAAACAGTTATTTACTTTGGCGACTATCACAAGTAAACAATCTAGCCTGTCGGGCCCATAGTCTGCCTGTATGTCCTTAACCGCATGATTTCTAGAGTCCCCATGTCTCCGTGGTAGTATAGTACTAGTAGGAGATACTTATCCTGCGGGTCTCATTTTTTCATCGACTCCATCTTGCCACATACTACACCTCATCTCTAGTTCAATTAGCCTGGTCCCGCTCATTAGTTTAGTGAGTAGGTCCGCAATATTTGACTGGCCTGGCTCCTTTGCAATCCAGATAATTCCTGCTGCTATGCACTCCCTTGCCTTGTGATAAGCAACACTATTATGCTTCTTCTTACAAGGGCTCTCGGGTCTTGTAGTGTTCTTCACAACTGATTCATTGTCACAATAGATATTGGTAGGGCCTTCCAAAGGAATTCCCATCATCCGTAGCTTGTATCTTAGTCCCTCTACCATCTCAATTGCTATCCTAAGCGCGACTATTTCCGAGCCAAATGTAGATGTCTCAACAGTTGTTTGCCTTTTGGAGAACCACAAAATAGGTGCTCTGTTAACAAAGATGATGACTCCTGTATGAGATCTTCTAGTAGCCTTGCAACCTGCGTGATCCGCATCTACGAAACACGTAGTAATAACAGCCTTTCCTTTCAGCTCGGGCATATCTGGAGACAATAGTTCTTTGGCCTCTGGATAGAACTCACTCCAGTCGCACGACTGAAAACTTGACTCATCTACCTCGGGCATAGATGCATCAAATACCAACTTGGACTTACTGTAATTCTTTAAGTATGCAAACAGATGAAACAACTGATTGAGATGACCCTCTCTTGCTTGGGCAAGATATCGAGACATAAGTGACACGGGCATAATGATATCCAATCGGCCGAGTTCACATATCCACCGGAGTATCCCTACCAAACCTTGATAATAGTTTTGTTTCTCCGGTTCAAGTTCTGGTGACACATCTATCTCAGGCCTATACTCAGCGCTCAATGGGGACCTTGCTGTCTTGGGTAGTACTTTAAATGCATATTGTCCGGTTGACAGTTCTTCTTCAACTGACTTGATAGCTTTTGCAGTATACTTAGATGAAGCCATGGACCAGTACGGGTTACCATCGATGTAGGTCTTCCCAATATCGGCCCCTAAGTAGAAGGAAGGTTCTTCAACTGTTCCATTCTTCAACTTGAATTGCCGTTCTATTGCATCCATCTGGAACTTTGGATCCATTCCGCATACAAGAATATCATCAACGTAGGCCACACAGTACTCGTAATAGGCCGTACCATCTGGTTTGAATGCAGATCGGAGATGCACATCAGGATCAGCTTTGCAAGATACGTAACCAAGCTCCCTTAAGTGACTAGCCAAGTGTGATCGAAAAGATGCCCCCGCTACCGGGAGTCCATATAAGGCCCTTACAATCTTGCAGGGCCTCCCACATAGCTCTGGCGCGAATCCTTGGGCCTCTGTAGCTATTTTGAAGTACTTCTCTTTGATGGGTGTTGTTAAGTAAGCATTCTGTATGTCCGCACTGAGTACTTTGAGGTTGTTAAGTGCTGCCACTAGAAAGAACAATTGAACCAAATCCCTACTGGGTACACTGGAATAGGTGTATTCCTTGGAGATTTCTGGGACCTTGTGGCCATCACCGACTAAGCGCGCCTTCCGAGTTAAGTCAATCTTGACATCGAAGGCCATGTGCATGGTTATTTTGGTATGCCCCACTGGTATCTTGTCTTCCTTGTTAAATTCAAAGGCAATAGAGCTGTTCCTCATTTCTTTTGCAATAGCCCGAGCCCAATGATCAGTCCCTGTTTCTCGATCAATCGCCTTTGCCTCTGTAATAGACTTAGGTAGCCGAACCCCGTACTTATGGGACTTGGTCCAGTACTTGGTTTTAGCACCAGATAGGATCCGGTCTTTTCTCCAAAGTACCTTATAGGCCCACCACTTAAACACTGGCTCATTTATGATGCCCTCCTCGCGGGCATATATTGCTGTTTCAATTGGGAAGCTTTCCTTCATATCACTTAACTTTGCCCAGGAAGTAGTGCCATCCTTCCACCTAACAAGGAATCTCCACCCTTTGGTTGTTGGTTTTGTCCTAGTTTGTCCAGATTTTGTTATGTAAGTAGCCTGCTCGATAGTTAAGGCCTCCTCTTCCTTTTCGAAATCGATGATCTCATTCATTAGACAATACATGCGCCCTTCATCGTCGACAGAAGAATAGATACTTTCTGCTAGCATATTGGCTGTGTAAATTTTGATAGATCCGTCTGGCATAGAGACCTCGTAAGACCTCGTGTCTAAGAGTGGATTGTTGTTCTTTTCACCAACCAGCACACCATCCTTATCCCTGCAACGGCTCTTGACTAGCCCCCGGATGTGTTGGTCCCCTATCTGGAGTAATACCTTGGTTCCAAGATACTCGTCAAGATCCTTATCGGATAAGTCATCGACGTCCGGGGAAGAAGCCTCGGCTTCTGCCATGAGCACTTCATCCTCCCCCTCATATTTGCCATCAAATAGGCCCAGAGGTGGTTCGCCAAGTTGGTTTTCAAGTTAAGTATCGGAAGGTTTAACCTCATCTCCTATTTTTGCGCTGATTTCTTTGTTGTGTGCTTCCAACTGTGATAGGATATCTGGGTGTCTCCATTCTTCCTCAGATATAGCCCGGGTGCTGTTTGTTATGTGAACTTTTCCGGTCTTAAATAAGATATAGTGACAATCCCCACCTCCGAAAGTATCTCCACATGGGCCCAGCCACCGGCAAAGCTTATTTGTCTTTCCATTTAAGTCATACCACCAAATGAAGTCATACCAGTCATGGATCATATAGAGGGTGATATCTGGAGTGTATCCGTGTACCAATTCAAAGCTAGTCCTTCCCATTGAAGAGGGATCACTCGATGCCACAAGGTTCATTCGACCGGCTGCTAACATCCCACAGAAGGCCCAGCACCTCCTGGGACTGCCCTTCTTAGAAGTCATCCAACGAATTGCTCGCCTCAAGTCTCCAGCACTGTGTTCTGCAGTATTTTGCCACCAACAATGGGGCTGTATGTAGGTTTGTCGGATGCGATACTCCGACCTGAGTTTGTGCCAACCAGTGTTGTGTGTCTCATGATTTCCCTGGGCCTTTGCTCCATCTGTGACAAGATGTTCCGGGATTCCCACTTCATTTATAAAGCAAGATAGGCCATCATGACATCGGACTTTTTCCCTGACAGGGTAGAAGGCCACATAGCCTTTTCCATTTGTGAAGATCTGAGCTGCTGTATTGTTTCGTATGATGCTGGGGACCTTGAACTTCATAGTGTCGGCGTACCAACGACCCTTGAGCATCCTCCTATTCCTCCACTTCTGCGTCTTCAGTCGCTTAGTAATAGGCTGAGACAATTGCCTAATACCATCTTGGGTGGTGACTTCAATGGTAGCCTTGGCCCGCTTCTCACTTATGTTCCACATCTTAGCAACAGCGTTGGCATCGTACCTGTCAACCTTGTCAGGAATTCGTATTGGAGGTCCCCATTGTCCCCTTTGTATGGAGGACTTCTTGTCAAGGGACATCTCTTGGTCTAGAACATCTTGTTGGCGATGCAGTAGCTTCCTTTTTTTGGTCCTAGCCTTTGCTTCCTGTTGAATGGCAAGTTCAGCTTCAGATAATGAGGATAGACCGGTTGATGAAGGCTTGGTGGAAACATCAGAAATCATAGAATTTGCTGAATTTCAAAGATTTTCTTGGTCCTCCCCGGTGGTTCCAGCAAGGGCTGAAATCAATTGTGTGGAAACGTCCGTTGGAGTATATCCGGTGTGTTGGGAAGGAACTCGACTAGTACAGACAGAGGCCAGATGGAGTAGCCGGG
Source organism: Pseudo-nitzschia multiseries (assembly GCA_037355745.1). Classification (NCBI taxonomy): domain Eukaryota; phylum Bacillariophyta; class Bacillariophyceae; order Bacillariales; family Bacillariaceae; genus Pseudo-nitzschia; species Pseudo-nitzschia multiseries. Next base: position 8,611,095 of record CM074782.1, on the reverse strand, counting down.
TCGTGTTGTACCCTGTGCCTAGTGGTTCAGGATGAATCGTGGATGAATATTTGACTGGGGTCCCACAAGCCGGCAGGCACCCTGAAAGAGTAGCAACAACTTGCAGGAAAGAGGCATTGGTGGCTTCTTCTTCCTCTGCAAAGTGAGAGGAGTAGGGGTCCCATGTGTGGGTATCTGTAGCCAGTACATGTTCACAGTTCGCCAGTTCCTTCTTTGTAGGTTTTCGGGAATCAAAATAGGATATGACCCCTTTGACTTTGAGAGGAAGAAAGAGCTCGGTGTCTTCAGATTGGAATGTAATCCCGTGTGTAGAAGTGGAGTCGTATCGCCTTGGGGTGTCCTCAACCTTGTTGAAGTTGCAGTCCCAGACTTGATTGGGACATACCAAGCTGTGTTGCAATTTGGTGCCAAAGAACAAAGCCTGCCCAAACACCAAAATGTAGGTGATCCCATCAGTTGGGTCGGTCCAAGCTGTGGCGCAACGAGCAATAGGGACATTCTTAAGTGGTGAGTAGGTATCTGAAAATGATGCAACATCCACATAGGTCAAAATAGAATCCAATGAATCGAGTAATACCATATTTGATCCCGCGGCTGTTGTATCAGCATGGCTGTCCAACTCGCATCGACCGTTATGTGGAGATGGTGAGCCAACACTCTTAATATGGACTATCGGCCGGCCTACCCGGGATACAATCGACAGGCCCCGGCCGGCAAATCAATCTTGATTCCTCTTCTTGTGAGCATGGCTACCAAATTGGTCACCGGCCGACCCCTTTGCTGTAGTATTCTCCCCCTTGGCTTCAACCATAGAAACTTGCGCAGACTGTCCAGGGGAGTTGAGGGAGGGGCGTAGGGCCCTTACTTGGTTCTTTTGCGCCAAAGACATAGTGACCCATACTTCTTTTGGGTAGATTTTACCCTCAAGAGGTCCATCATATGTGCCGGAAGTCTTCTGTTTCTTGTTGTTGCCAGATTTCTTGTTGGAGGAGGAGTTGCCTTCGTTGTTGCATTTGTTACCCTTTTTTCCTTTAAAGGAAGAGATGTTACGCCGACTGCCCTTTCGACTGGCTTGCATTTTCTTGATACCAAGCGCTTGAGTGAAGTGGGCAGCCGCTTTGTCAAAGTTGTTATACATGCCACCTCCTTCGTTTAGGACCAATTGGACTGCTATTTTGAGTCGTGGGTCCAATACAGAGTGGCAGAAGTTGGTAACAAACTGATCTTCAGGTGGGAAAGCCTTGTGCCGCAACAGGAACTCCTTTGCATCGTACCATCGCCTTTTGTGCTTGTCGAAACTGTAGTTCTTGGTATCCCTGGAGTAGGTAGAACTCTGTAGGAAGGCCCTCTTTTCTTCTATGAGAAGTCTTACATTTGTTGATTTGTATGCTTGAGAGTAGAGGGTGAAGTATGCCTTTCTTCCATCCCCTTCGGAGCCAAGACCTTGGATGTAGGACCAACCGGGGCCCGCCCCTACCAACTTGAAAAGGATTCCCCATAGCGTATTGTTGTCTTTGGTCCAGTGGGATCCTGAATGGACTGAACATCTAATAGAGTACTCATTCCAGTCGGCGTACTTGTCTGTCGGAGCAGATCCAACGGTCCCCCCCCTTTCAGCATCGCTCACTATGGAGTCCTTCCGGATCGTATAGAGTAGAGATGTTTTGGTGACGCCCCTTTTGTGCTGAAGATATTCCCTGAATCGTTCATTGAATTCCTTGAATTTCGACATTGCAGTGAGTGGTTCTGGGAGGGTAAGATCCCCGGCCGCTGTGTTGCTATCGTCTTCCTTCAGGGACTTGAGGCGAGTTCGGGTCTTGGCCTCTGCGTCCGGGTCAGCCGTCCAATCAACCGGGGTAGCAGTAGCCCCAATGAGAGGCTGAAATTCGATCCAAGCCACAAACAGCTTGAGGCGGTCCCCGAAGACCCTCCCCACGTACACTTGTTTTGGGTCCGGGCAGTAGTTGTGTTTGGTCTTGTTGACACCATTCACCAGGGATTTGATTGCGGATTCGTCCATGTCTCAGAGGGAGTCAGTACTGCTGTAGCCAGTCCGGAAAAGCTCGTCTGCCGTAATCCGGTTCAATCCGAAAGATTCCAAGATTTCCCTGAACACTATTTCAGTTGGGGTTAGGGACCTCTCCCCTGTGTATCCAGGGATTCCCTCCAGTTCATCAGCGCGTTCGATTGCGTCTTGAACCTCTTGTGTGAGTGCCGGAGCCCGGTTAGTGTCCATCATGGTCCTAATGAATTCCATTTGCGCCGCTGTGAAGCCAAGATTGGCAGGAATGGCTGGTCCATTGTTGGCAGGTCCACCAGCTGCTGGGTTAGCGGCGGCAGCCGCTGGATTAGCGGCCGCATTGTTGTTGCGTTGGTTCTGCCGAGCCGTCCTTCCTCTCACCATGGTTGGTATTTTGCTTCTGGAGTAGTTGTTTGCTTGTTCTGTAAGTGATATATGAATGATTTTCTGAAGGGATTTTGGATTTCTCGAATAGTCACTCTCTTCGCGATATCACTAGTAGTGGATATTTCCTAGTGGTTTGTCCTTGCAAAATTCTACGAACGTTTCGATTCCGAACGTAAATCCCTCAGTTATCCCACACTTAGGTGAAATGTTCGGGTTCCGATTTTAATCGGGGCCGTTGAGTTTACTCGTGCGGGAATCTAGCGACCGTTTGATCCGGCCCGCTACTGGTTCCCACAGGAATTTGCGGCCGTTGAATTGCTTGTACAGGAATTGGGGCCGTTGGTTTGTTTTCCCGTTATTTTACGGTTACGAGTTCAACGGATCCCCCTAATGGGCGGGAGTTGAAACTGCTCTAGAATAGTTCAACTGCCCTCTCCGTGTAGTGGCTAGGACCAGCTTAGTGCACACGTCTGTGCGCTGCCCCGCCATATGTGAGTAATTTCTCCTCGTACGGAGGACGCACGCCTCCGATACTTGGACAGCTCTTTGGCTGTCTTTTCAGCTAGTACGGTGTGGCCGTACTCTTTGTACTGCTGGGGCCAGTAGCTTGTTGCCGTTTCTATGCACACCTAGGTGTGTTGCCAGTACTCATCGTGTTGTTTGAGGCGCCATGTGGACCTCTCCATGCTTGAATTGGAACACATTTACTTTTGAATGTAAAGACTGTGACTGCTTCGGCCCTGGATTCGATATCTTGTACCGATGGCATTTGCTCTTCCCCCTAGGCCGTTATGTCGTTTGAGAGAAGCAAGAGGTATTAGCTCGAGCCAGGCTGCACTAGTGCCATTACCTGTCTAAGTGCTCAAAATTAAACATAGCCTTCCGGGGTCTTTGATTATCCGGTGATCAGTCGGTAATTGGTATCGCTTCTTCTATTGTCGTGTGAACCGCTGGAACACTCGTCTCTCATTTGAACAGTTGCCGATTGTTGACTAAACACTCTTTTTGGTTAGAATCTATGGGTCTGATAAACTCTGATTTCTACTTCATGTTTGTTAGATAGATTTCGTTGTAATACTGATTAGGTTCTAAAATTGTGAGCATTAAGATTAAGTGGTATTCCGACTCCACCGCACCTCTATCGGTCCCTTTTTACGGGTCGTATGTGCGTTGAGATGAATCGTATAAACAGTTATTTACTTTGGCGACTATCACGAGTAAACGATCTAGCCTGTAGGGCGTACGTCCCATAGTCTGCCTGTATGCCCTTAACCGCATGATTTCTAGACAATGGATCAGAAGCAGCAACCATTGAATCGTAAGCAACGGATAGGGAGCAACGGATCAGAAGCAGCAATCATCGAATCAAAACCAACGGATCGGAAGCAACCATTGAATCAGAAGCAACCATCGATTCTAGTACCCTGTAGGTGCGGGGAATTTTCCCGGTTGGTAATAATTACGAATGGTTGGGGATGTACATTATATTATTCTGTTGTTATTATTAACTCTATGTAGTACATCAATAGATACTCACCCATTTTGTTCAATTATCATATCATATATTCGAATAGGATTGTCAGCAAATGCAACGGCTCCTCCTCATCCACAGCAGCAGCGAGAGCAACAGCAGCAAGAGGCAGCAACCGCAACTGGGAACGATCGCAGCTGGATGGAGGAGATGAATTGCTGTTGTTGTTGGAGGAGGAGACGAATTGCCATTGTTGTTGTTGGAGGAGGAGACGAATCCCCTATGTTGTTGTTGTTGTTGTTGAAGGACGAGACGAATCGCTGCTCTGTTGGATGAGGGGAGCGGATTCGCTGTTGCTCTCGCTAGTCGCTGGTGTTGCTCTCGCTAGTTGCTCTTGCTAGCCGCTCTCGCTAGTGGTTGCTCTCGCTAGTCGCTCTCGCTAGTCACTCTCGCTAGTTGCTCTTGCTAGTCGCTCTTGCTAGCCGCTCTTGCTAGTCGCTCTCGCTAGTCGCTCTCACTAGTCGCGCTTGCTAGTCGCTCTCGCTATTGCTATTGCTGTTGCTTTCGCCAGTCGCTATTGCTGTTGCTGTTGCTTTTGCCAGTCGCTAGTTGCTAGTTGCTAGTTGCTAGTTGCTAGTTGCTAGTCGCTAGTCGCTATTGCTGTTGCTGTTGCTGTTGCTGTTGCTCTCGCTAGTCGCTGTTGCTGTTGCTGTTGCTGTTGCTGTTGCTCTCGCTGGTCGCTGTTGCTGTTGCTCTCGCTAGCCGCTGTTGCTCATGTTGCTGTTGCTGTTGCTGTTGCTGTTGCTCTCGCTAGTTGTTGTTGCTGTTGCTTTTGCTATTCGCTGTTGCTGTTGCTCTCGCTAGTTGCTGTTGCTGTTGCTGTTGCTGTTGCCCTCGCTAGTTGCTGTTGCTGCTGCTCTCGCTGTTGATAATGATGTCACTTGCTTTCTGATCCGTTTGCTGTTGTTCTTCCTATTCCCGCTTGCTGTTCCTCTCACCGCTCTTGCTGTTACTCTTCCTGTCGCCGCTCGCCGCTCGCTGTTGTAGTAGGGCGCATCGTTGTTGTATGCTCATTTTTTTGTATCTTGTCTTTTCGTTTGAATACGGGTACCCTTCCCGATTGGAAACAAAGTAGAGTAACATGTAGGTATTTGAGTTAGTATCATTTTGTACTATTTGTATGGTGATGAACCTCCATGGTGGTGTTCTATGGAAGGAGAAACAGAATGGTCGTCAAAATGGAAATGGTGTTTGTATCTTCGTAATTTGCCTTTTTGCTCCAAAATGCCGCAGCTTGCTGCTGGCTTCCTGCTGCTCGAAACAGCGCTCCAAAACGCCGCTTAGTTGTTGTGTGAATACCCTTCCCAATCAAAAACGAAGTAGAGTAACGTGCAGGTATTTGAGCTGGTGTCATTTTGTACTATTTGTACAGTGGTGAGCCTTCATGGTCTGTTCTAGTGAAGGAGAAACAGAAGGGTCATTGCAGGGTCATCAAAATGGAAGTTAATGACACTGGTGATTTTGATGATTGGAATTCTGCCTATCAAAAATAAATCATGTCTTTGAGGGTTTTTCTGCTGTGTTTGCAGGGTCTTTTCACTTGCTCTTTTTTTGAAGAGATTTCAGTGTACGGAGCACACACATGTTCATTACCCGTAGACTTGTACATGGTTTTTGTACTGTGTATTTATTGTGGTATTTTGTACACAGTGTGTTACTAAGTGCAGTTAACAGCATGTTTCGAAGATAAGAGAAAATCATTTGTGCGTTAGAAGTTTGACACAAAATATTGTTCATCACGGCAACTTTATGATATCCCTAACCCTGAAAATGTTATTTAACTGATTATTTTTATTCCACCAAGTTGAGAGTGAGTTTTAGGTGATGATCTAGATAGGGATCGATGAGATATTGTCTGGAAAGGAGAAGCGCGGGACACGCGAGGTATTTTAGTAGACACGGGACCTAAAAAGATAGGAAATTTTAAAAATAGGGTCGAGAATTTTAAAAATACCGCGCGAGAGCCCGCGGGGGGTAGAGAAACAGTTCTCGGACGCCGCGGGGGGTAGAGAAACAGTTCTCGGACGTAGTTCAGAAGCATGAAAATGAATCATATAATTGACTCACAGACCTGACTCATTTACTTGACTCAAAATTGAATAATAGAATTGAATCATAGACTTGTATGATGGAATTGAATCATGCATTTCAATCATGATTTTAAATCATGAATCATGGATTTGTATCATGGAATTGAATCATAGACTTGGATCATGGAGTTGAACCATATCATTGAACCATGGAATTGAATCATAGACTTTAATCACATAATTCACTCATGAAATTGAATAATGGAATTGAACCATAGACTTGGATTGAAGAATTGAATGATAGATTTGAGTCATGGAATGGAATCATTGACTTGAGTCAGTGAAAATGAATCATATAATTGACTTATAGACCTGACTCATAGACTTGAATCAAAATTGAATCATAGAATTGAACCATAGTTTTGTGTCATGAAATTGAATCATGGAACTGAATCATGGAACTGAATCATGGATTTCAATCATGGATTTCAATCATGGATTTCAATCATGGATTCCAATCATGGATTCCAATCATGGATTTCAATCATGGATTTCAATCATGGCTTAGAACCATAGACTTGGATTGATGAATTGAATCATAGATTTGAGTCTTGGTATGGAATCATTGACTTGAGTCATGAAAATGAATCATAGAATTGACTCATAGACCTAATTCATAGATTTGATTGAAAATTGAATCAAAAAATTGAATCAAAGAATAGAATCATAGACTTGGATGATGCAATTGGATGATGGAATTGAATCATGGAATTGAATCATGAATCTGAATCATTGATTGGAATAATGGATTAGAATCATGGATTAGAATCATAGACTTCGATTGATGAATTAAATCATAGATTTGAGTCATTGAATGGAATCATTGACTTGAGTCATGAAAATGAATCATATTATTGACTTATAGACCTGACTCATAGACTTGAATCAAAATTGAATAATAGAATTGAATAATAGAATTGAACCATAGACTTGTATGATGGAATTGAAGCATGGATTTGAATCATGGATTTGAATCATGAATAATGGAATTGAATCATGGATTTGAATCATAGACTAAGGTTTTTTAGTAAACACGCGAGCTCAGGAAGCAGGGAATTTTGAAAATAAGGTAGGGAGTTTTGAATGTACCGCGCAATAGCCCGCGGGGGCTAGAGAAATAGTTCTTGGACATAGACTTGATTGAAAATTGAATCAGAGAATTGAATCATAGACTTGTATCATGGAATCGAGTCAAAGAATTGAATCATGGAATTGAATCACGGGATATCAAGTACATTCTTACGAGTGTACTTAAGCGTTCCAAGTGCTCACTTATTGGTCAAGTCTTTGGAGATGTCTTGTTTCTAACCGATTCTCCTCTTTTTGTTTGTAGCCTTAGGTGATATCGTTTTTACCACTTAAGGATTTCCAAGTCGTGGGGGTGCTTTCGATTCTAAGACTCAATCATCGAGATCTCTGTTGTTACTCCCGTGTCCGCACCTCGGTCGTCGATTCGTTCTGTCGTCTTTTCCGATAAAATTTGATGCCAACAAACCCCGTATTTTTCGCCGACAACACACCCCTTGATCCAACATGCTTGATGATATATGTTGGATTACTGTCGGTGTATATCTTTGTCTGAGTCGATTCAATAGTGATATGAAATCGTCTACAATTCGGACACGATTGTAAAATAATGATAAATCGAACGTTCGGATCGAATCGAATCGATTCAAATGCGTCGAATAGGATCAACTACCAATCGAATGATTTAACCTGCATAATGTCCCATTATGTATCTTGCATGTCGGGCGTGCAAGATCCATCCCAATGGTTTGGTTAGATCATCAGCAGGGTTGATGACTCCGGGGATATGAATCATCTCAATTTCACCATTTTCTTTCCATGCTTGAATTGCAAAGAATCTGATTTCAATATGCCGGGTTCTTTCAGTTGGCTTCTGGGCATTGATGATTTCAATCGCTGATGCATTGTCTTCATAGTTTGGAGTAGGACCAACTTGGACGAATCCTAATTCCTTTAGTATAGACCTGAGATATCTGGCTGTTTTGGCTGCTGTGACGGCAGCAATGAACTCAGCTTCTGTAGAACTCTGTGCGGTAAGTGACTGAGCTTTGGATCTGTAAACTATCGCTCCACCAGCATAACTGAAGACATATCCTGTGGTGGACCTGCGATTTTTGGAGCATTGCCATACGCTGCATCAACAAAACACATCACTTTGTTTTGCTTGATATCTTCAGGGTATTTGGGGAGTGATGCATCTTGGACTGTGTCGTCATATGGTACCCCTGGAGGCAGAGATGGCTCAGCATTTGGTCTGTAGAACCTAAAAACCCAGGATCTGGTTGTTCTGAGGTAGCGAGCTATGTTCTTCAAACTGGAATAGTGAAAGGCAGTGGGATTGGAGCTGTATTTTGACGTCAGGGTCACTGCATACCCAATATCTGGCCAACAGCTGACATATGCAAACATCATTTCACCCAAGAGTGTCCTGTAGGAGAAAGCAGATGTGGATTGTAAGTCAGCATGTTCCTTGGTGCCTTCTAGTGGTCCATCCATATGAGATTGCAGTTGGCTCAACACTTCAGTTGATAATGGCGCTGATGGCTTTGAGTGCGGCTTCATCTTAGAATCGGTTTCCCAACCATGAGATCTCATGATTCTGTCAATGTAATTGGCACAGGACAGTTCAATGTAATCAGCCGTCTGTTTGACATCAATTCCATTGAAATCTTCAAGCAATCCCATTTTTGTGAAGGGGATAATATCTTCTTTAGGGAGCTTCAGCTTCTCACCAATGATGTCATAGATCTTGTCAGATATGGATTCTGATGTGCAAGCTAGTGCAAAATCATCAACTTGTCTCAGCATGTATACTGTTTCGCCCTCAAAGACCGTCGTATAGATTGTCCTGTCATGCGTGGTGGTCTTGAAGTTGAGATCAGGACCTTTCAAAATCTTGTTGATGTGGGTCTCCCAAAGTCTTCCAGATTCTGGATGGCCTTGGAGTGCTCGAAGGACAGGAAGCACCAATCTTCTGTCTATGTCTTTGCCATGCTTGTGTTTATACCATTCTGCATACGCATCATCAATAGTCATGTATGTAGGGATGTTTGGTCCTGGACTATGCGCATGATAGGCGTCAGCAGCATCACCTGCATATACTTTGAGGTTGAGGCTAGCTGCAATGGCAAAAAACAATCTTTGGATGGGGTGTTCAACACATGATAAGTATGACATGGCAATTGCATGCAGGGTTGGAGCTGCATATTTGCTTCCATTGCAGCACTGTCTTGCTCGTCTGACGCCATTCCTTTTGACATTGTATTGCCAATGGGGCCTGAGAATGATGGCTTCTGGATCCTTAGGGTATGGAATGGGTGATCCAAACATTTCTAAGTCTTCAAACTGATCAAGTTGTTTGCGCTCTCCAGCTTCCCATTCATTCCATGTTGATAGGGACTTGAGGTTTCTGCGCGTGAAGTGCCCTAGTGCTTGTTCTTCTGGTGTAGTGGCTTTTGAATTGATGGCCTTGATTAAGCGTTCAATTTGTTCAGTTGGTAGTAGTGAATCTGCATCTAGTGGTAATTCATGATTGCCTGCCTTATGAAGCTTGGTGATGGCTCTGAGCAAAGCAATGTCAATCGTGGGGATGGCAACATCCATGTCATCTTCAGTTGGTGCCAAGTGTTTCTGGAATGGAGGCATGGAGTGCTTCAGTGCTATCAACCTGGTTGATTCTGGATTGGATGATATTCTTGTATTTGGTGCCAATTCGCTTGATGGTTTTGATGGATGAAATCTGGTCCAAAAAAGGTGGGTCCTCTTCATCAGTGGCTTCTTTCCATGAAGTATTGGGGGCGAATAAACCATATTCATTTGAGTGTTTCCTGACTTCTTTCATAGATAATTTCTCTTCAAGTGCAAAGGTGATATGTGTTTCTAGTGAATCCCTCACCCCTCGAGCGTGTGATGCATGCAAGGCTGTGGTAACATCAGCAGCAGTAAATACACGGTTGTGATTGATAGAGACAATATAAGCACCGCGAAGTTTGGAGAGAGATTTCTTATGAGAGGAATAAAGCTGGGAGGCAGGACTTCTTGGAAGGATGTCTGTGACATAGGCTCTGCCAAGTAGGGAATCATTGGCATACCGGAGGCCAAAGGTTTGATCGGTACAGGAACTTGAAACAGTGAGCCTGAGATTGGTGAGATCTGCAAATGGTGAGATGGAGAATTGAAAATCACTGGATGACACCTCAGTTGGCTCCTGGTGGGAGAGGAAGGTTTTCATCAGTCCTGAGCAGGTGCTTGACATTTGTAGGAAGGTCAGCAAGTGGTAAGTCATTCATGCCTTCATCAAACCTGACATGGGTGGCTATCTTGACTCGGTGCGTCTCAGTATCATACCAAAGAATGTTTCTGGTAGTGTATGGTACAAAACCCAGGAAGATTCCTTTGCAAGCATTCGGTTTGAGTTTGATGGATCGCTTGCCTGGAGGTCTCACCCAAACTCTGCATCCAAAGGTCCGGAAGTCAGCAAGATTTTCCTTATGACCAGTTGCCAATTCTAAGGGTGAATGTTGCTGGTTGCCTTCAGGGAATGCATTTGACAACCGCAGGGCGTGATAGAATGCAAAAGGACAGAACTTGATGGGCAAATTTGCACCACTGAGCATGGTCCTCATTGAGTTGGCTAGAGTTCGGTGCGCTCTTTCAACTGTATCATTTTGATGTGAAGCATCAGCACCAGTTGGGAAAATGGAGTATCCAAAAGCAGAAAAGAGGTTTCTGATGTCGGGGTTGTGGTAGAGTTCACCACCTTGATCTACTGAGACATACTTGTTGGCACAAGCTGGGTTGTGCTGGGAGAAGAAATGCTCTAGCCAATGGAGTGGTGCTGCCTTGGAGATTCTGGTATCCCCATACTTCATTCCGGTGTGGTGATCCGTTATGAGGATCCAAGCTGTTTCGCCGTGGATACCTTCATAATCACGCTTTTGTTTACCGTTGGAGGACATAGCGCCTGAAAATGCAAAGTCAATAGACAAGCCCTGAAAAGGCTGTGTAGCCTTTCTTGTGGAATGGGACCCGGCAGGGGTCTTTGTTTGCTTACATTGAATACAAGTTGGACATTGATCAAGGATACTGGTTTGGCGTTTGAACTTTGGTACTCCAACAATGTGCTTATGAGCTTGGTATAGGAAGTCATCACATGGGTGTTCCAGTCTCTGATGCCAGAGAAGTTTCGATGTTTTGGCTTTGATGGCCTGAATGGGGATATGTTTGTCCAAAATCTTGGTGAAGAACAATTTTGCATCAAACAGTGGTGTGCTGCTGGTATCAGGCTGCGCTCTGGCAGCTTCAGTGCATTTTTCGAGTGTCACAAGATTGTGTATATATCATACCTGTAGTTGCTAATGGCTTCTTTGGAGGCTAGTTTGCAAGCTTTCTTGAACTCCATGTCAGTGGCTAAAGTATATGCTGAGGATGTTGCACAGTTGGCATATGGGGATGCAAAATCAACATCTGGTATCAATACTGGGTGTTTGAAGCACTGGCCATCAATGATGCTTCCATGGAGGACAATGCTTTTAACAGTGCTGTGTATGTGATGACAAATAATTGTGAGGTTGCCATTCTGTTGAACAGATGAGTCATGGGTGTCAGTGAAGGCTTTGTGTATGGGCTGTCCACTGAATTGTTGTCTCATTCGTGATGTCACCCCACAGAGGTCATTCTCACTCAGCAATGTTGTTGACAGGGAGGGGGAATAATAGAAGAAGACTCTTAGAAACCCTATTTGAGTGGGAGCTGGTATATGCACATAGCCTGATCCTTCAGGAATGCAGCTGGCTGCCTTGCCTCCAATTGCTGCTGTGAGCCTGACTGGACACTTTCTCAGCTTGGTGTAAGGTTTGTAGTCGTGGAGGATATGCCGTAGGTTTGTGCAAGAAACTTTGGCATTGGTATCAATCTGTGCTCTGATACCCTGTTGGAAATATTCAGCAGCTGCAATTGGATCTGGTGGGACAAGACTTTTTACATTGTTGGTATCAACTGAGATGGGATTGTCGCGGTCAAAGTTGGGGTCTCCATTGGTTTCCAATAGGGATTCTAATGCAGGGGCTGTAACCTCAAATGATTCCATATCACAGTAGACGTCAATTGGGATTGAAGGCTGGAGACTATCCCTAGGGAGAATGTTGACAGCACCAATCTGGAAGGATTCGTAGGAACTGACACTGCTGGAGTCCAAAGAGGGGCATAAGCATTTCTCTTGAGGGGCTGTGGCATTGTCAAATCCTTGAGGTTCATCTTGGGGTAAAGTCATATGGCTGCAAGAAAGACTGTCTATTCTTGGCCTTGGCAAAAATTTTGGTCTTCTGGTTCATAACTTGGGGAGGTCTCATCCTGCTCCTCATCTTCAATGTGGATTTGGGAGATGCATTGAGTAGAATCCAAAAGTTTTTTTGTTTCTCTCATGTTTTTACTGATGTAAACGGCAGTTGCAATCCTATGCTTCCTGAGTGACTCAACGTCTTGCAGGGCAGGGCAGTTATCAAAGTTGTGCCCAGCAGAGGTGTGACAAACAATACATTGCCTGGAGGTGTCAAAGAGACTGGGCTCTTTGTCGAATGCAGTGATGGCATTGCAATATGCTTGATGGAGGAAGGGATTGTCAGATGCTTCATCCATTTCAGGGTATCCAAGGGAGTCAATCAGACTGATTGAGTGAGAGGTTAGAGTAGAAGGTGTTCTAACAGTATTGTTGCCAGCGCGTTTTTGGAACCTATCACTTCGGCGAGGACCTGGCCTGGTTCCTGTGGTGGGAAATTGCGTGAGCAGACTTGGTTTGGAGCTTTTGTCCTTGTACTTCTTTTCCGCCTTGATCTCTTGCTCATATGTTTGCAGGGTTTGTAGAAGCCAGCCTGCTTTGTATTTGTCTCGTTTGAATTGGTCATCTGACTCGCGTTCATCTTCTGTTTTCTTGAAGAGTTCCTGTGAGAGAGTGGTTCCTTCAATAAGGTTGCTAACCTCTTCTGTTCAACTGATTGTGCTGGGTTGGTTGTGGAGGAAGACTCTAAGTCTCAAATAATCCTTGTAACGGAAGTAGTATTCTTCCAGTGATTCATTTGCATCTTGATTTGGAGGATTCCTGACCATTCTACCTGCATTGGATGGCCTTTTGGAGTTGGGATGTGTCTGCGCAACGACTGTGTATAGAGCTTCGTATCCTTGTCCCCCTTCAAAGCTCTGAATGGTGGCCTTCATACTTCCACATGAATCAGGAATGATTTTATCAGTTCTGAGTGCAGTGTAAATGAGATTTCCCCATTCATTGATGGCCAGCTCATATCTTGTAGGTAGGTCATGTGGGAGGCTGTCTCCAATGGTAAATCCTCTGAGGTGATCAGCTTCGCGCCTGTAGAGGTAGTATGGGTGGATGTAGATGTGTTGTTGTTGTGCATGAGCAGTGATTTCCCTGTACCATTTTCTAACCTGAGGATGGGTTGAATCCTTGAGTTGTGGGAATCCATGAGAGAAACAATTTATCTCTAGCTGCTTCCTTGGACTTGTCAGAGGCTCTGGTTAGGTCAAAGCAATCACCACTTCTAGTGATTAGGCGCTGATCATTTCTACCACTGCCTAGGTTGTGAAGGTAGTAGTTTTTTCGGACAATCGTTTCATTTCCTGATGCATCGGTGGAAGTGATTTTGAAGTATTTCATGTCGTCACTGGTAAGGAATTCGTCTCTGCGATTGTATCTCTCCTTAACTGGTGGTGGCAAGGTTGCTGGATTCCACGGTAGGTCAAGTGGTGTCTGATTTCTCGGACTGTAATTGGTATTTGATGCACCCACCAATTGTTGTAGTAGGGTTGTTAACTGTCTCATGTCGGTGCCTTCCACAGAAGGTGTATCTGCATCGTTTGCTTCATTTGCATCCTCATTGTTGGGTTGGATGTCTCCTGTGTAGATGCCGTTGAAATAGTTAGCGGGGTCATCCGTCTTCCAGTTCTTCTTGAATCTCCATTGATTGATAGTGAATTCAACTATGGCAATTGGTTCGCGCCTGTTGGCTGCTTCTGCTTGTTCGACAGCGTCTCTTCCAGCAGAGTCAAAATCATTTGGAGTACGGATTCTCTGATTGGAGAATCCAGGTTTGACAAATTCACTGGGCACATGTTGATGAGCTGGGCGATGTGGCCTTTTCCGATCGCATCTAGGTTTTCTATGTTGAGTGCAATGATGTTGCACATGGTTTCTCGGAGGGCCGTGACCGGAGCTGGACCAAGAAGCCTAGGGCCGTCTGCATCTGCTTCGGATGTGAAGAGGGTGAACATTTCTGGTGCGGAGGCTCGTACGGTCTCCGCATAGGTCTTGTTGAGAGAGATAGCCCCTTGGGGGTTGGAGTCGCTGTGGAAACGGAGTACAGTCCCATAAACGTTGGACCAATCGTATGCATCTGGTGGAGGAACCATGGTGGAGGTTGATTAATCTGACGGGTGGTAATCGTTCGATGTTTCCGTCGTCGTCGTCGTCAATTGGATGGTGGGAATCGTCGGCGATGGAGGTGGATTGAATTAACCGGAGGCGGTGGTATTTATCGTTCGATGTCAAAATAATTAACCGTGGTGGGTTAACGTTGGAATGTCCGTTCTTGTGAGGGAATTAACCGGCGATGTCGGCGTTCCGTGGTAATCGATCGATCGTGGGGGAGAACAGAAGATTCCCGTAGAGCAATTGTCGGTGTTCTGTGTCGATCGGTGCTGGTGTTACGTCCAACTGGTCGTGGATTATAAAAGAAGATTCCGGTAGAGGGATCGGTAGTACACCCCCTGATTCACGAGCAGGGAGGCAAAAGAGAGAGAGAAAGAATGAGATGGGGGGAGGCCGAGAAGTAGCACACGTAAGGGCGTCACTACAAGTTTCCTCTGGAAGTAACCGGCAGTGGAGGTGCTGAACGGCCGGAGATAGATAGCTTAAGGTAGACACGATCCTATGGAAGGGCAGCAATCGTGTGAGTTATAACGGCTCTATAACCTGTTGTTATTCTAAAAATTGACCGAAAGGTATAGGATAATTGAAATTTAAAGAGATGTGAGCTCAGAGAGACGCTCTTATTTTTACTGTGTATTTCACTGTATCGGGGCTCTCTGTATTTTACATGGTAGAGATCTTCCCCGGTTATTTGTTACTGTCTTCTTTACCGTCGTACCAATACTGTCGCTGCTGTTTCTGTGTTAGTGTCGTGTGTCGGTCTTACTTTATCGATCATTTGATAGCATTGGTCATTTACGAGGTTAAGTGATTTACTCAATGGGGCGTATACTTGTTCGTGGTATGTATGCTAGATATGAGGCCCATCTGGTTATTGAATTACTAAATCAACCATGAATGTTACCACGATCATATGCTGGTGTTATACAATGGTATGATTCCAAGGTGAGCGCAATAAGTAAAAGTGAGACGCGACCAATGGAATGAGGACCATAAGTAAATTACACATAAGCGCTGGTGAGTATCAATCAATACTTAAAGCGCTGAGCAGAGGTACACAATATGGGAATCAAACTTACGACAAAACCCGATCGGTACAAGTATCCCCACAACAAGTGACAACAAATTAGCAATTGGGAGATATGGTCCAGAAACAATCCGATCATCATAATCTTATCAATAACTCTTTCCAACATCGTAACAGTAACAGATAAAATAACAAATAATAACGACATAGCGATCTTTGGTTCTATTAGTTATTGATAAGATTATCTCAGCAATAAACACAGCCAATGCCAGCAGGGAACAATACAGAACACCACAATTCTCCAGCCTACAGAGGAGTCACTCCGGACACCAGCATTGACACTGAACACGAACTCCGATACCTACGAGGGCGCCTAGAGGATCTGACCGAAGACAACTACAACCTGCGAGAGTATACACTAGGCCAAACAAATCAACTCCAAACCCAGAATCAATTATTGGCAGAGTACGGAGAAGAGAGCGACAGTGACGACAGTGACGACACCATGAGCAAGAAAAAGGACTACGCGATAGTGAAGGACCTAATGGAGGCCTCCCAGCTAACGTCAATCTCAGTGCCTACCAGCGTCGATGTGTATGAATTCAAGAAGGCCCTAGCCAACGCACTAGCAGAAGTAACCTCCACCAAGTACATCCAAGGAGGGGGACTACGCCTTCCTATTGGAGACAGCCGAACAATACCGGACTTGAGAGAGGAATCCGGAAGCAGTGTACCCTACGGCGCCCACAGAGCCCCTAGAGCTTGACAGCACAGTGGACCTCATATCAGACGCCTACAAACTATGGAAGCGTCGACGTGCACTCTATGTGGAGTGGAACAAATATGACCGGGAAGCCTTATTGTTGACAGACAGAAAGTTTCCGACCATGCTCCATGAGCTGAAGGATCCAGGGTCAGAGGCGTTCCCGAGAGGCACCACCACACTCGAGGCCTTCCAACACATGGAGGAGGACCTCTGTTCGCCTGACGTACAACGCGACCTGACGGCGGACATTGCTAAGAAGATGAGGGACCTGAAATACACCCCGAACCCCTTGGGACCCAAGGAATATTTCAGAATCCTCACCAAGTACCAATACCAGATCAACCTCCTACCAGCCACAGCCAAGATGACAGCCGCACAGATAATCGACCTCGCCCACTTGGCATTCAAGAAGAGCAAACACGACCACAGTACCCTTCTACAAGTGGAGAAAGCATGGAATGCCCACAAGGTGACCCTGGACGTGTGAGACCCAGAAGTTGAATTGACACACTACAAACGCTTTTGGGGACGTAGGCTCAAGGAGTTATACAGCAGCTACCATACCACCACCGGCTCAGCAAACATGGTAGACATCCAGAATGACCGGCGCTTCGCCGTCATCAAGGACAACCAACGCGCGCTGGCCGGTGTGTGCCAGGACCTGAAGTCCCACGCAGAAACAGCGACGGCAGCGTCCACGCTGACTATGTCCAACCAACAAGTGGAATCAGCATTGTCCACCCTCACCAGACAAATGGGCCTGCTGATCGCTAGCCAGCAGGGACAGACAGAGACGCCACCTTACACCAATCAATGAAGCAACCACAACGGGAACCGACGACCACCTCAAGCCAACAACAACAAGCCACCGTCCAAGTGGAAACAATACAGACACTACTGCCACTCATGCGGTGTCAACCTCTCACACGATGGGGGAGACTGTTTTCGCTTCAAGCCCAACCACCAGGTGGGGGCTACCTTCCACGACAAAATGGGCGGCTCCACCCAACGCCAGGACCGGTGGATGAAATGGAGCCACCCCGTCACCTGAGAGACCCACGACGCTCCCGCCTGATGGCGTGGGGAGGAGCAACATAACATACATAATCATAGTAATAGTCACCAGTCAAAGTCATTACTAAGTATCTTACGTTCCCCTCCGAGCAACTACAAACCCGGGTCCAAACCTAATGTCAAGCGCGTTACCTTCGCCTTGCTAACCGCTCCCGCGCCGGCCCCAGGGTACGGAGCCCTCAATTCAGGCGCTACGGATCACTTCATGCCCACATCATATCAGGGTGGAGCACACCAAGATACCCCAGGAGCCCTCGTTGTGGGCTGCGCAAACGGCAGCACGATGCACTCCACGGCCACCGATACCCTCGACATGCTGTTGATACCACACGCAGCGCGGGGCTGCCATAAATTTGACGAGGTAGAACTCCCACTAGTCTCGGTACCAAAATTATGCAACAATGGCTGCCGAGTCACCTTCACAAAACAAGATGTAACAGTCACCGGACCCACCAACCAGACAGTCTTAACAGGCACTCGCGACCCCCTCTGGGACCTCTACATGGTCCCACTACATCAATCCAAGACAGATACAGCAAACACGGCCACGCACACTCCCACAAACGCAGATACAGACAAGTCTCCAAGGGTGCCGGCTAAATCTCCAAGGGTGGCAGACCCCCCCCCCCCCCCCCCCACCAATTTCAGACAAACAGACACACACAGGGGCGGGGCATATCAGATTCAAGCCATCCCCAAACTCATCGCATTTTACCATGCATCGGCAGGCTAACCCACCAAAGAAACATGGGTACGAGCCATCGACCGTGGCTCCTACGCCACCTGGCCAGGACTGACGTCCCAACAAGTCAACCGATTCCTACGAGCATCAGAGGAAACCACTATGGGGCACCTCCATATGGTACGGCAGGGGGTACAGAGTACAAGGCGTCCAAAGACAAAAGCCAAAACGACGGAGACGAGGAACGGGGGGACCAACTCCGCGCGGCCCCAAGGCGGCCGAAAGAAGATACATAACATCAGCGTAGACGTGGTGTCCACGACTGAGATGCAACCAGCCAACCACGTTGGTACAGGGTCTAACAACGAACCCAAGGAACTCATTGCGTGGGACCTACCGGGCAGATATCCAGTCACATCACGACGTGGACACCAGTACGTGTTCCTCATGTACGACTACGACTCAAACTATATTGACGTGGAGCCCATCCAGTCACGCAAGAGCGAAGATATATTACGTGGGTTCACGGCGTGCTACATGCGAATGAAGGAAGACAACGTACACGCAAAAATAGTGCGCATGGATAATGAGACCTCCAAGAAACTGATCACCTACATCACAAAGAACAACCTGGATTACCAACTAGCGTCGCCAGGTGACCACCGCCTCAACCATGCCGAAAGAGCTATACAGACATTCAAGAACCACTTCATAGCCGGATTAAACAGGGTAGACGACGACTTCCCTGTGGATGATTGGGATCTGTTAATCCCACAAGCGTTCATTACCCTGAATCTGTTACGGGCGTCCCACACACAACCAAGATTATCAGCTTATGAGCTATGACCAGGGGTATATGACTACAACAAACACCCTTTAGCCCCTATGGGTTGTCGGGTTATCATCCACGATAGAGCCCAAGAACGAGGCGCATGGCAAGATCATGGCACTCGAGGTTTTTACATCGGTCCGGCTCTGAAACACTACAGAAATTACACATGCATCGGGGAGTCCAGTCGAGCTACTAGAGTCAGCAACACCGTGGCCTTCTTTCCCAAAACAGATAAGCCGGAAACCTCCTCAACGGACCGACTACTTATGATTCTACAAGATCTAAAAGAAGTTACCAATAAGCCCCATCCACCAATCCCGTATGTGGAGCAAGGAACACAAATAAATGAGGCCCTTTGGAATATACAAGACCTACTACAGATAGGGGCGCGGGAACCCTTAAATGTAGCGTCGCGGAGAACCCAAGATAAGCCCAATACAAGAACAACCTCTGACGATAAGCTTCCGGGGAACGTGCACGAGCCTCCAAGGGTGCCAAACAAGCCCAATACAAAATCCATTGCTAAGCCCCAGGAACTGTTCGCGAACCTCCAAGGGTGCCAGCGCCCCAACAGCGTAGCGCAAGCCAAGGACACCCCTGGGCCATAGGAACCATCATCAGGAAGAAGTTCAACAGGGGGTGGTTCAAAGGAGAAGTAGTGAGCTATGACAGTAACAACCAGTACTACCAAGTAAAGTTCACAGATGGAGACCTAGCTGACTACACTCACGGCAAAATCTCGTGGGATTACAAATCGGACCAATACTACTCCAAACCAAAAGATAAGCCCAAAGCACTTATGGGGATATACCCACGGGCCGCGGTACGTTTCCTGGTACCAAAACAGGCCCAACGCCTAACGGGCGCCCCATATAGACCCCAACTAGCGTGTGGGAGATCCATATGGGATGATGACTTGAACAAGTGGGCAGCCTATCGCGACCTCATCAAGCACCCCAAAGCTACAATACAAGAATTATGGCTTAAGTCAGGGGAAGACGAGTTCGGCCGGCTGTTCCAAGGCTTCCAGCCCAACCACATCGCAGGGATGGATGTACTATTGGATTGGATCAAGAAATGTGATGTGCCCATACATAAGAAGGTTACATACCCCCGGTACACAGTAGCGATACGCCCCGAAACGGCCGATCCCTACCGGACAAGAATCACAGCTGGGGGAGACCAACTGGAGTACCACGGTGAGGTGTCCACGCAAACGGCAAGCATGGAAACCATAAAAACCCATTGGAACAGTGTGGTGTCCACCCCAGGGGCTAAGTACTGTACTGGTGACATATCCAACATGTACTTATGATCCACACTTGATGAACCTGAATTGGTGAAGTTCAGGTGGGACATGATTCCCCCGCGTATCAGGGTAGCATACAAACTAGAGGGGCTCAAACAAGGAGACTATGTCTACGCCCGCATCAAAAAGGCATGGTATGGACTAAAGCAAAGCGGCAAGATAGCACATGATGATCTAGTGGCGCACCTACAACTCTATGGTTACCGGAAGGCGCCCCATACTGAGGGCCTACTCCTCCATGATGAGAGGGACATCAGCTTCACCCTAGTCATGGATGACTTTGGCATAAAATACACACAACAGGATGATGTGGATCATCTAGTCGAGGCCGTCGGCGCCAAGTACACCTTCAAGGTCGACTGGACGGGACAACAATACGTGGGGGTCCACCTGTGTTGGGACTATGACAAACATGAAGTACAACTGTCCATAGATGGCTACGTGCAACAAGCATTAAAGGAATTCAAACACGTGAGGCCCACACGCACATACGCAGGACCATCACGCGCGGACGTACCAGCCTACGGCGAAAAAATACAATACGCTAAACTCAAGGACACGACCACGCTATCGGACGAGGAGATAAAATTCCTACAACAAGTCACGGGAAAATTCCTGTTCTACGGGCGTGCAGTTGATAACACAATGCTACGTGCGCTCAATGATATTGCATCAACCCAGAACAACCACACGGCGTTGGCTGCCACAAAATACTTCCTCAACTATGCAGCATGTAACCCCAACGCCACTATCATCTACAGAGCCAGCGACATGATACTCCAGATAGATAGCGACGCAGCGTACCTAGTGAGTCCGGGAGCCAAGAGCCGCGCCAGGGGGATATCACTACCTCGGGGACACTACCGGCAATACGTTCAATAGACCAATACTGGTGTTAGCCAAGATCATAAAGAATGTAATGGCATCAGCCGCAGAGGCTGAAGTGGCATCGTTATTCCTAAATGTGAGGGAGGCGTTACCAATTTGACAGTGTCTAATTGAACTAGGTCACCTATTATTTTCCTTCTGAATCCGATTCGTTGAGAGTCTGATTCAAGGACTTCTGACGAACAGCAACGCTGTGTTAGTGTGTTAGTAGACAAACGATTGTACTCTACGCGTGACAATTGTGTTTGGATACTTTCGGCAACGGATAATCGGACTACAGGCGAAGACTAGGGAAACGCCAGATCTCCTCTTGCTGTGACTTATTCAGATTGCAGCGAGACAGACCTTAGTATGTAGATTACAAGTAGTTGGTAGCAACTAGTGTGAATTTTGGGATATAAATCAGTTGAATGTTAAAAGTATGAGATAAAGTGAAATCTTGCTGAAATGCAAGATATCTCTTTTATTGAGATGATTACGTTGCAACTGCTGTTGCGTAGTGCTGAGATTACTCGCTGATTATTTCCGTACATGTATTAGTCGTTGACCATATATATTTGTATGCATGTATATGTATTGTGTGAGAATCACATGCCAACGGTTTTCTTCTCTTGTTCCGTTAGGAAGACTCCATGAAATGTTTATCATTAAGGTCAGGAATTGCTCCCGTAGCTCGTGTGATATTTTATGAAATCAGAGTTTGCTCACCGAAGAACAATGGCAATATCGTAAGACAGGGATTGCTCACCGTTTATGCGCGATGGGAATCGATGCGCCGTGGGAATCGATATGCCGTGGGAATCGATTACTTAGATGGATACGGGACTCATTGATTCATGCGCATAGGAAATCTACCCTTTGGTAGCTTTGGTACTTCTGGTCACGAAAGGAATTTAATACTCCCCATGTTTCCTCGTGAAGGGTCATCACGCTCTACATGATGCTTCCATCATCCTGGAGAAGGTCACCAGTATTACCACAGAAGTGGAAGATGGGCCTGAGCAGTGGATACACAACTGAGTGACTCCAATGCTTGGTGAGAATATCTGCACAGTTATCCTTACCTGGGATGTGCATCATTAAAATGAAACCTCTCGCTATCATACTCCGTACGTAGTGAAACGATAAAATGTTATGACGCTTATGCAACCTTGCGTAAGGAAAGGTCGACGTTTGGATCATCTTTTCGTTGTCACCCCAAGAGTATGAGATATTATGTACTCGTGTTCCGAGGTATCGGAATGAGTGGCGTAGATCGACAATCTGTTCGATGCAAGTTCTTCCTGCAACAAATTCAGCTCCAAAGGTGGCTGTTTCCGTAGTAGACTGCTTCTTCGAAGAACCACATCATGGGAGTCTTGTTCGCGAAATGAAGAATGCCGGTAACTGCCTTGCCACTGAGAATATCATGCATGAGGTTGGCATCATAGAAGTGTGATAACACTACTGTCTTTCCAAGCGGTGCAGGAGCGTCGTCGGGTAGCTCCTCAGAATGCTCCCCATAGACGGTGTTGGACCAGTCGATGGTGTCGGGTTTAGTCAATATAAAATCGGGCGGTTCCACGCGGAATCTGATTTTAAAATGTCTAAACTTGGAGATATATCCATAGATACGTTTAGCACGTTCGAGATGTCCATCTCGTGGCTGAGCTCTGAAACTTGAGAGCGTCATCACGGCTGTTTGTACATCGAAACGGCCAATAGCGATGATCCATTGCAGTGAACCGATCATACTTTGGTATTTTTGTATACCGGTTTCTTCAAGAAAGGCTGAGGAGTCCAATTCAGGGATGATCGTTCTCCGCGATGGGTGATCGGAATCTAGTGTTAGGTTTGCATCCGAACATTTGTTCGTAAGATGCTTCCATCTTTTCGATGAACTTTATGGGATTCATGCACAGAACACCATGTTCGTCACGTTCAAATCCACATCCTAAATGAAAGTTCATAGGTCCGGATCCCTTCAATTTGAAGTTATACGGTGACGATTGCAATATCTTCAAGAAGGAATTGGGATCTGCCATGCAGAGACATAGGTCATCGACATATGTGCATATAAGCTCATATACCCGTTCACCATGCTTGTTCGTTCCGGGTTTGAGGAATATTTCCGGTTCTGCGCGGGATCTTTCGAAGCCGAGTTCGATGAGACAAGCCGCGAGTAAGTCTCCAAAACACTTGCCTGAAGACCTGAGACCATATAGGGCTTTGTAAATGACCAACAGGTGACCCTCCAACGATCCGAATTCGGGACCTGCCTTGATGCATACTTTCTCGCAGGTGACTGCTTCTAAGTAGGCGTTACCTATGTCGGTGCCCCATGCTTCTAGATCGTTGAGTTCAGCTAGGAATAGGCACATACGTAGACCGCGAAGAGATACTGACGCCTGCGTAAACACTGTGGATAGGGGCCTCAGTGAGATTACCGTTAGCAACGAGGCGAGCCTTGTGTCTTCCGTCGTGTTTGACAGCGTATATCATGTGTACCTTGATCTGTTGGAATCCCGTGGGAATGGAGCTTGTCTTGTATACGCCTTTATCAATGAATGTATTGTATTCATTGAGTTGTGCCATTTCCAGAGTGGTGGCATCTTCCCATTTGGTGTTCCCGTTGGCTTGATCAAATCGGAGGGCTTCTTCGTGGCTACGAGGAACTTTGAATCCATATTGGTACTGCGGAGTGGTACGGAAGGAACGTAGTTTGGCTTGGTGCACGAGTCGATCAAGTTTCTTGGTTCGTCGGGCTAGGTTGGTGATTCTTCTGAGACGTTTCCAACCCGGGAGATCAAGCAAGTTGTTGTCTTTCCCATATTTTGCAACGGTGACAGGGTCGTCGGCTGCAATGTTGGCCAGAGGTTCATATGTTTGTTCCATATTCTCCCATTCAATCCAGAGGTTATACTTGGAACCTTTGTATTGAGGATGCTTGTTATCCAGTGGACCTTGGTGTCCTAGGATGCGGCGAAACGACCAAAGTTTGCCGTCTTCTTGTGTTGAATCACGATGTATGTAATTCATGACGTCATTGTATGCAATGATATCATCTAGTTCGTCATCGGAGTGTTTACACTTGAACTTGATGAAGTCTTTATTGCGTTCCAGACTGTCTTCACCATCGACAATGGTAAGACGCTTCCGGGTGCCATCGAGATTGGTTACAAGGAAGGAACGTCCTTGTAGATCGGCAATCGGGATCGTAGGAATGGTAATAGGTTTACCGTCATTGTCAAACTGTGCGTTACCTTCTTCGTCGGTAACAACTACCTGTGATGGGTCTACTGAAGGAGTAGCGGGGTTGGTGTGTGGAGTTGTGGCGTCACTAACATCAAAGTATGCTAATTCCGGTGGATCAAAATCATCTTCAGTAAGGAGAACGCCATCGGATGTCTTGCTGAAGATGTGTGTCGTAGGAGGACCATCGAAGACTCTCCCCATAGTTGTTAGGGAGTGGAGAAGGTGACCAGCTTGGGCTGTCATCGACCTTCTTATAAAGAAAGCTCGGTAACGAGGGGTGGGTGGGTGGTTGAAGAATTGGTTGAGTGCCAGATGCGTGGAGCGTGGTATCTGTGGTGTCAGAATCAGCAGGTGAACCGTTAGGGGAAACTGAACTGTTTGGTGTAGTAGACTCGTCAATGAGTTTATGCTGATTGGTATGCTCCCCATGTTTGAAAGCTGGAGCTTCTCCAGTGGCGTATAGACGGGGTAAGGAATCCTTTGCATTACGCCATTTGATGAAACCATCATCAGTAAATAAGCCCGCGCGTTTGTTACGTGACTCAGGTGTAAGAGCAGATCGAACACCGGACCGGTCTAGTAACTTGTTGGTAACTGGATCCCAGATTCGAAAGCAGAGTCCATTGCCAACATGTTCGGCAATGCCGACGAAATGACCGAGGCGTTCGGTAGATTTGGTACCGAAAGGAGAGTCATTGGTCTTGAAATACACAGGTTCAAACCAGAAGAAACTGGTGTATGCGCTGATGTCGCCAATTGTACCCGTGGCAATGAAGATCGGTTGTTTATCGGACAGCGTAGGGTCAGAGACAACATTGAGGAGACCCGCGACGTATGTCATGCACAGTAACCACATGTGTGGCGGTGTGCCGGTACGATCCATGACGCGATTGACAATGCGTTTGAACGTTTGGTATCGTCGTTCGAATTGATTCTGGTGTTGATGGTACGGTTCACTTTGCCAGAGTCCAATCCATAACATTTTGAGGTAATCCATGACTTTCTTACTGGATTGATAGTTACCGTGGTTCGCAAAGGAGGCGGATGGGCCTGCCCCATTTTCGAACAAAGTTCTGAAAGCAGGGTAGAAAATCGCCGGTGGTACGCATTTCTTCAACGTGAATAATATGCGATTTGCGGCCAAAGAAGATCTGAGCAATCTTGGATCCACCATCAATTGCTGGGATATCTATATAGACTGCATCGGACATAACATCGTCATTGAAGGGGTGAACGTTCATGGCCGGTTGAGGGGAATGAAACCGTTTGAAAATGTTACCATCAGGGCTAACCGCTAACGAACCGTATTGGGTTGAGTTTTCAAAAGTAGCTTTGATGCGATCGGTGGAAACCCAACAAAAGAAAGGTTTGAGGGATAAGTAGTCATGTTCGTTGGGGTATCTTTCGCGGGGCGTAGCTGCAATGCGTGTAGTGTCACTGGCTGTACAATCTGTCGGAAACGCAGTGACTGTTCCAGAGACTGCGGTTGGCGCGCAGCATGCGAGACGTTCTTGATGAGCGTAGTCAGTGGAAGTAAGCCAAAAGGAGCGATCGTTGTTCTTATGATCATCAATTGGAAGAAAGGGAGATCGGGTAGAATGGCTGGAATACGAGCTGAGGGATGTGACCGTGGAGGACCCGGGGGAAACAGATATATCGAATCCTTCAAGGCAGCGTGGGTTCCCATATTCGTCGTAATCGGCATAAGGGAGTTGCTGTGGTTGTGGAGGATATTTCTGGAGAAATTGTTCATCCTTTGCACTGATCGTGGTATCTAGAACAGATGGGTCCCAATGTTTATCGGACGTCATGATAACATGTGGTAGCGTGTCAAATTCGACAGTCGTATACTTCCGCATCGCAAGGTATGGTAAGCCGTGTCGTATGCTAAGTGGCAGTGCATAGCCATCGGAGGTGGTGATGACCTGTCCTCCGCCTGCTTTGATGGACGTGTCGTCTACAGTGGAAAAATATGCTTCCATCTGGTGGCCGGATGACAATATAGAAGGATGTCGTCCTGTATAGGCACATTCATTGAAAATAAGAATGACGGGGCCTCTGTTCGACATGGAATATGCTCCGCATGTAGCAATGGGAATGTTTTGTACCTGATGATTGTTAATGCCGGTGACGTTAACATATCGTGGTGGAATATCCTTGGAGATGAGACATGCATCATTACCGATGATGCAGCCATTTGCGCCGCGATCGACCATGGCAAAACCAGGGCTAGTAACCGTAGTTTTGTGTATACGGTATGTGTATGACGTTACGGGACCATCATTAGGAAAGGTGAGATCGTCCTCAGGGAGTATACCACTGGTGAAAATTGGCGGAATACGATGGTGTTCCGATAGGTATTTGGGTGTCACCGTCCTTTTTGTACTGAATGTCAGGGTTGTTTGAGAGGAATCGAGCTGGATGCGCGGGTGACACGGAAGACTTGAGAGGTCGCTGGTCCTTAGACGAGGAGGTCGTGGATTTGTATACACCTAGAGATGCATGGAAAACGCCTCTACGATCATTCTCTACAGCAGGATGTAGGTCTGCTGCAGAATTGGCATGCTCATCCTTGGTTGAAGTATCGTCTTCTTGAAAAGATACCGAGTGTTCATGTTGGTATGCCTTTCGTGTAATGGGTTTGACACTGTTGGGGTCAGGTTGGTTAGTGTTAAGTAAATCGTGCCGCAATGAGGCAACCACGATTTTCTTTCCTTCCGGAGAAAAACTGAGCCAACTCTTCATGTCCTGACGTGACAAGGCCTTCCATATGTTTGTAGGCAACCTTGTGGTAGGGTCAGGGGTACGTCCAGCCTTGAACACGGCATAATCTTGATAGTCTCCTTCAAATTCGATGGGGAGAGCATAGTCCTCATGGTTTTGGATCGAGTCAGAAGAGAAATCATGAACGTGTGCACGTATGGTCGACCGAGGAGCAGACATCGCAGACTGGGAATCAAGTCGAGTTGCTTCGAGTAAAAGCGTGATTTTAAGATCATGGATAGCAGCGGCTTCAGCAACTGCATCCGTTACGGTGCTATTCGTCCCACCTGGATCCTTGACTTTGGCAAACTGTTCGCTTAGCTGGAAGCTGGAATAGCATGCCTGACACAATGCTGATTTTACAGTGTGGTATTCGAGGGGTTTGTTGGGAGGACGGAGCTTGTTGAGGTGATTCAATTCATCAAACCAGTGTGTGATGAATTTCACTTTGGATTCCTTCCAATTGTTGAGGTTCAACTTGAGCAACGCTTGTAGCTGGGTCGAGTTGTCGTATACCTTTGCTTTTGATTGGCTATGAAGGTTTACAAAGTCGAAGTAGGCCTTGCGTCCATCACGAGTGGTAGAATGACTGTGTACACATGATGCAGAAAGGTCACTCTTGAAGACTTCCAACATTAGTACCCAGAAGAAGGCACATTGTTTGACGTAGAGATCACGGGTGTAACCCACAAGCGTGGCTGGAGGCCAAGTTTCATCGAGGAATGTCTCTGTATCGATGTCGTATGCCTCGAGTTTAGCTTTGAAACCGACGAGCCAGTGTTCGAATCTCGAGTCATTCGTGAGGGGTGTAAAGGACTTTTCATCTCGTGCTTTTTCGGCACCATGATTCGTACTTTACCTGCTGAGGGGACTTTTTGTTACTTCCCGCCGGAGGAGGTGGTGGGTTCAGAACAGATTCATTGCGTAAGCGTTGGGCACGCTCTCCGCGGAATGCCTGGAATTCCTTGTATGTATATGACTTTACATCTTTCCAGTCCTTCTCGTCTTCTCCTAGGTCGACACCTTCTTCTTGTAGTTCGATAGCGAAATCCGCAAGTGCTTCTATGCTCCTTTGGATGGATCGAGGGATATGCGTTGCCAATCCTCGCTCCATCTAGGTAAGTTCGCGTGCAAAATCCGGTTCGATAAGTGCGTCGAGGAACGACTTCCACTCGCATAATCCGCCTTCTTTGAGAGCTAGGCACAACTTGCTAGTAATCTCACTTGTTACGTTGAGTAATGATATGAGTATCTTTCTCATATCAGCATCGAAGCTGGGAAAGCATTCGATAGTGGTGACTTCAGCGTCATTCTTCTCTTTGCCTCCGAGTGCATTGACGGGCATTACCGGTATGTTCGGCATCTGTGGTGTTTCGGAGCCTTGGAAAGAAGTGCGTGGTAACTGAGAATGGGAACTGCTTCTTGTGCGATGTGCGACGTGCATATGCCAGCGTAGGGATTATGTTCAATTCCGTTCCTGTTCCTTCTTGTGTGCAAGCCTTCTTAGAGCTTGCGACTGTTAATCTATTATTTTCCTTCTGAATCCGATTCGTTGAGAGTCTGATTCAAGGACTTCTGACGAACAGCAACGCTGTGTTAGTGTGTTAGTAGACAAACGATTGTACTCTACGCGTGACAATTGTGTTTGGATACTTTCGGCAACGGATAATCGGACTACAGGCAAGACTAGGGAAACGCCAGATCTCCTCTTGCTGTGACTTATTCAGATTGCAGCGAGACAGACCTTAGTATGTAGATTACAAGTAGTTGGTAGCAACTAGTGTGAATTTTGGGATATAAATCAGTTGAATGTTAAAAGTATGAGATAAAGTGAAATCTTGCTGAAATGCAAGATATCTCTTTTATTGAGATGATTACGTTGCAACTGCTGTTGTGTAGTGCTGAGATTACTCGCTGATTATTTCCGTACATGTATTAGTCGTTGACCATATATATTTGTATGCATGTATATGTATTGTGTGAGAATCACATGCCAACGGTTTTCTTCTCTTGTTCCGTTAGGAAGACTCCATGAAATGTTTATCATTAAGGTCAGGAATTGCTCCCGTAGCTCGTGTGATATTTTATGAAATCAGAGTTTGCTCACCGAAGAACAATGGCAATATCGTAAGACAGGGATTGCTCACCGTTTATGCGCGATGGGAATCGATGCGCCGTGGGAATCGATATGCCGTGGGAATCGATTACTTAGATGGATACGGGACTCATTGATTCATGCGCATAGGAAATCTACCCTTTGGTAGCTTTGGTACTTCTGGTCACGAAAGGAATTTAAATATCACCCACAACCAGCTACCCCGTTGAAAACAGACAATAATACTGCGGAGGGCATATTGAATGGCACAATTAAACAGAAACGGTCCAAGGCTATAGATATGAGATTCTATTGGTTAAAAGACAGGGCTGAACAAGGGCAATTCAATATTTTCTGGGAACCGGGAAAACATAATCTAGCTGATTACCCCACCAAACACCATCCGGGCAGGCACCACAAAAAGGCGAGACCAATATATCTGTATGGATCGGACAGTCCGAGGACCATCCAAGGGTGTATTGAATTACTAAATCAACCATGAATGTTACCACGATCATATGCTGGTGTTATACAATGGTACGATTCCAAGGTGAGCGCAATAAGTAAAAGTGAGACGCGACCAATGGAATGAGGACCATAAGTAAATTACACATAAGCGCTGGTGAGTATCAATCAATACTTAAAGCGCTGAGCAGAGGTACACAATATGGGAATCAAACTTACGACAAAACCCGATCGGTACGAGTATCCCCACAACAAGTGACAACAAATTAGCAATTGGGAGATATGGTCCAGAAACAATCCGATCATCATAATCTTATCAATAACTCTTTCCAACATCGTAACAGTAACAGATAAAATAACAAATAATAACAACATAGCAATCTTTGGTTCTATTACTGGTATCGGCATTGATTTTCTTGATTGCAATAAGTAATTTCCTCACGGGATATCAAGTACATTCTTACGAGTGTACTTAAGCGTTCCAAGTGCTCACTTATTGGTCAGGTCTTTGGAGATGTCTTGTTTCTAACCGATTCTCCTCTTTTTGTTTGTAGCCTTAGGTGATATCGTTTTTACCACTTAAGGATTTCCAAGTCGTGGGGGTGCGTTCGATTCTAAGACTCAATCATCAAGATCTCTATTGTTACTCCCGTGTCCGCACCTCGGTCGTCGATTCATTCTGTTGTCTTTTCCGATAAAATTTGATGCCGACAAACTCCGTATTTTTCGCCGACAACAAATTGAATTATAGAATTGAATCATTGAGTTGAATCATCAACTAGATTCATTGATTTGATTCATAGATTTCAAGCGTGGGATTGAATCATTGAATGGCATCATAGAATGGGATCATAGTATGGAATTGTCATAGAATACTACAAATATGTAAGAAAACTACGTACACAACAACTCCACAGGGCCCCTGTAAAGCACTAATTTTTCAGCCGAAGCCAAATTCTGCCGTGACTAACAGCAAAGACGTACGAAGTACAAAGTAAGATCACCGTACGGTACGGTAATATGTCCTACTTCGCAGTACGTGCTAAGTACGTACTCGTAAGATGCAAAGAAGACTAAAACAATGACGAAAGACTTTCACCAATGCATACATACATACATAGCATATGTACTATAAGTACACACCATAACTCACCCTGACATGAGACCACTTTGCATTTACCCGGGTACGATACATTTACATATCAATTTTGTCACTTTCTAAAAACGTACTCGTACCATACATCGGAAATACCACAATTGTGGTGGTATTTAGCCTGGCACTACTGTGGTACATAAGTAGAAATTGGTACGGTTAATGGTACATACCTCTAATGACTATTCCTACTGTTTTTCTCTGTAGAAATCATGTTGTACTGGGCGAATTTCCATACACAGTATTGTTGCATTTTTAGTGGTATAAGACTCCGTGTAACTCTTAAGGAAATACCACAAATACCACAAGTACTTTACATGACCGTTGTTCTTTATTCTTCTTTCTAAGAAATGTCCACGGAGGTGCTTGTTTCATGACACTTTTTTTCGCTCACTTTTTCAAAATGGTGACGACAATGATAAGACGACCGGTAGACAAGACGACTTATCCATAGACGAATAAGCGCCAATCCCCCCTATTATTGCTGCTAAACCAGTCCCCTCTAAGCAAGCTACTAGTGTGCTGTGTAATGTTTTAGTTGGTACTGTAGTTGTATTTAAATTTGGTCTACTATGTATCTACTACCTTGGTGGCAACGTTCATTCATTTTGATCGTAACCCTCATTTTGATCGTAACGTTCGTCCGATTGCCATTGGATTGCCATTCCCAGTCAAAATAATAGTAGAGTAACATGCAGGCATTTGAACCTGGTAGATTTTGTACATATCTCCCTCCATTCTCTCCTCTATCCAAGGGGAAAGAGATAGGTCAGAGTGGGGACGCGTGGTTGCCGTTGGCTCGTTTTTTCCAAAACGCCGCTCAAAATGCCACTGCTAGCTGCTGTCTTCCTGCTGCTCGAAAACGCTGCTCCAGACGCCGCTACTCGCTACTCGCTGCTGGCCTCCTGCTGCTCCTCCTCCAAAAAGCCGCTCAAAAACGCCGCTCGAAAACGCCGCTGCTGGCTGCTGGCTGCTGGCTGCTGGCTGCTGGCTGCTGGCTGCTGGCTGCTGGCTGCTGGCTGCTGGCTGCTGGCTGCTGGCTGCTGGCTGCTGGCTGCTGGCTTCTTCCTGCTGCTCCTCCAAAACGGCGCTCCAAACGCCGCTGCTGGCTTCCTACTGGTCCAAAATGGTGCTCCAAACGCCGTTGCTGGCTTCCTGCTGGTCCAAAACGGTGCTCCAAACGCCGCTGCTTCCTGCTGGCTTGTTCCTGCTGCTTGAAATGGCACTCAAAACGGCGCTCCAAAACGCCGCTTGATTATCGTTTGAATACCCTTCCCGATCGAAATCGAAGTAGGGTAACATGTAGGTATTTGAGCTGGTGTAATTTTGTACTATTTGGACGGTGGCGGACCTTCATGGTCTGTTCTATCAAATGAGAAACAGTAGGGTCCATACTTTTTTTGGCGGGAAAGTGCATAAATCTCATTTTGGAATCTGGAATCTCATTTTCTCTCATTTTGGAATATATGTGGAATTCTTCGAATGGATAAATAAACAAGTAGGGGCACACGAAGCATGTGGAAGTAGGTACCGGGTCAATCTCACACTTTTTTTGGTACATTCATACACTTTTGCCATACACTTTTCAACTACAACAATACCAACGAAAGGTATGATCATATGTACAATTCGATCCTGTGACCTCATTTGCTCAGCCACTAACTCATCCGCCACCCCGACCTCCACCCTATATGGTGAACCCAGTATATAACCGAGCCAACTTGGTTGGGGTCGCGTTGCTCTGGTGAACACTGTACTGGGGCAGGGGTTGGGGGTTGGGGGCTTATAAAATGAGGGCAGTATTAGGGTGTTGAGGCTTATGTAAATATGGCACTAGTAGGGCACTGCGCTCCGCGCTGGGGATGCCATTGATATTTTTGTGTTCATACTCTCTATATATATTGATCGTACCATAATACCTAATTTTCAAAAGTGTACGGATGTACCTTTTGAAAGTGTAAAGTTGACCCCTGTCCGTGGAAGTATAAACAAGTAGGCGCGAAAGAACATGTGGATTCAGTCACGAATTCCGGTATAAAAAAGTGTAACGGTACAAATCATAGACGACGTGTCGACTATGATTTGTAACATTACGACTGGTTAAGTAGAAAATTAGTGCTTTGCAGGGGTCCCTGTGGAGTTGTTGAATAGGTAGTTACTGTATGTATTGTAAGTATGTGTCAGTAAAGTTATGGTAAGAAGTACTCGTACGATAACGCATACAATTTCTACTAGTAGTGTGCATCAAGTAAGATCAGAATTACCAAAGGTGTTCTGATCTGTACCACCCATTCTTACCAGTACCAATTCTACAATTAGCCAACCAACCAAATTTACGTGTAAGCTATCAGCAAGGTATCTACATTCATAGGGATGGGGTTAGATTCAAACAAGCAAGTTGTAGGAGCTACCGGTAATTACGAGCTACCAGATCTACAAGCAAGCTGTCTATGTTCTTCCCAATCATACCAATTATTTGAAGACAGTGCAAATCCTGACCATCCCCGACCTAATATTAACTCACTCATCAACCCAAAAACTCACCAGATTTGAAGACAGTGCAAATCCTGCCAATCCCCAACCAAACTAGTATAACTTAGTCATCAACCAAAAAACTAGCCAGGTTTGAATACAGTGCAAATCCTGCCCATCCCCAACCTAAAATTTACTCAACCATCAACCCAAAAACCCACCAGATTTAAAGACAGTGCAAATCCTGCCCATCCCCAACCTTAAAATAACTCAATCATCAATCAAAAAACTCACCAGATTTGAAGACAGTGCAAATCGTGCCAATCCCCAACCAAACTATAACTTGGTCATCAACCCATAAATCAACCAGATTTGAAGACAGTACAAATCCTGCAAATCCCCGACCAAACTATACCTCAGTCATCAACCCATAAACCCACCGAACTTGAAGACAGTACAAATCCTGCCAATCCCCAACCTAAAACGGACTCAATCATCAACCAAAAAACCAACCAGATTTGAAGACAGTGCAAATCTTGCCAATCCCCAACCAAACTATAACTCAGTCATCAACCCAAAAAACACCAGATTTGAAGACAGTGCAAATCTTGCCAATCCCCGACCAAACTATAACTCAGTCATCAACCCAAAAACCCACCAGATTTGAAGACAGTGCAAATTCTGCCAATCCTCGACCAAACTATCTCAGTCATCAACCCAAAAACTCACCAGATTTGAAGACAGTGCAAATCCTGCCCATCCCCAACCTAAAATGAACTCAATCATCAACCCAAAAACCCACCAAACTTAAAGACAGTGCAAATCCTGCCAATCCCCAACCAAACTATAACTCAGACATCAACCCAAAAACTCACCAGATTTGAAGACAGTGCAAATCATGCCAATCCCCGACCAACATATAACTCAGTCATCAATCCAAAAACCCACCAGATTTGAAGACAGTGAAAATCTTGCCAATCCCCAACCAAACTATAACTCGGTCATCAACCCATAAACCCACCAGATTTGAAGACAGTGCAAATCCTGCCCATCCCCAACCTTAAAATAACTCAATCATCAATCAAAAAACTCACCAGATTTGAAGACAGTGCAAATCGTGCCAATCCCCAACCAAACTATAACTTGGTCATCAACCCAAAAACTCACCAGATTTGAAGACAGTGCAAATCCTGCCAATCCCCGACCAAACTATAACTCAGTCATCAACCCAAAAACTCACCAGATTTGAAGACAGTGCAAATCATGCCAATCCCTGACCAAACTATAACTCTGCCATCAACCCAAAAACCCACTATTCTTGAAGACAGTGCAAACCCTGCCCATCCCCAACCTAAAATGAACTCAATCATCAACCCAAAAACCCACCAAACTTGAAGACAGTGCAAATCCTGCCCATCCCCGACCAAACTATGACTCAGTCATCAACCCAAAAACTCACCAGATTTGAAGACAGTGCAAATCATGCCAATCCTGGACCAAACTATAACTCAGTCATCAACCAAAAAATCCACCAGATTTGAAGACAGTGCAAATCTTGCCAATGCCTGACCAAACTATAACTCAGTCATCAACCCAAAAACTCACCAGATTTGAAGACAGTGCAAAACCTTCCAATCCCAGACCAAACTATAACTCTGTCATCAACCCATAAACCAACCAGATTTGAAGACAGTGCAAATCATGCCAATCCCTGACCAAACTATAACTCAGTCATCAACCCATAAACCCAACAGACTTGAAGACAGTGTAAGTCCTGCCCATCCCCAACCTAAGATGAACTCAATCATCAACCAAAAAATCCACCAGATTTGAGGACAGTGCAAATCTTGCCAATCCCCGACCAAACTATAACTTGGTCATCAACCCAAAAACCCACCAGATTTGAAGACAGTGCAAATCTTGCCCATCCCCAACCTTAAATTAACTCAATCATCAATCAAAAAACCCACCAGATTTGAAGACAGTGCAAATCATGCCAATCCCTGACCAAACTATAACTCAGTCATCAACCCAAAAACTCACCAGATTTGAAGACAATGCAAAACCTGCCAATCCCAGACCAAACTATTATCTGTCATCAACCCATAAACCCACCAGATTTGAAGACAGTGCAAATCTTGCCAATCCTCGACCAAACTATAACTCAGTCATCAACCCATAAACTCACCAGACTTGAAGACAGTGCAAATCCCGCCCATCCCCAACCTAAGATGAACTCAATCATCAACCAAAAAACCCACCAGATTTGAGGACAGTGCAAATCTTGCCAATCCCCGACCAAACTATAACTCATCCATCAACCCAAAAACCCACTAGATTTGAAGACAGTGCAAATCCTGCCCATCCCCAACCTCAAATTAACTCAATCATCAATCAAAAAACCCACCAGCTTTGAAGACAGTGCAAATCATACCAATCCCTGACCAAACTATAACTCAGTCATCAACCCAAAAACCCACCAGATTTGAAGACAGTGCAAAACCTGCAAATTCCAGACCAAACTATAACTCTGTCGTCAACCCAAAAACCCACCAAATTTGAAGACAGTGCAAATCATACCAATCCCCGACCAAACTATAACTCAGTCATCAACCCATAAACCCACCAGACTTGAAGAAAGTGCAAATACCGCCCATCCCCAACCTAAGATGAACTCAATCATCAACCAAAAAACCCACCAGATTTGAAGACAGTGCAAATCTTGCCAATCCCCGACCAAACTATAACTCGGTCATCAACCCAAAAACCCACTAGATTTGAAGACTGTGCAAATCCTGCCCATCCCCAACCTCAAATTAACTCAATCATCAATCAAAAACCCACCAGCTTTGAAGACAGTGCAAATCCTGCCCATCCCCAATCTTAAATTAACTCAATCATCAATAAAAAAACTCACCAGATTTAAAGACAGTGCAAATCCTGCCAATCCCAGACCAAACTATAACTCTGTCATCAACCCAAAAACCCACCAAACTTGAAGACAGTGCAATTCCTGCCAGTCCTCGACCAAACTATAACTCAGTGGTCAACCCAAAACCCCACCAAAGTTGGAGACAGTGCAAATCCTGCCCATCCCCAACCTAAAATGAACTCATTCGTCAACAAAAAAACTCACCAGATTTGAGGACAGTGCAAATCATGCCAATCCTGGACGACAGTGTAAATCCTGCCAATCCCTGACCAAACTATAACTCTGTCATCAACCCATCAACCCACCAAACTCAAAGACAGTGCAAAACCTGCCAATCCCCGACCAAACTATAACTCAGTCATCAACCCAAAAACTCACAAGATTTGAAGACAGTGCAAAACCTGCCAATCCCTGACCAAACTATAACTCGGTCATCAACCCATAAACCCACCAGATTTGAAGACAGTGCAAATCTTGCCAATCCCCAACCAAACTATAACTCAGTCATCAACCCAAAAACTCACCAGATTTGAAGACAGTGCAAATCTTGCCAATCCCAGACGAAAATATAACTTAATGATCAATTAATAAACCCACCAGATTTGAGGACAGTGCAAATCTTGCCAATCCCCAACTAAACTATAACTCAGTCATCAACCCAAAAACCAACCACATTTGAAGACAGTGCAAATCATGCCAATCCCCAACCTTAAATTAACTCAATCATCAACCCAAACACCCACCAGATTTGAGCACAGCGCAAGTCCTGCCAGTCCCCAACCAAAACAAAACTCAGTCATCAACCCGAAAACCCACCAGATTTGAGCACAGTGCAAATCCTGCCAATCCCCAACCAAAATATAACTTAGTCATCAACCCCAAAACCCACCATATTTGAACACTGTGCAAATCCTGCCAGTCCCCGACCAAAATATTACTCAGTCATCAATCCAAAAACCTATTGATGTTGGCGATTGAATTATATGTTGGTTAGGGACTGGAAAGATTTGACAGTGCAAATCCTGCCAATCCCGGACGACAGTGTAAATCCTGCCAGTCCCTGACCAAACTATAACTCTGTCATCAACACATAAACCCACCAAACTTGAAGACAGTGCAATTCCTGCCAATCCCCAACCAAACTATAACTCAGTCATCAACCAAAAAACCCAACAGATTTGAAGACAGTGCAAATCCTGCCCATCCCCAACCTAAAATGAACTCAATCATCCAGCAAAAAACCCACCAGATTTGAGGACAGTGCAAATCTTGCCAATCCCCAACCAAACTATAACTCAGTCATCAACCCAAAAACTCACCAGATTTGAAGACAGTGCAAATCTTGCCAATCCCTGACCAAACTATAACTCAGTCATCAAACCAAAAACTCACAAGATTTGAAGACAGTGCAAATCTTGCCAATCCCCGACCAAAATATAACTCATACATCAACCCAAAAACTCACCAAATTTGAAGACAGTGCAAATCCTACCAATCCCTGACCAAACTATAACTCAGTCACCAACCCAAAAACCAACCAGATTTGAAGACAGTGCAAATCTTGCCAATCCCCAACCTAAAATTAACTCAATCCTCAACCCAAAAACTCAACAGATTTGAAGACAGTGCAAATCTTGCCAATCCGCGACCAAAATATAAGTCAGTCATCAACCCAAAAACTCACCAGATTTGAAGACAGTACAAATCCCGCCCATCCCCAATCTAAAATGAACTCATTTATAAACCAAAAAACCCACCAGATTTGAGGACAGTGCAAATCCTGTCAATCCCCGACCAAAATATAACTCAGTCATCAACCCAAAAACTCACCAGATTTGAAGACAGTGCAAGTCTTGCCAATCTGCGACCAAAATATAAGTCAGTCATCAATCCAAAAACTCACCATATTTGAAGACAGTGTAAATCTTGCCCATCCCCAACCTAAAATGAAGTCAATCATCAACCCAAAAACCCACCAGATCCGAAGACAGTGCAAATCCTACCCATCCCCAACCTAAAATGAACTCAATCATCAACCAAAAAACCCAACAGATTTGAAGACAGTGCAAATCCTGCCCATCCCCAACCTAAAATGAACTCAATCATCAACCCAAAAACCCACCAGATTTGAGGACAGTGCAAATCTTGCCAATCCCCAACCAAACTATAACTCAGTCATCAACCCAAAAACCCACCAGTCTTGAAGTCAGTGCAAATCATGCCATTCCCCGACCAAACTATAACTCAGTCATCAACCCAAAAACTCACAAGATTTGAAGACAGTGCAAATCCTGCCCATTCCCAACCTAAAATTAACTCAATCATCAACCAAAAAACCCACCAAACTTGAAGACAGTGCAAATCCTGCCAATCCCCGACCAAAATATAACTCAGTTTCAAAAGATTTGTTCTTAGATCCAGTACATACTCATACTACATACCATGCTTGATTCATACTTCACTTTTGACGGGGTGAATGTTAAGGAAACTTTTTTTAAATATTAGCCCCCCCCCCCCCCCCCCCGGCCCCCAATCCAGTACACACTCATACTGTAGTTAGCTACCTTCATACTGATCTTACCAATCAATCTATACTACCAATCAAGTGACGTCATTCGCGCGAGATTTTCCTTTAAAATGCGCAGTTGAAAACTAGTACAAGCAAGCAAGCTACACACGTTCATACCGATCTTACCAAGTGATCTATACTACGAATCAAGTGACGTCGTCATTCATTTGCGCGAGTTCTATTTTAAATTAAAAAAAATTCGATTCATAGTGAGTAGATGCTACATACGTTCATACCAATCCTACTAAGTGATCTATTACCAATCAGGCTAAGTGACGTCATTCATTTGCGCGAGTTCTAGAGTAGATGCTACGTACGTGCATACCGATCCTACCAAGTGATCTACACTAGAAATCAAATGACTGTTGTCAATCAAAAATCGATCGGATAGGGTTCTTTTGCACCTCTGTTGTCCTACGGTAACAACTCCACCAATTTTGCACCTCGTCTTCTTTCCATTGAATTTGCGACAACACTTATCGCACCTCTAGTTCCTACGGATACCGTAAGATGATGACGTTGGCAAAAATTTGATTTGTATGAGAGTACAAGTTCGTACCATACAGCGGAAATACCACAATTGTGGTATTTAGCCTGGCACTACTGTGGCACGTAAGTAGGAATTGGTACGCTTAATGATACATACCTCTAATGACTATTTCTACTGTTTTTCTCTGTAGAAATCATGTGGTACCCCTAAAAAAAAATATGTACGGGGCGAATTTCCATACTCAGTGTTGTTGCATTTTTAGTGGTATAAGACTCCGTGTAACTCTTAAGGAAATACCACAAATGCCACAAGTACTTTAGCTGACTGCTGTTCTTCACTCTTGTTTGAAGGGGTCTGAAACTTGCAGGAGAAGATTGGCGTTTTGGCTAACTTGAATTGGTTATTACATTGTCTTAACACTAAAATTATGAGCGGACGAATCCACTCTTTCCTAAGATCACTAGAATTGGTGCATCGGTCTGTTAACACTCCAATGCACACACTAGATCACTAATATTCGTACCGGTCCAGTGCATTCCTCACATGCCCTGTACCTTTATTACCAGGGGCTGTAGGCCTTTACCTTGTGCCCTGTAGATTCTAGTACATAGGGACCTATTTTTAGTAAGTAGGAGAACCGGAACCGGTAAGTGGTAAAATCTCATTCCCACTTCCATTCCCGTTGGTCAATTCCTGTAGAAACAGGATGACTCGTACGATCGATCACGCGTCTCATTCACTCGTGTCTCATTCATTCATTCGTGTCTCATTCATTCATTCGTGTCTCATTCATTCAATTCATTCGTGTCTCATTCATTCATTCATGTCTCATTCATTCATTTGTACGAGAAGATTCCTGTAGAAGCAAGATGACTAGTATGATCGAAACCCTTGTTCGATCGACTTCAAACAACTCTTTTTCTTTCTAAGAAAACTCCCCGGAGGTGCTTTTCTTTTTGCTCACTTTTTCGAATGTGACGACCAATAATTTTAAATTCAAACAAGCAAGCTACCGGTACATACCGTACCACAACGATTAGAAAATTCGATTCGTACCGGTACTACCGTATGTGTATCTTTTTCGCACCTCGGTTTTACGATGGAATCTCCATTCGTATGAGAGTAGATGGCTGTAAATACATCAAGTCCGACTCATTCATGTACAAATTGTACCAATTCTAACAAGTCCGATATTATTTCTCACCAACTCTCTCATCTGGCAAGGTTGACGACTATGACGTGACGACCAACTTGATCTTAGACAGATTTTAATCGTATGATTTTTATCTGTATTCAGGTTAAATCGTATGGTTACGTGCAATCATAAAAATGAGAGTTTGCTACCATAAAAATGAACGCGCGCCACTAGATATTACTATTGCTTTTAGAAGAAGCGTCTCATTTCCGTAAATAAATGTTTGGCTAAGCTTTTTAGCGATTTTTAGTCGTAGCCTTTGTACCAAGTCTACTTGTTAAAAACAGATTTTTTTAATATTTCTACGTATTTTCCCCCCCCCACATAAACTCCGTCTAGAAGGTTACGTTGTCAACTCTTAGGGTTGGTGTTAAACGTTCAACTAACAACTCCACCAATTTCGTATTTATGTAGTACATAAAAGTATTTCGGGAATCACCCAATTAACCAATGAGGAAATATTAGTTAATCTACAACATGGGGGGGGGGGAATGCACGTGACGTCCCAAAATGGAGGAATTGCTTAACACAGGGATGCACGTGAATTCAGGTTGAGCATTGGAAAAACAAAAATAGATTAAAAAATAATCCGAAATTACAGTTGTTATGCTTCACGACTCCCCGAAAGTAAAGATTATTACAGTCTAACAATGATCTCTGTTTCGTGATGGTAAAGAAGCGTGCGGTCGTTCCTTCGCATTTAATAGTATACATGCTGGAAGTGGTAAGCAATCTTCGCAGTGCCGTCAGAAACTTCCTTGAGAAAGAAACTGTCAGCAGATTTTTCGTAGTGGATCTTGTCAGTCTTCACTCCCCATTTGATGAAAAGCGAGCTTCCGTCAAGAACAACATCTTCGTCCTTGTTATTCGGGTAGGTTCT
Organism: Pseudo-nitzschia multiseries; assembly: GCA_037355745.1. Lineage (NCBI taxonomy): Eukaryota > Bacillariophyta > Bacillariophyceae > Bacillariales > Bacillariaceae > Pseudo-nitzschia > Pseudo-nitzschia multiseries. The sequence goes on along the minus strand of CM074782.1, from coordinate 8,569,774 downwards.
GAAAGTATCGGCAATCTCCCCGTTCACAGAAATCTTCTCGAGATGCCACTTGAAGAACTTGCAGATCTCATCAATCCCACGGTAGACTCTCTCCTCCTGCGTCTTGTAGTTGTACTCCTTCAAGACAGCGTCTTCAGAGTAAGTTTCGGCGACATTCTTGGCCTTGACGTCCAGAGAGACTCCAACTTCGTTATGAGCAGTGAAGTGGGCAACCCATGCGTCTTCATAGATGGTTGGCATTGTAAATCTTATCTTTGAAAATTTCAAATGGTTTTGGAAGAGAACTGAAAAAGAATTGTGATAAACAGTGTCGAATTGAATCTTCCAACACAACTGTGAATTTAGATCTATCGAGAAACCCAGCCGAAGATTTTTTAATTGCGTGTCGTTTAGAAAACAATCGTTTTACAGTAAAGAGCGAAATTAACAACGCAGATTGCGAAAAGAATACTCCGTACGAACTTCCGAGAATAAAGTTGCTCAAAATCTTTGAAGACCGTACGTACGAGTACGTACCGTACGTAATCATTGAACCAGGATTTTTTTTCAATGTTCCGCATGATGGTTGGAATACCGGTAGTGCGAACAGAAAATGAAGCATTCCGTATTGAGCATTAGGATCTTACTTGTGCATTTTCGGACTCGTAATACGGTAGAATACGTATTCATAGGATTATTCGTAGCGTAGTACTCCTACGGTAATGTAATTAGGTGGACCTTCTTCCGGTCATTATGAATCTTCCCTCGGTCATCGGGATTATCTTCAATTTTCATCACGACTTGATTGCTCAGTCACGAGGATTATCGTCATCCGGAACTTGGAGTGTTCAAGTACCGTTACAACAAAGGGAAGCACAAAGAAAAGTGATTTATTCGGTATCAGTGATCTTGAAGAATCCACCTTACCGGTATCTTGGATTAGATGACCGAATAAAAAAGAATGAAAATACGGTCTCTGCTACGTACTATGATGTATCATCCAATTATATGAGGCAATCTTATTCCACTGAACTGATCGTTGATAGTTTTCCGACTTCTCCCCATGACGTCGCCAATGTTATGTGGGGGAAAATCTGTAGCGAATGCGAGCGAAAACATAAAAACAAAAAAGGAGAATAAATTACAGGTACTGTAAAGAAATGGATATGATTGGCTAGAACGAAATCTTTCGCGATTTCTTGAAAGAGACTACGGTACGGTACGGTACGTATCAACCTACGTACTCATTTCGATACGAGTAAAACTCTTTGCAAGGCGCATGCATGTGAGGAAACGAATCCATGAAAGATCTTCCACGTTTTTGTATTTTCGTCGCCGTTACCAGGAACTCGTTGTTTTCGTCAGTGCTCTTCAGTGAACCAAAACATCTCCCCTATCAGTCCATAAAATAGCTTTCTTAACGTTAGAAATCATCAATTTACAAAAAGTATTTTCACAATCAGTCGAAAGATGGCCACCGACGCACCCCGCCCACCCGTCCCGACCGACGTCGAGTACGACTATATTGTCGTTGGACTTGGATACGCAGGAGCGATCATGACCGCTCGTCTTGCGGAGCGCAATAAGGACAAGGAAAACGTGAAGATCCTCGCGATTGAGTACGGTGGTCCCATGCAGACCAAGACTGGTGGAGCGACGGGAACGACCGCGGACATCACGATGATGGCAACTCAATTTCAAGCCGAAGGCATGAAAGAAGATAACTCTAAGGTTAACCCCCCATTCGATCCTAAAACCGGTTTGTGAGTACCACTTATATCCTTCGAATTTTCTAACCCTCGCTTACACGAATATGTATAACTAACAATGTCACACTCCTACCATGTCACCTTAAAAACCCTCAGGAGCATGACAGATGTCCCAGGAAACTACAACAACGTCGCCTTCCGCCCAGTACGTAATCAGTTTTTTACGTTTCCTTGATGCCTATTTCTTGTGTCAACGGCAAATCTAACATCATTTTTCTCTTTACGCATTAGTTTGCTTTGGATGGATACACGCTCCCGGAATTCGGTGCATGCTGGCAGGGAGTAGGTCTTGGAGGCAACGGTCTATACAATGGTGCGCTTTACCAAGAGCCTGCTAACTGGTGGTGGGATGACGCTAAAAATGACGAGTCTGCGGTTGCTGGTTACAACGACAATGTCCATACTGACATTTTTCTAACTGAAGCCCAGAAGGCCGCCGGCGTGAAAGTCAGTGACGTGATGAAGCCATACTTCGAGCGTGTGAATAAGGAACTGAAGGAAGGTATCAAACCCACTCCTTCCATGGATGGAGTGCACTACAACCATGGTCTGTACGATCTTCTCAAGCCAATTTTGATTAAGAACAAATTTGGAGAGGTTGATTATACGAAATTTACTGCTCTTCAAATGGCTCAACTCGAAGTAACAGTGAAGGAGGAAGTTGGAGACCGCTTCTTTGCGGTCCCAGCTGTGAACGTGAAGGATGGTCTTCGTACCGGACCGTCAGCTTGGCTCGAGAAGTTTATGACCGGAGATGGTAATGTCAAAGAAGAATTTCCCAATCTGTATGTTTCGATGTACACGGAGGTCACCGACGTCATGCTTAACGACAGCAATACTGTGACTGGTGTCAATGTTGTGACGGATGTGGTTAATGCCGCGCGCGGTGGTAGATTTAGGCCTCCTGAACCTGTAAAGAAAACTTTCAATGTCAAGCCGGGTGGTAAAGTCATTTTGTGCTGTAATGCACTTCCAACAACCCGTATCCTTTACCTGTCTGGTGTTGGACCCGAGGGTAAGTGATGCGTGTTATGTATTTTCTCTTCTATTGAACTAGTGCCAGAGTTTATCAATTCTCACCCACTTGTTCCCCAAATTTTCTGACGATACATGGACAACGCATTTCTCACAGCGCTTCGTAAAACCGTCGTTCCTAAGAGTCAGAAAGCCTTTAAGGTGAACAATGAGGGTATTGGAACTACCATCCATGAACACGTCACCACATCTCTTGGATTCAAGTACACGGGCGAAGAAAAGGCTCAGCCTAATACGATTCATTTCGATCCAGGTGACTACAATGGGAACGCAGAATGGCTTAGGAAGTACAGCAGAGAGCGTTCTGGACCTTACTGCCAATTCGGACCAGTGGTTGCTTCTCATTTCCGGGCCGACACAGAGAGAGCCAAAGGCCTTCCAGAAGAATACCAGAAGGTACTTAACGATGGATTTGTTACTACGGAGCTGTTCTACAATCCTTTTGGCGCCGGATGGCCATATCCGCCGATCCATCAACGTTCGCTCAATCCTTACAATGGGCCTGGAACCTTCACGGTCTACGTCATGCTTCTCCGTCCTGAGCAGCGTGGTATTTTCCGTCTCAAGGATGACGAAAAGCAGTCGGCTGAGTATGTTGACATCTACATGAATCCCGGAATCCCAGATTGGGAAAAAACGGAACATTTCAAAAAAGGATGGGAGACTCTCGGTTTACCGAACTACAGAGAACTGGCCAAGAGAGACATTGCAACAATGACTTCCAGTGTCCACGAGGTTATTGAGATCACTACTTCAGATGACATTGAGCTCATCCTTGGTCCTGGTGATAAGAACACCCACCTTGGGACGAGTATTGAGAACACAAACATTTCGGACCTTGACCCCAAAAACATTGACCACGTCAGAGAATATTGCACCACTTGGGATGATTGGTCGTATGTCAACGGTACTCGCCTTGCCATTACTCGTCTCCAGGAGAACCACTACCATTCCGCCGTTCCACTTTCTCGCAACCTCGATGTCTTCGGAAATGAACTCAGCGAGGAGAAAAAGAAGACGTATGGTCTCAATCCCGACAACTGTGAAGTGAAGGGTACCAATGGTCTCTGTGTCGTTGACGCTGGAATGTTTCCCAAGGTTGTCTATTGCCATCCCATTGGTTCGGTCATGGCCATTGCCGAGTGGGCCGCTGACAAGATCTGCCCTGAGTAAGGCAATCGTGGCCTATCTTCGTTGTCTAAAAGGTCGATTCTACGGAGCAATCGAGTCGCTATGGCGGCAGGAGAATTTATTGTGTGTGGGTAAAAATTCAGCTTGATTAGCGAGCATTACCATGAGTTTTGTTGTTTCACATGAGTTCAATACCACGCATATACGTGTCATGCGAGCGGTATACTCTGTAGCTAAGGATCAAGGACAGAGTAATATAAATTGAATTTGTGCAACAAAAAATATGTACAAAAGAATTGAAATGGATACGGTAGAATTCCATTGCGCACGAAGTACTCGTACTATGTACCAATTCAAGAGCGTGTAACAAGGGAAAAGCGTACCTCAGAGAGTAGAAGCAAGGTTGGTATGAAGACGGCTATTAACAACCTGTAATTTCGGTTTATGAGTTAATTACTCTTGTTGCTGCTCTCGTTCTTTCGTTGCCCTCGCTGTCACCGCTTGCTGTTGCTGTTGCTGTTGCTCTCGCCTTTCGTTGTTCTCTCTGTCGCCGCCCGGCCGTTGTTGCTCTCTGCCCTTCTGTTGCCGCTTTTTCGTGCTGCCACTCTCTGTTGCTGCCGTCACTGTGGATTGTTTTCATCGCTGCCTTGCTGTTGCTGTTGCGCTCTCTGCTGCCGCTCTCGCTACCACCACTCGTCGTTGCTGCCTTGCTCTCGCTGTTGCCCTCGCTGTTGCTCTCGCTACAGTGCGCTTGCTGCTGCGGTGTCGCTGATGCTGTCGCGCTACGTGTTGCCGCTCTCTGCAACAGCGAGATCAACAGCAAGAGCAACAGCAAGTACAACAGAAAGCACAACAGAAAGCACAACAGCGAGAGCAAGGTGGCGAGTGGCATCGGCGAAAGCGGCAACAGCAGCGAGCGCTGTTGTTGTTGCTGTTGCTGTTGCCGTCTTGTCTTGGATTGTTGTTTTCAATGTCCATTCTCACGTCATGTCTTAAAAACATGAAAAATATGAAGAAGAGAACAGCAAACGGAATGGATGGACAATCATCATGTCATTGTCGCCGTCATCATCATCTTGATCATCATTGTCATTGTCATTGTCATTGCCGTCGTTGTCGTCGTCGTCGTCGTTGTCATTGTCATTGTCATCGCTGTTGTCATCGTCGTCGTTGTGGTTGTTGTCACACTTTTCAATCACTGCCAAACTGATGGATCATTTTTGTTCCCGTCGTCTTTGATGATGGGTGCTTGTCATCCATTGGAATAACACGAATTGCAGTTACAACCAACCAGTTGGCGAGCTGGTTGGATTGAACTGAGAGATAGAGCCCAATCATAACTTCAACACACAGATCTGTTTGGAGGGCCCCGAAGGATGAGGAGGGAGAGTGTGGTATTTCTGCTAACACCGTCCATCACATGGTGACACCTGGTGTCATAAGGTGTCACATCACCGGCATAGTACGATACCAGGGGCTGTAGCCTCGTACTCTGACCCTGTAGGATGGAGATCCGGATGCGGTAAGTGGTAAAATCTCATTCCCACTTCCATTCCCACATTCCTGATTCCATTCCATTCAGTTGGATTCCTGTAGATGCAACACGACTGGTTCGATCGAGTCCAAACACACTCCCCTGCTTCAAAGGATAGTAGAAGACTCAATCGATGCTGCTGCTCCAGAATTCGATATATGCGCCATGGGCTTCCCTGGCAGCTTGTGTCCTTGCCTTTACCAACCTTCGGGGAATATTTGTCTTTTCCATAGAACTTGGAGCCATGCTTTTCAAATAGGGCTCCAGGCAGATTCTTGTTGAAGATGTCACTTGTCATCTCATCGCCTGTTTTCCACATGACTTTGATAATGCCCATCTCCTTCAGCTCACGGAGAAAATATTGCTTCACTTCAATGTGTCTGGTACGGCCTGGTGCAATGGACCAATTGTTACAAAAACCAACTGCGCCTTTACTGTCAACATACAGCACCATGGGCAACCTGACTTGCAGTCCTAAGCACATCATCACTCTCCAAATATATAGCATGTCTTGCGCGCTCGTCAACACTGCGGCATACAACTCTGCTTCCATCACTGACAAAGTAATAATCGGCATCATTCTGGATCTTGCAGTCACATTGGCGCCATTCAGCCAAGTGGACCAGCTGTTTACACTGTGCCTTGACTCATCTTTTGCATAGTCAGAGTCGCTGAATCCAATCAGTCCGAAAATGAAATTCTTGGTTCCATTCCGTATTGCATTCAGAGCTAAGGTGAGCCCTCTCTTGGGTGTTCCGGCACAATATTTCATTACTCGCTTCAGTGCTTGCATATGTGACTTTCTTGCCTCAGTCATGAATCTTGATAGTTCACGGACAGCATTCTGCATTTCAATGCGTGCCCATCTCATCATGTGCAATAGAATGGCTGTCCCTGATCTGAACGTGGTCAAGGCTTCCTTGGAGAGAACACTGTCTTCATGGTCTTCACCTTCCTTCTTCAGCACGGATCCTGGCTCTACTGGGGTTGCTGGATTGCCTCTGCATTCCATCAAGCTCAAACTCATCCACAAACCTCTTGATTTTAACCGGTTGGGTCATCCTCAGGGTCCCGTTCTTCTTGTCTCCCTCAATATTGCATCCTACATACTCATCCATTTCTCCAACATCCTTGCATTCAAAGAGGGCCTTAAGCTCTTCTTTGTGTTTCAAAACTTCCTTCTCTTCTCCCATAATGCAAAATTCGTCTGCCCAGAGCAGCATTAGAAGTAGCTTGCCGTTGATCCACTTGAAAAATAGATATGGATCAGCCTTGCATCGTTCCATCTGCATATTGTGCATTGCTCGCTGGGCCTCTCTCCAAAACTGCAGTGCCGCTTGAATTGTTGCGTACAGGGTTTTCTGCAACAATAGAATCACATAAGAAGGATAGAACTTCTGATAGCCTTCAGGAATCTTGGTGAATATCTTTTCTCCATTCCGGAATTTTCCATTCAGGAATGCTCCTTCAACATTCACAATGTAGGCCATAAAATTTGCCATGACCATTAGAATCAACGCAATCCGAATGGAGATGTCACTGATAACCGGGGAGGACTTGTCTTGCCCATTGAAATGCTCACCATCTAACTGCTTGAATCCTTGGACGGCATTTCTGCATCGGAATGTACCATCCGGCTTCATCTTGTTGGCCAAAGTAGTATCCATGATCTTGGTACCGGGTGGGACGTTGGCTTCATCTACCTCTTCAAACACACCTTATTTGACCATTTTGTTGTGTTCTGCATCAATACCTTCAATGAACTTGTCTCGCATAGAGCTTGCCACGGATTCCTTGCAATTCATTGTTTTCAACTTGTTGGTGTTGTCAAAAGCATTGCCTGCTCTGCCGACCAAGGCAAGTTTGGTGGCAGCTCCTTCTTGAGAGGGGATAGATACTGATAACAAATTGAATTCTTGCAAATCGGTCATTGCCTTGTAAAATTGGATTTCAGCATCAGTCAAGCGTGCTGCATATCGTCCTGCCAAATCTCCATAGTGGAAACTCTGGTTGAAATGAGAGTTCCTTACTACTCGACCGGACCTTGTGGTTACAACTGGGAGATCGTCTGTGGCTTCTTCTGCTGCCACTTTGTCATCATCTTTGTCATCGGCATCTGTGTCCGCGCCTGCGTCCGATTCCACATCCGCGTCGGCGTTATCATCGTCTTGGGGCCATAATGTGGCGGAATCGTCATCTGTCACATCGAATATTGGATCATTATCGTTTTCAAATTCAGGTTGCAAGGGAATCGTAGTAGTGTCATCCCCCCCCACTTGCAGACTGAAATTGAACTCAATGCTTGGTGGGAGGACGTTTGGTCTTGCTCCGCAGGATGGAAGGCATATCATACAAATTGTTAACTGGGAAATCAAGGTCATCGTTTTCAAGAAAATCTGCATGAAAATCGAGGGCTTCACCAACTGGGGCATCTCGCGGGAAATACATTCTTTTCGACCAATAGACATCCCGAGTGGCTGAAAAGGAATTCTTCAAGGGATCATACATAACATAGCAATCACCTGGTTGATCAGTGCAGTAGCCGGCGAAAAAGGTGGTATTGCCTCAATAATTTATTATTTTCCTTCTGAATACGGTTCGTTGAGAGTCTGATTCAGAGGCTTCTGAAGAACAGCAACGCTGCGTTAGTGTGTTAATAGATGAACGATTGTACTCTACGCGTGACAATTATGGTTGGATACTTTTGGCAATGGACAATCTTACTACAGGCGAGACTATGGAAACGCCAGATCTCTTCTTACTGTGAACTTGTTCACATACAGCAAGATAGACCTTAGTAATGTAGATTACAAGTAGTTGATAGCAACTAGTGTGAATTTTGGAGATATAAATCAGTTGAATGTTAAAAGTATGAGATAAAGTGAAATCTTGTGGAAACGCAAGATATCTCTTTTATTGAGGTGAAATACATTGCAACTGCTGTTGCGTAGTGATGAGATTACTCGCTGATTATTTCCGTACATGCATTGATCGTTGACCGTATATATATATATATATATATATTGCGTGAGAAGCTTCTGACAATGGTTTCCTTCTCTTGTTATCCTAGGAAGATTCCATGATACGTTTATCAATGAAATCAGGGATTGCTCACCGCAGGTCCTGTGATATTTCTCTAAACCAAAGATTGCTCACCAAAGAACCTGGGCAATACTAGAAAACAGAAATTGCTCATCGTCGATATGCGATGGGGATCGATGCGCCATGGGAATCGATGTGCCGTGGGTATCGATTACTTGAGTGATACAGAACTCATTGATTTGTACAAATAGAACAACTGCTGTCGTATAGCTTTGGTACTGCTGGACACGAAAGGAATTAATACTCCCCATGTTTCCTTGTGAAAGGCCATCACGTTTAAATGATGCTTCCATCATCCTGTAGGAGATCGCCAGTATTTCCACAGAAGTGGAAGATGGGCTTGAGCAGTGGATACACAACTGAGTGTCCCCAATGCTTAGTAAGGATATCTGCACAATTATCCTTACCGGGGATGTGCAGCATTCGGATGAAACCTTTTGCTATCATGCTTTGCACATAGTGATACAATAGGATATGATGGCGCTTGTGCAATCTTGCATAAGGGAAGATTGCTTTTTGAATCATCTTCTCGTTATCTTCCCACAAATAGGAGATGTCATGGACTCGTGTTCCGAGGTATTGGAATGAGTGACGTAAGTCAACAATTTGCTCAATGCAAGTTCGCCCTGCAACAAATTCAGCTCCAAATGTGGCCGTTTCCATAGTGGCTTGTTTCTTTGAGAACCACATCATAGGAGTCTTGTTTGCAAAGTGAAGGATGCCGGTTACAGCCTTTCCATTGAGAATGTCATGCATGAGGTTTGCATCGTAGAAGTGTGTCAACACTACTGTCTTCCCAAGTGGTGCAGGAGCGTCGTCGGGTAGCTCTTTGGATTGCTCCCCATAGACGGTGTTGGACCAATCGATGGTGTCCGTTTCAGTCAATATAAAGTCTGGAGGTTCCACTCTGAACCTGATATTGAAATGTCTGAACTTGGAGATGTATCCATAGATACGCTTGGCGCGGTCAAGATGTCCTTCTCTGGGTTGAGCCCTAAAGCTTGAGAGTGTCATCACAGCGGTTTGCACATCGAATCTTCCAATGGCGATGATCCATTGAAGTGAACCAATCATGCTTTGATATTTCTGGATACCATTATCTTCAAGGAATGCTGATGAATCTAACTCAGGATGATTGTTCTCGGCGATGGGTGATTGGAACCTAGTGTTAGGTTTGCATCCAAACATTTGTTCATATGACGCTTCCATCTTCTCAATGAATTTGATGGGGTTCATGCAGAGAACACCATGCTCATCACATTCAAAACCACATCCCAAGTGGAAGTTCATGGGTCCGGATCCCTTCAACTTGAAGTTGTATGGCTCTGATTGTAGGATTTCCAGGAACAAATTGGGATCAGGCATACAGAGACATAGGTCGACAACATATGTACATATAAGTTCATATCTACACGCTCCCCATGTTTGTTTATCCCAGGCTTGAGAAAGATCTCTGGTTCAGCGCGGGACCTTTCAAAGCTGAGTTTGATGAGGCATGCTGCTAATAAATCACCAAAGCACTTGCCTGATGATATGAGTCCATATAGGGCCTTGTAGATGATCAATAGATGACCTTCTAGTGATCCGAATTCTGGGCCTGCCTTGATACAGACTTTCTCACATGTCACTGCTTCAAGATAAGCATTTCCAATATCCGTACCCCATGCTCTAGGCTGTTCAGTTCAGCTAGGAACAGGCACATACGTAGGCCGCGTAGTGATACGACACCAGCGTATACACTGTGGACGGGGGCTTCAGTGAGGTTGCCATTTGCAACAAGACAAGCCTTGTGTCTACCATCATGTTTGATGGCATATATCATGTGTACCTTGATCTGCTGGAACCTGTTTGGAATGGAACTTGCCTTATACTTTCCTTTGTCAATGAAGGTATTGTATTCCCTGAGTTGTTCCATTTCAAGAGTAATGGCGTCTTCCCACTTGTGGTTTCCGTTGGCCTGGTCAAATTGGATGGCTTCTTCATGATTATGGGGAACCTTGAATCTGTGTTGATATTGCAGAGCGGTACGGAAAGAGTGAAGTTTGGCTTGGTGTACGAGTCGATCAAGCTTCTTGGTTCTTCATGCAAGGTTGGTGATTCGTTTGAGACGTTTCCAACCTGGGAGGTCAAGCATGTTGTTGTCTTTCCCATATTTGGCAACGGTAACAGGATCATCGGCCGCAATGTTGGCTAATGGTTCATATGTCCGTTCCATATTTTCCCATTCAATCCAAAGGTTGTACTTGGAGCCTTTGTACTGAGGATGCTTGTTATCCAATAGACCTTGGTGTCCTAGGATTCTGCAAAATGACCAAAGCTTGCCATCTTCTTGAGTCAAATCACAGTGGATGTAGTTCATGACATCGTTGTATGCAATGATATCTTCAAGCTTGTCATCAGAATGCTTACACTTGAATTTGATGAAATCTTTATTGCGTTCAAGACTGTCCTCTACATCGACGATGGTAATGCACTTTCGAGTACCATTGGGATTGGGTACAAGGAATGATCTGCCTTGTAGGTTGGCAATTGGAATGGTCGGGATGGTGATCGGTTGACCATCATCATTGAATTGCGCATTCCCTTCTATGTCGGTAACAACTACCTCTGATGGGTCTGCTGTAGGAGTAGCAGGGTTGGTGCGTGGAGCCGTGACGTCACTAACATCAAAGTATGCTAGCTCCAGTGGATCGAAATCATCTTCAGTAAGGAGAACGCTATTGGATGTCTTGCTGAAGATGTGTGTCATAGGAGAACCATCAAAATTCTCCGCATAGTTGTTAGGGAGTGGAGAAGGGGACCAGCTGGGGCTGTCATCGGCCTTCTTATAGAGAAAGCTCGGTAACAAGGGGTGGGCGGGTGGTTTGAGAATATACTGATTATCAGATGCTGTAGGTGTACTGTCTGCAGGTGACAGATTATTGGGTACCTCAAGCATATTCTCTGTAGGTGCTGGATCATCAGAAGCCATGGGCTTCTTCTCTGCATCTGTTGTAGGCTTGTTTTCTTCAGGTGTCGCAGAATTTTCGGAGCTCGTCTTGTTGTCAGAGTCCGTGGAGGATTCTGCGGCGGTAGGAGCAGTTGGGACGTTATGCGGTTTGGACTCCCCATGCATGACATTGATAGTTGTATGCTCCCCATGTTTCGTAATCATAGGTGCGTCACCTGTTGCATACAACCAGTTTGATGAATCCTTTGCTTTACACCACGCAACGAAACCATCGTTGGTAAATAGGCCCGCTCGTTTATTGTGTGATTCAGGCATAAGAGCGGAGCAAACACCAGAACGGTCAAGTAATTTGTTAGTAGCGGGGTCCCAGATCTGGAAGCATAGGCCATTGCCAACATGTTCAGCAATACCAACAAAATGACTGAGGCGTTCAGTGGACTGAGTACCAAAAGGTGAATCATTGGTTTTGAAGTAAACAGGATCGAACCAAAAGAAACTGGTATATGCGCCAATGTCACCAAGAGAACCGGTAGCAATGAAGATTGGTTGTTTATCAGATAGAGTAGGATCTGAAAAAACATTGAGGAGGCCAGCAACATATGTCATACTCAATAACCATAGATGTGGAGGTGTGCCGGTGCGGTCCATGACACGGTTGACGATACATTTGAACGTTTGATATCTACGTTCGAATTGGTTCTGGTGGTGTTGGTGATAAGCTTCACTCTGTCAAAGTTCAATCCATAACATCTTGAGATAATTGATGACACGCTTACTGGACTGGTAGGATCCATGGTCACGTAAGAGACGGAGAGGTCTACCCCATTTATGAACAAAGTTCTGGTAACATGATAGGAAATCACCGGTGGTACGCATTTCTTTGACATGAATGATATGAGATTGACGACCAAAGAAAATTTGTGCGAGTTTGGAACCGCCATTGATTGCTGGGACATTGGAGTACACAACGTCTGACAAGACATCATCATTAAATGGTCAAACATTCATTGCCGGTTGAGGAGATTGAAATCTTTTGAAGAGGTTACCATCTGGACTAACAGCTAAGGAACCATATTGCGTAGAATTTGCAAAGGTTGCTTTGATGCAGTCCGTAGAAACCCAGCAAAAGAAGGGTTTCAGGGATAAGTAGTCATGCTCATTAGGATGGCGCTCACGGGGTGTAGCTGCAACGTGAGGTGGGTCCCTTGTAGCGCACGCTGTAGGGAAAGCAAGAATTGTATCAGATGATGGAGTCTGAGTACAACAAGCTAGGCGTTCTTGATGGTCATAATCTGTCGGAGTAAGCCAAAAGGAGCAATCATTCATGCCGTGATCATCAATAGGGAGAAATGCCGATCAAGTGCATTGACTGGAATATGAACTAAGAGAGGTAACCGTGGACAAACCAGGGGACACAGATATATCCAATCCTTCAAGGTATCTCAGGTTCCCATATTCGTCATATGTGGGGTAAGGGAGCCGTTGTGGTTGAGGTGGATATTTCTGGAGGAAGGTTTCATCCTTGGCACTGATGATGGTATCAAGAACGGAAGGGTCCCAATGTTTATCGGATGTCATGATAACATGTGGCAACATGTTGAATTCATCAGTGGTATACTTGCGCATGGCGAGATATGGCAGGACATGGCGGATGCTGAGGGGTAATGCGTACCCATCAGTCGTGGTGATGACTTGTCCACCACCTGCTTTGATGGATGTATTGTCGACAGTAGAGAAGTATGCCTCCATTTGACCAGACGACAGGATAGAGGGGTGACTTCCTGTATATGCGCATTTGTTAAAAATAAGGATGATGGGACCTCTATTTGAAACGGAATATGCTCCGCATGTTGCAATGGGAATATTCTGCACTTGGTGATTGTTGATGCCGGTGACATTGACATACCGAGGGGGAATGTCCTTGGAGATGAGACATGCATCATTACCAATAATACAACCATTGGCACCACAATCAACCATAGCAAAACCGGGGTTAGAGACAGTAGCCTTGTGTGCACGGTAGGTATATGCGGATACTTGGTTTTCATGTTGAAGGGTCAAGTTGTCTTCAGGTTTGTACCATTTGTGAAAATTAACTGAGTAGGAAGACTTTCCAACGGGCACGAGAGTATCACCATCCTTTTTATATCAAATATCAAGGTTCTCAGAAAGAAATCTGGCAGGATGAGCAGGTGATACGGATGACTTGAGGGGTCGCTGGTCCTTGGAGGAGGAGGTCTGAGACTTGTAGACACCAAGTGATGCGTGGAAAACGCCTCGGCGATCATTTTCAACAGCCGGATGTAGATCTTCTGAAGCATTAGTATGATTATCACCATTTGAAGCATTGTCTTTGAGGAACAATGTGACAGAATGATCATGCATATAAGCCTTTCGAGTGATAGGCTTGGTGGCGTTAGGGTCCAGTGGACTGTCGGGAAGCAATTCAGATTGCAAGGAAGCGACTATAATTTTCTTGTCTTCGGGGAGAAAATTCAGCCAATTCTTCATGCCATGACGTGATAGTGCCTTCCATATGCCAGTCGGTAACCGTGTGGTAGGATCAGGCAAACGTCCAGCTTTGAATACTGCGTAGACTTGACTGTCACCTTCAAATTTGATAGGAAGAGCATATTTGCTAGAGTTATACCCTTGATCGGAAGAGAAGTCGTGAACATGTGCTCGTACTGTATATTTTGGAGCAGACATCGCTGACTGAGAGTCAAGACGTGTAGCCTTGAGCAACAGGGTGATCTTGAGCTTGTGGATAACAGCAGCCTCAGCTTGGATGTCCGTGACGCTACTATTCGAGTCACCAGGGTCATTGATCTTGGCAAATTGTTTGCTTAGTTGGAAGCTGGAATAGCAGGCTTGGCATAATGCTGAATTGACTGTATGATACTCAAGAGGTTTATTGGGAGGACAAAGTTTGTTGAGGTGGTTCAACTCATCAAACCAGTTTGTGATAAACTTTACCTTGGATTCTTTCCACTTATCGAGATTCAACTTCAGTAATGCTTGTAGTTGAGTCAAATTATCGTACTCTTTGGCCTTTGATTCACTATGTAAGCTTACAAAATCAAAGTACGCTTGCCGACCATTTTGTGTGATGGAATGGCTGTGTACGCATGACGATGATAGGTCGCTTTTGAAAACTTCTAACATAAGAACCCAGAAGAAAGCACATTGTTTGACAAAGAGATCATGGGTGAAACCTTGTAATGCAGCAGGTGGCCAGGTCTCATCGAGAAACGTTGCGGTGTCAATATCGTATGCTTTGAGCTTTGCCTTGAATCCGACAAGCCAATGTTTGAATCTTGAGTCGTTCAGTGAAAGGTGTGAAAGACTTTTCATCACGTGATTTTCTACACCAAGACTCGTACTGCACTTGTTGTGTAGACTTGGTCTTGTTTGTTCCTGGAGGAGGGGGTGGAGGATTCAAGATAGATTCATTCTGGAGACGCATTGCACGAGTCATACAGAACGCGCTGAAGCCGCCGTAGGAATATGATTCCACATTCCTCCAATCTCTTTTGTTCTTGTGTAAGTCCTTAGTGAAGTCTGTGAGTGCTTCTATAGTCCATTGGATAGTTCTGGGAAGTGGTGCTTGTAATCCACTACCAGTATTGAGGTAGGTAAGCTCTCCAGCAAAGCCATGTTCGAGCATAGCGCCGAGGAAAATCAACCATTTGTGTAGTCCTCCTTGAAGGAGTGCCTTACATAAGCAAGTTGTTTGTTTCATTTGTCACTCCAAATACAGAAACAAATACTTGCATCATGTTGTCGTCAAAACTAGGAAGACTAATTGTGTCTACGTTGTCATCTTCTTCGTTGTTGATCCCGTTGCCACCGGGATTTGCTGGTATGTTTGGCATGTTTGCTTCTAATACTTCTGAGTTGCCAGAGGACGGAGAGGACTTGGATGAGGGGGATGACGGCGGCTCACTCGACCGATCCGATGGAGGAGGAGAAGAGTGTTGATTTTGTGGAGAAAGGGAACTGCTTCGTAAACAATGTGTGATTGGCATATGCCAGTGCAGGGTGTGTGTTCACTTTCTCGCTTGTTCTTCATATGCAAGCTACCGTGGAGCTTGCAACTGTTAATCTATTATTTTCCTTCTGAATACGGTTTCGTTGAGAGTCTGATTCAAAGGCTTCTGAAGAACAGCAACGCTGCATAAGTGTGTTAATAGATGAACGATTGTACTCTACGCGTGACAATTATGGTTGGATACTTTTGACAACAGATAATCAGACTACAGGCAAGACTATGGAAACGCCAGATCTCTTCTTACTGTGAACTTGTTCACATACAGCGAGACAGACCTTAGTAATGTAGATTACAGGTAGTTGCTAGCAACTAGTGTGAATTTTGGAGATATAAATCAGTTGAATGTTAAAAGTATGAGATAAAGTGAAATCTTGTGGAAACGCAAGATATCTCTTTTATTGAGGTGAAATACATTGCAACTGCTGTTGCGTAGTGATGAGATTACTCACTGATTATTTCCGTACATGCATTGATCGTTGACTGTATATATATATATATATATATTGCGTGAGAAGCTTCTGACAATGGTTTCCTTCTCTTGTTATCCTAGGAAGATTCCATGATACGTTTATCAATGAAATCAGGGATTGCTCACCGCAGGTCCTGTGATATTTCTCTAAACCAAAGATTGCTCACCAAAGAACCTGGGCAATACTAGAAAACAGAAATTGCTCATCGTCGATATGCGATGGGGATCGATGCGCCATGGGAATCGATGTGCCGTGGGTATCGATTACTTGAGTGATACGGAACTCATTGATTTGTACAAATAGAACAACTGCTGTCGTGTAGCTTTGGTACTACTGGACACGAAAGGAATTTAATATAATTCAGCTTGGGACTGGTGGGGCGTTTGACTCTTACAACCCCAGCTTCTCCAAAGGTCCGGAGATGCTTGTGGAAGCCGGCATCTTGCCAGCAAAGTGCTCAATCTTGGTCATATTCTTACTATCGATGGTCACAGGCACCAACCAATCTAACTGCACACCGCACCTCATTGCTAAGGGAAAGAACCTGAAACGGTAGTGGCAAGGAACATTGGCCTGCGAGCACAATGCCATTGCTGTACAGACCGAGGTATAGATGGCTGTTTCAGCCACACTTTTTTGCTGTGGGGTGTCCACCGACGTGTACTCAAATTGACATGCAAACTTCCATGTTGCAGATCCAAGTTGGTTTTCCAGATCTGTCTTTTCACCAGCACCATCACACTGGATGTATTTCAACTGTTGTCCTTTGGAGCGCCTCTGGTGCAGAAATTCACATGTGGGCTCCACCATTGCATTCTTGCTGTCAAAGAAATTGACAAATCTGCATATGGAATACTCATCAACTATCATCCGTAGGTGGGGTTAGGTGATGGAGGGAGCAGTCAACTTCTTGCCTTTCTTCTCTTTGGGAGACTTCACTAAGGACAAAGTATCAAGGAAAAAGCGTTCACCTGCCTTGGTTGCTGCTTGGTGTTGGCTTTCTGTTGGAATCACTTTGCGCTTGGCTTTGGCACAATCCTCATATGGCTGCATTTGGCCCCTTGTGATGGTTCAACCAAGGGCTGCTGCCGTCTTGCGACTCTT
This sequence comes from Pseudo-nitzschia multiseries, assembly GCA_037355745.1. Classification (NCBI taxonomy): domain Eukaryota; phylum Bacillariophyta; class Bacillariophyceae; order Bacillariales; family Bacillariaceae; genus Pseudo-nitzschia; species Pseudo-nitzschia multiseries. The sequence goes on along the minus strand of CM074782.1, from coordinate 8,552,649 downwards.
CTTTTCACTCATATGGCCCAATAGTTGGTGGGCTTTAGTAATGGACAGCCTTGTCCCTTCATTGGTAGTGGTGGTTGCAGTCGCAGCACTAATGTCCTGGCTGCTGCCTTCAGTCCGACGAAAGTATCCAACCCAAACACAGCTCGTGTATGTTCGAACCTTGATATCAAACCTCAGTTCTTTGGATTCATGCTGCAGTAACCACCCTGTCTTGTTGCTTCCAGTAGCTATCCAGCCACTCTGTAGTGCGAGGTTGGTAGAAAACAGGTTGAAAGCAACGTCACATAAACGATGCTCATGCTTTCATCAAATTCCTGCAATGTTTTAAAATATTCCAAAACATTTTGTTGCGCACACAATAAATAATTCTCTACCTATTTTTGCATGCAACAATTTCAAGTAGGTCTATTTTTGCCACCGTTTTTTTCAGCCCTCGTACCATGCTTGCTTCAGAATCTTTCTATTCTACAATTTTGTTTCATGCTTACCCCGATAATATTTATTCGCCATTCAATTTTTGTTTTTTCCACACGAAACTCATGTTTTGTAATAATATCCTCTATGTACACTGATATTGTTGTAGCGTTGATACGAATTTCTTAACAAATATACGATCTTCTTGATAACCATCAATCTATTCTGTTACGTTGCTTTCACAATACTCACACTACATTTATTGAATATCAAAAGCCAACAACAATATTTTTGTACTAATAAGAAAGTATTTTATCCGCATTTGCAATAATCTCCGACATTTCACAATATTCACGCTACGCATATCAAATACCAAAATACAACAAACGTATTTTGTAACAAATATGAAAGTATTTTATCAGCTTTTGCAAATACCTCGTTTATTGTATTATATTCGAACAGAAGACCCGGAACAATATTGTGCAAACCATAAAATAATACTCCGTAATAAACTAGCCGTGCTACTCTAATAATGTTTTTATCACCAATTACTCTGGTTCATTTTTCATGTATTTGAGGTATAATTTGTATTCCTTGGTATCCTCGCCGAGAATCTGAAGCAAGCTACGTTTTCTCTTCCATCTTTTTCCCTTTTTACTTTCTTCATCCTCCTCCTTATCTTGTTGTTTATGATTGCCATTTTGTTTTTGGTACATTTTAAGTAGTTCCGTCTCTAATTCTTTCGACTGTTGTTCCTCCCTTCGTTCTTCTAATTCACTTACTAGGTATTTGTAAAGATCTTGTCCCTCGTTACTCCATCCCTCCTTATTTCCTGACTTACCGTCAGTGAATTTTTTTCTCAACCTCGTGCTCTTTGTTGTGTTTAGCCACAAGTCGTAGTCGTTGTAAAGGAAAAGCAATGCAAAAGCTTCATCGCTTGGGGTGAAAATGTTACTGACTGTCATTATGACTGATTTTCTTTTGAAGTCTGTCTGTTTTGGTGACACCGCTCCAAGAATTCTTTTCATGAAGTATTTGAATTCTGGTGAACTTTTCCTCCGATAGTCTTTGTGCAATTGGTACCTATTTTCTGAGTTCACGTCTTGGGTGTCCGTGATTAGAACCGTTCCTGGGAAACTATCTGGTATCTGGTTGTTCCTTTTATCGTCTACATGTCAGTGTTAATATGACCAAAATGTTAGAAAGGATTATGAAAGAGTGCATGCCGGCAATCATTTTATTGTTGGTTGCTTACCTTTGTAGTTTTTCTTGGCAAGAGTTTGAGCATTGTGCCTACACGTAGTGACTGCTCGGCAATAAATTCCACTCCACTTTTGTTCCTTTATAGCGATCGTATTTGGTATTTCATTGTTATTCATTAGTTTTGCAATGTTGAATATCGTTGCCTTCACAAATGTATTCTCTGGCGGGAATTTAAATTTCCTGAACGCTGTTTCTTTGACATGTTTGACAATGTTGTTTTCCAAGTTATAGTTATCGGATTCTTTTGTTGTCTGTAGAAAATTTCTGGTGCTACTGTTGGTGGTTCTATATGTTTGGCTATCGTTTGTGTTTGTTCGGTCACTTCCCGATACACTGCTGTTTGGGCTGTTTGTGTTATTGGTAACAATGGTTTTACCTGTCACCAGACTGCAACTACTAAGTTCTACCATTATTTCTTTGTTAAATCGTGCACCTCAACTTACCGTTTTTGCCTTTGATTGTTTTGGCGCGCTAGTTTTATGATAATAATGTTGATTGTAGGAAGCGTTTGGCATGTTTTTTTCATTCATACTGTACACGCTGTAAGTGCTTGATTTACTGCCTCCCGGGAAGTGCTGTATTACTATTAATTGTACTACCTGTGAGTGTTGTTTTACTATTATTTTCCTTCTGAATACGGTCCGTTGAGAGTCTGATTCAAAGGCTTCTGAAGAACAGCAACGCTGCGTTAGTGTGTTAGTAGACGAACAATTGTACTCTAGGCGTGACAATTGTGGTTGGATACTTTCGACAACGGATAATCGGACTACAGGCGAGACTATGGAAACACCAGATCTCTTCTTACTGTGAACTTATTCAGATACAGTGAGGCAGACCTTAGTGATGTAGATTACAGATAGTTGGTAGCAACTAGTGTGAATTTTGGGATATAAATCAGTTGAATGTTAAAAGTATGAGATAAAGTGAAATCTTGCTGAAATGCAAGATATCTCTTTTATTGAGATGAAATATGTTGCAACTGCTGTTGCGTAGTGATGAGATTACTCGCTGATTATTTCCATACATGCATTGGTCGTTGACCGTATATATCTGTATGTATATATATATTGTGTGAGAAGCACATACCAACGGTTTACTTCTCTTGTTCCGTTAGGAAGATCCTATGATGTGTTTATCATTAAGATCAGGAATTGCTCCCGTAGCTTGTATGATACTTTATGAAATCAGAGTTTGCTTACCGAAGAACAAGGGCAATACTATAAAACAGAGATTGCTCACCGTTAATGTGCGATGGGAATCAATGCACCGTGGGAATCAATATATCGTGGGAATCGATTATTTTGGTTGATAAGGGACTCATTGATTCGTACGAATAGAATAGCTACCATCTGGTAGCTTTGGTACTTCTGGACACGAAAGGAATTTAATACTCCCCATGTTTCTTTGTGAAAGGTCATCACGTTTTACATGATGCTTCCGTCATCTTGAAGGAGGTCGCCGGTATTCCCACAGAAGTGGAAGATGGGCTTGAGCAGTGGATACACAACCGAGTGTCCCCAATGCTTGGTGAGGATATCTGCACAGTTATCTTTACCAGGGATGTGCAGCATTAGAATGAAGCCTCTCGCTATCATGCTTCGTATGTAGTGGAACGATGGGATATTGTGACGCTTATGCAACCTTGCGTAAGGAAAGGTTGACGTCTGAATCGTCTTCTCGTTGTCTCCCCATGAATAGGAGATGTCATGGACTCGTGTTCCGAGGTATTGGAATGAGTGATGTACGTCTGAGAACTGTTTCTCTACCCCCTGCGGGCTATCGCGCGGTATTTTTAAAATTCTCAACCCTATTTTTAAAATTTCCTATCTTTTTAGGTCGCGTGTCTACTAAAATACCTCGCACGTCGCACACCTTTACTTTCGAGACAATATCTCATCACTCCTCAACTAAAATAGTTATTTTAGGGGTAAGGATATCATATTCTTTTCGTGTCAAGCACTATTTTGTGTACAATTTATGCACGAATGACTATTTTCATCTTCTCAACTTTTCTGTTGACTGTACTGTGCACTACTAAACATATTGTACGAGGAATGTTGCAATCATCACTAAGTAGTAATGCATTTACTTTACGGACCATTTTTGCAATCGAAGTATGGTAGTAAGGAAATCTACCGTACAAGAAAACACATCACACACAAAATAATACATTTAATTTTTTCCTTTGAACGAATCATCTTTCCGACCTCCGTCCTTTCAACCCATTCTACTGATATTTTCCTTCAAACAACTCCGCAACATCATGCCTCCTATTATCAAAACCTCTCTTCTATTCTACTGCCGTTGTTGCGCGCAGAATGGCAAAAACTCAAGTTTTTAGGATATAAATCCACGGCAAACGAGCAGGGGACTTTGAAATACGTCTCTCGTGGCCTAAGAAGACATCTTTATTGTCTTGATGAGTGCCGTGATTTTTACCATAGTCAGGGTCTAATTAAACGAAAGATCTATAACTTCTCCACCTCTATCAAAGTGCAGCCTACCTTGCCGTCTGTTCAACATTCTCCGTCCGATTTTGGGATGACTATGACACAAAACGGTCCATCTGTTCCCCCTTCTCATCTCTCCCAGCACAACACCGTCACAAGTCAATCAGCCACGGGTCTTCATTCTGTTCTAAACCAACAGATTGTACATGATGTCTTTTTACCGCCAATGGATCGGAATGCCATTGAATCTTACATGGCTGTTTCTGCTGTTCAAGATGAAGATGATCGACAATTCCGATGACGAGGATGACAATGACTATGACGTAAATGAAAATAATGAGAACAATTCTACCAACCACATAGATTGTGGAGACAACGAAGAAGATCACACTAATGGTTCTGATGTTAACGTCGCTACTGCTCAGCCAGCCCCTCCACCACCATCTTTTCATGAAATCATTAATCTCAAACGAAAGAGACGATGCATTTCAAAGCCACACAAAACTACCGCCGCCCCATCATCTTCTTGCAGAATTGGAAATCATGAATTTAATGGCCAGACATAAATTGCCACTGAACACATTCAAATCAATTTTCCATTGGGCAAAGAAAAGTCAAATGAGACCGGGTTTTGATTTTTGCGATGCCAAAATTAGATCTCTGCAAGCAATTTTTGACAATCTCCAATCCAATCTGGGTCTCTCCGATATGAAAATTCATCCTCATATACTGAATTGGTTACCTGATAATAAGCCCACTCATGTGTATGTCCGTTCTTTTAAGGATGCCATTTATTCTCTTCTTTCTGACCAGCAGCTAATGATAGAAGAAAACCTAAGAAGTGGTCACCTGTTGATTTTCATTGTTTTCCCGGCACTGATCTAAACGATATCAATAAGAACTTCAAAAACAACTCTCATCACAACATAAGGAATGTATTTCATGATTTATGCTTTGGTACAAATCAGAACAACATTCATTTTGCAACTCCCGGTGAATGTTTGCACATGCACCAGCTTGGCACTGCCAAACGGGCCGTCGAGTCAATTGAATTGTTGCTCCGCGGAAGTGTTCCATGTGTTTATGCCCCCAATTTGAATCACGGCGTGGCTGTTGCTAACAGTATTGGCCATTTAGCACAACGGTACGGTGGTTTGTTATCACGCCAGTCTGATAGAGATTTTCCTCGCACCAAATTTGGGACTCAGCTTTTATCAACCACGAAGAAAGAAGGTCATGATTTCTCTGGAATGCTTATTTCTCTTCTGATTGCTATGGTTTCCAAACCTGGATCTGACATTATTGGTGACCATCGTTTTTTAAAGAAACAGATAGAGGTAATTCAGCTCATTCTATCAATGGAAGAATTTCTTAAACACGGTCGAATGAAAAATGCTTCTTTAAAGAATCTCCCAAAAACAATTGTTCACTTTCTCAATTGTATAAACTCAACATGTCACAGGAAAGGGATGGGAACAAAACTAATCAAGAATCACCTGTACTTTCACCTACCAGATTATATCTCTTTATGGGGAAGTCCTGCAGGCTGGGATAGTGCTCCCAATGAGTCTCACTACAAAACTGAGATTAAAGCTCCTTCCAAGAACACGCAAGGTAATGCTGCATCACTAATTGGTCAAACGGCAAAGCGAAAGTCAGAGAAAATGATGCTAAGCCAGGCAACATATCACTACAACTTGAATCCGCCTGACCCTCCTCCAATTGAACGTCCTGATGGTGGCGGTTCTCATTTTCAAATAATGAGAACCGAGAATGGTGGATCAACAATGAAGTGGCTTCGTTCTACCAACAAAACCAAACCATTTTTTCCTTCTGACATACTTGACTTTGTTTGTGATTCTGTGCTACCTTTATTGGAGAATCCTTTGCACATTTGTGGAGTTACAGAGCACAATCGTTTTGATGTTGCTTGTGGTTCTAATTTTATATTTTGCTCGCATCCTTCATATAGATCGGACAGTTCTCTGCTCAACTCCGTATGGATGGATTGGTGTTTGATGAAATTGGACTTTGATTTGAATAACAATCCAAAGCTCATTCCGTGCCATCTGCTATGCTTTTTAACTGTACAAAATTTGAAGCAGCCATACAGTAGTATTGGTTGCTATCCAATTGATACAAACGGAATGTATGCTTTGGCTTGTCGGTTTCAAGATGAGCCAAAGAAAAGCAGCTTCTGAATTTGTCAAACGTGGGCGCCTCATGAATTCTCTGTACCTATTTCATGTCGACACTATCCATTCTGAGCTTGCAGTTGTTCCAGAGCAAGGAATTGATGGCTGCATAACCAATTGCGATTGGCTCGTGATATCGAATCGGATCTCGTGGCTAGATTTTTTTGAAAGCAAAAATTCTGCTACACCACCGTCTTACGAATGTTTGTACAACGCATGCACACTACAGGACGACATCCAGTTGGAACCGTTTGAGATGGCATTGAATGATAACGAATCCAGCGATTATGTATCCAGTCCAGAGAGCGAAAGCTCGGACAGCAGTTCCAATTGAGTAGCGATGGGGAATGTAACGGGTAACTTTAAATTATTGTTTAATATTATTATAGAGGCTTAGCTCTAAGTACAGTTTTGCGAGATACATATGCACTCATAATATAACACCCTTCGAATTTGGGATTCGAACAGCTATGTAATACTAATGGATTGAACAATAGAGTATCTCCCGACCTCAATGGGACTTTCACTCCATACGTGGGGAAGACAAAATAATAAATCACCTCGTCAGCAGACACTTCTGCCGGAGCAATGACTGTCAAACGACTGTAGTACATGTCATCATCTACATGGCATCTAGAATGGTAATTGCGACCAGTCGAAAATTGGTGGAGTTGTTAGTTGAACGTTTAACACTAACCCTAAGAGTTGACAACGTAACCTTGTAGACGGAGTGTATGGGGGGGTTTTGGGGGGGGGGGGGGGAAATACGTAGAAATATTAAAAAAATCTTTTTTTAACAAGTAGACTTGGTACAAACGCTACGACTAAAAATCGCTAAAAAGCTTAGCCAAACATTTATTTACGGAAATGAGATGCTTTGTCTAAAAACAATAGTAATATTTAGTGGCGCGCGTTCATTTTTATGGTAGCGAACTCTCATTTTTATGGTTGCACGTAACCATACGATTTAACCTGAATAAAGAAAAAAATCATACGATTAAAATCTATCTTACCGGTAGATCAAGTTGACTTTGCCAGATGAGAAAGTTGGTGAGAAATACAATCGGACTTTTTAGATTTGGTACAATTTGTACATGAATGAGTCGGAGTACATTCGAATTTTTCCCTGTTGTCGGCAAAAAATACGGTACCGGTGCGTACCGTACGGTCATCAAAAAAGAAAAAGAAAAACAACGCGACTGAGGTGCGAAAACATTCTCATAAGAACAACTTTTTTGTCGTGGTGAGTACCAATCGATTTTTATTGTCGTCGTTGCCAGATGAGAGAGTTCGAATTTAAAACAGAACTCGCTTGTTACCATACTACGACAATAACGGAGGTGCGAAAGAATCCTATCCGGTCGATTTTTGATTGACAACAGTCATTTGATTGGTAGTGTAGATCACTTGGTAGGATCGGTATGAATGTACGTACCATCTACTCTAGAACTCGCTGCAAATGAATGACGTCACTTAGCATGATTGGTAATAGATCACTTAGTAGGATTGGTATGAACGTATGTTAGCATCTACTCTCATACGAATCGATTTTTTTTCGAATTTAAAATAGAACTCGCGCGAATGAATGACGTCACTTGATTCGTAGTATAGATCACTTGGTAAGATCGGTATGAACGTATGTAGCTTGCTTGCTTGTACAAGTTTTCAACTGCGCATTTTAAAGGAAAATCTCGCGCGAATGACGTCACTTGATTGGTAGTATAGATTGATTGGTAAGATCAGTATGAAGGTAGCTAACTACAGTATGAGTATGTACTGGATTGGGGGGCGGGGACTCATATTTTAAAAAAAGTTTCCTTATGTTGTAACTCTAAAAATCGACCGAAAGGTATAGGATAATTGAAATTTAAAGAGAAAGTGAGCTCAGAGAGACGCTCTTATTTTACTGTGTATTTTACTGTATTCGACCGGTATCCCTGTGTTAGTGTTGTATGTAGGGATGTCTAAACCGGTCGTCGTGGATCATGTGTAATTCGTCATAAGACAGAGAGCACATGATATGACCTAAATGTCTGGATACATGAAGTCATTTTTATCTCTGGAGGAGTATAAGTAACTTTTCAAGCGTAGAATGGATATAATTGCTGTAGAATGTACGTAAGTAGGGTACGTGTATTTTTGACCGAAAACACCTTAACATTCACCCCCTCAAAAGTGAAGTATGACTCAAGCATGGAATGTAGTATGAGTATGTACTGGATCTAAGAACAAATCTTTTGAAACTGAGTTATATTTTGGTCGGGGATTGGCAAGATTTGCACTGTCTTCAAATCTGGTGAAGTTTTGGGTTGATGATTGAGTTAATTTTAGGTTAGGGATGGGCAGGATTTGCACTGTCTTCAAATCTGGTGAGTTTTTGGGTTGATGACTGAGATAGTTTGATCAAGGATTGGCAAAATTTGCACTGTCTTCAAATCTGGTGGGTTTTTGGGTTGATGACTAAGTTATAGTTTGGTTGGGGATTAGCAAGATTTGCTCTGTCTTCAAGATCTGGTGGGTTTTTTGGTTGATGATTGAGTTCATTTTAGGTTGGGGATGGGCAGGATTGCACTGTCTTCAAATCTGGTGGGTTTATGAGTTGATGACTGAGTTATAGTTTGGTTGGGTATTGGCAGGATTTGCACTGTCTTCCAATCTGGTGGGTTTTTGGGTTGATGATTGAGTTAATTTAAGGTTGGGGATGGGCAAGATTTGCACTGTCTTCAAATATGATGAGTTTTTGGATTGATGACTGACTTATATTTTGGTCGCAGATTGGCAAGACTTGCACTGTGTTCAAACCTGGTGAGTTTTTGGATTGATGACTGAGTCATAGTTTGGTCGGGGATTGGCAGGATTTGCACTGTCTTCAAATCTGGTGGGTTTTTGGGTTGATGACTGACTTATAGTTTGGTCGGGGATCGGCAAGATTTGCACTGTCTTCAAATCTGGTTGGTTTATGGGTTGATGATTGAGTTAATTTTAGGTTGGGGATGGTCAGGATTTGCACTGTCTTGAAATCTATTAAATTCCTTTCGTGACCAGAAGTACCAAAGCTACCAGATGGTAGATATCCTATTCGTACGAATCAATGAGTCCCGTATCAACCAAAATAATCGATTCCCACGATATATCGATTCCCACGGTGCATCGATTCCCATCTCGCATCGACGGTGAGCAATCTCTGTTTTATAATATTGCCATTGTTCTTCGGTGAGCAAACTCTGATTTCATAAAATATCACACGAGCTACGGGAGCAATTCCTGATCTTAATGATAAACATATCATGGGGTCTTCCTAACGGAACAAGAGAAGTAAACCGTTGGTATGTGCTTCTCACACAATATATATATACATACAGATATACACGGTCAACGACCAATGCATGTACGGAAATAATCAGCGAGTAATCTCATCACTACGCAACAGCAGTTGCAACGTATTCATCTCAATAAAAGAGATATCTTGCATTTCGGCAAGATTATCACTTTATCTCATACTTTTAACATTCAACTGATTTATATCCCAAAATTCACACTAGTTGCTACCAACTACTTGTAATCTACATTACTAAGGTCTGTCTCACTGTATCTGAATAAGTTCACAGCAAGAAGAGATCTGGCGTTTCCATAGTCTTGCCTGTAGTCCGATTATCTGTTGCCGAAAGTATCCAACCACAATTGTCACGCGTAGAGTACAATCGTCCGTCTACTAACACACTAACGCAGCGTTGCTGTTCTTCAGAAGCCTCTGAATCAGACCCTCAATGGACCGGATTCAGAAGGAAATTAATAGATTAACAGTCGCAAGCTCCAAGGTGGCTTGCACACAAAAGGGAACAGGAACAGAATTGAATACAATCCCTACGCTGGCATATGCCAATCGCACATCGTACACGAAGCAGTTCTCATTCACCGCGCGATTCCTTCAAAGGATCAGGATCATCACAAATGTCGAACATGCCCGCCAATCTATTCGGAGGCGGGAACAGAACGGGTGATGCCGAAGCCGCTGCTGTCAACCATTTCCCTAGTTTTGATACTGATATGAAGCTGATACTTATATCTCTATTCCGCGTAACAAGAGAAGCAGATAACACCCTGTGTTTAGCTCTCAAGGAAGGAGGATTATGCGAGTGGACGGCCTTTCTCGACGCACTTATCGAACCGAATTTTGCCCGCGAGATTACCTACACTCAAGAAGGACTACCAACACATCTCCATCAATCCATCCAACGGATCATAGAGGCACTTGCGGAGTTCTCTATCGACCTACAAGAGGACGGGAAGGATTGGAAAGATGTAAAGTCATATCCGTATGAAGAATTCAGAACATTGCGTTTGGAACGTACCATCCGTATGCAGACCGAATCTGCTCTGAGCCCTCCACCTCCTCCGCCAGGAAGTAATAAAAAGACACCTCAGCAGGTAAAGTACGAATCTTGGTGCCGAAAAGCACGGGATGAAAAGTCTTTTACGCTCCTCAAGAATGACTCAAGATTCGAACATTGGCTCGTAGGTTTCAAAGCTAAACTCGAGGCATACGACACCGACACAGAAAGATTCCTTGATGAAACCTGGCCTCCAGCTGCGCTACAAGGTTATACACGTGACCTTTTCGTTAAACAGTGTGCCTTCTTCAGGGTACTAATGTTGGAAGTCTTCAAAAGCAATCTATCCGCGTCGTGTGTACACAGCCATTCTACCACACGTAATGGACGTCAAGCATATTTTGATTTCGTAAACCTCCACAGCGAATCGAAAGCCAAGGTATATGACAACTCGACTCAACTACAGGCGTTGCTAAAGTTGAATCTCAGCAATTGGAAAGAATCCAAAGTGAAATTCATCACACATTGGTTTGATGAATTAAATCACCTTAACAAGCTCCGTCCTCCCAACAAGCCCCTTGAGTATCATACTGCAAAATCAGCATTATGTCAGGCATGCTATTCTAGCTTTCAGCTAAGTGAACAGTTTGCCAAAGTCAAGGATCCAGGTGGGACGAATAGCACCGTGACAGATGCAGCCACTGAAGCAGCTGCTATTCACAAACTTAAAATCACGCTCCTACTCAAAGCAACTCGACTCGATTCCCAGTCCGCGATGTCGGCTCCTAAGTCAACTGTACGTGCACATGTTCACGACTTCTCATCTGGACAAGGTCAAAACCATGACCACTATGCTCTCCCTATCGAATTTGAAGGAGACTATCAAGACTATGCGGTATTCAAGGCTGGACGTGCACCTGACCCTACCACGCGCCTGCCCACAAACATATGGAAGGCCCTATCACGTCAGGACATGAAGAGTTGGCTAAACTTTTCTCCGGAAGGCAAGAAAATCGTGGTCGCATCTGTTGTTACTCTAAAAATCGACCGGATAGGTATAGGATAATTGAAATTTAAAGAGATGTGAGCTCAGAGAGAGGCTCTTATTTTTACTACGTATTTTCACTGTGTATCGGGGCCCTCTGCTGTATTTTATGTGGTAGAGATCTTCCCCGGTTATTTGTTACTGTCTTCTTTACCGTCGTACCGATTCTTCTGTTGCTGTTGTTGTATTAGCGTCGTATTGGTCTTACTGTATTGGTCATTCAATGGTATCGGTCATTTTCTGGGTTAAGTATTCTGTTTGATGGGGCGTATGCTTATTCGTGGTATATATGCTCAATATGAGGCCCATCTGGAATCGGTACTGATTTTCTTGATTGCAATAAGTAATTTCCTCACGGGATATCAAGTATATTCTTTTGAATGTACTTATGGGTTCCAAGTGTTTACTTACTGTTCAGGTCTTTGGATATTTCTTGTTTCTAACCAATTAACCCCTTTTTTGTTTGTAGTCCTAAGTGATGTCGTTTTACCACTTAGGGATTTTCATGTAGTGGAGGTGCGTTTGATTCTAAGCTTTGGAATATTCGTATCTCGTATCGTTTTCCCGCACCTCGGTTGTTTCGTTTTGTCGGCTTTACCAATCGAATTTGATGCCGACAAAGTCCGTATTTTTTGGCCGACAACACACCCGTTGATCCAACATGTTTCCTTCAATGTTGGATTACTGTCGGAGTAGATCAGAGCCGGTTATGTATGCTGGAAGCTTATCAAAGTTTTATCGATTGGTAGATCAAACATTCGGACCGAATCGAATCGGCATCCCATCGATTGATCGATCGGATGTTTAAATCAAATCGATTCAAACAAATTTGGTTGAGGTAGTTCCTCTGCGTTTTAACGTGCCTGATTTAACCTGATGTAACTGACTATCGGTCAAAGCGATCGAACGATTTATCTCGGGTAGTGTCCCATGATATATCTTGCATGTCGGGCGTGCAAGATCCATCCCAATGGTTTGGTTAGATCGTCAGCCGGGTTGATAACTCCAGGAATATGAACCATCTTGATCTCACCATTTTCTTTCCATGCTTGAATTGCAAAGAACCTGATATCGATATGCCTGGTTCTTTCAGTTGGCTTCTGGGCATTGATGATTTCAATCGCTGATGCATTGTCTTCATAGATTGGAGTTGGACCAACTTGGGCGAATCCTAATTCCTTGAGTATAGACCTGAGATATCTGGCTGTTTTGGCTGCTGTGATGGCAGCAATGAACTCAGCTTCTGTAGAACTCTGTGCGGTAAGTGACTGAGCTTTGGATCTGTAAACTATTGCTCCACCAGCATAAGTGAAGACATATCCTGTGGTGGACCTACGATGTTTTGGATCATTGCCATACGCGGCATCAACAAAACACATCAGTTTGGCTTGCTTGATATCTTCAGGGAATTTTGGGAGTGATGCATCTTGGACTACGTCGGTGTATGGTTCTCCTGATGGTAAAGATGGCTCAGCATTTGGTCTGTAGAACCTAATACCCCAAGATCTCGTTGTTCTGAGGTATCGAGCTATGTTCTTCAGACTGGAATAGTGGAATGCAGTGGGATTGGAACTGTACTTTGACATCAGGGTCACTGCGTAGCCAATGTCTGGGCGACAGCTCACATATGCAAACATCATTTCCCCTAAAAGTGTTCTGTAGGAGAAGCCAGATGTGGATTGCAATTCAGCATGTTCCTTGGTGCCTTCTAATGGTCCATCAGTATGTGATTGAAGTTGACTCAGTACTTCAGTGGATAATGGCGCTGATGGCTTGGAGTGGGGTTTCATCTTAGAATCAGTTTCCCAACCATGGGAAGTCATAATTCTGTCAATGTAGTTTGCGCAGGACAGTTCAATGTAGTCAGCTGTCTGTTTGACATCAATTCCATTGAAGTCTTCAAGCAAGCCCATTTTCGTGAAGGGGATTACATCTTCTTTAGGGAGCTTCAGTTTCGCGCCAATGATTTCATAGATCTTGTCCGATATGGATTCTGATGCGCAAGCCTATGCAAAATCGTCAACCTGCCTCAGCATGTAGACTGTTTCACCTTCAAAAACTGTCGTGTAGATCGTTCTGTCGTGTGTGGTGGTCTTGAAGTTGAGATCAGGGCCTTTTAAAATCTTGTTGATGTGGATCTCCCATAATCTACCTGATTCCGGATGGCCTTGGAGTGCTTGAAGGACAGGAAGCACCAATCTTCTGTCTATGTCCTTGCCATGCTTGTGTCTGTACCATTCTGCATATGCATCATCAATAGTCATGTATGTAGGGATGTTGGGCCCTGGAGAATGGGCATAGGCGTCAGCAGCATCACCGCCATAGATTTTGAGATTGAGGCTTGCTGCAATGGCAAAGAACAATCTTTGGATGGGGTGTTCAACACATGATGAGTATGACATGGCAATAGCGTGCAGGGTTGGAGCTGCATATTTGCTTCCATTGCAACATTGCCTGGCTCTTCTGACACCATTCCTTTTTACACTGTATTGCCAATGAGGCCTGAGAATAATAGCGTCTGGGTCCTTAGGATATTGAATTGGTGAGTCAAACATTTCCAAATCTTCAAATTGATCAAGTTGTTTTCGCTCTCCAGCTTCCCATTCAGCCCATGTGGATAAAGGCTTGAGATTCCTTCGAGTGAAGTGTCCTAGTGCTTGTTCTTCAGGTGTAGTTGCCTTGGAATTGATGGCCTTGATTAAAAGTTCAATTTCTTCAGTTGGTAGTGAATCTGCATCTAGGGGTAATGCATGATTTCCTGGTTTATGAAGCTTAGTGATGGCTCTGAGCGATGCAATGTCAATGGTGGGAATGGCAACCTCCATGTCATCTTCGATTGGGGCCAAGTGTTTTTGGATGGAGGCATGGAGTGTTTCAGTGCTATCGACTTGGTTGATTCGTGATTGTATCAGCTGCTTGTATTTGGTACCAATGCGCTTGATGGTTTGAATGGAGGAAAGGCGGTCCAAGAATGGTGGATCTTTTTCATCAGTGGATTCCTTCCAGGAGGTATTGGGAGCAAATAAACCATATTCGTTTGAGTGTTTCCTGACCTCCTTCATAGATAATTTGGCTTCAAGTGCAAAGGTAATTGGTGTATCTATTGAATCCCTCACCCCTCGAGCGTGGGATTTATGCAAGGCTGTGGTAACATCAGCAGCAGTGAACACACGGTTGTGATTGATAGATACAATATAGGCGCCTCTGAGCTTGGAGAGAGACGTTTTATGGGAGGAGAAAAGCTTCGAGGCAGGGCTATGTGGAATGATATCGGTGATGTTAGCTCTGCCAAGTAGGGAATCATTGGTATATTTGAGACCAAATGCTTGATCCATACAGGAGGATGAAACAGTGAGCCTGAGATTGGTGAGATCTGCAAAAGGTGAGATGGAGAATTGAAAATCACTGGATGACACCTCATGTGGCTCGGCTGGAAGAGGAATGTTATCATCGGTCCTGAGCAGGTGCTTGACATTGGTTGGAAGATCTGCAAGGGGTAAGTCATTCATCCCTTCATCAAACCTGACATGAGTGGCGATCTTGACTTGGTGTGTCTCAGTATCATACCAAAGGATGTTTCTGGTAGTGTATGGGACAAAACCCAGGAATATGCCTTTGCGCGCATTCGGTTTGAGCTTGATGGAGCGCTTGCCAGGAGGTCTAACCCAAACTTGGCATCCAAAGGTCCTGAAGTCAGCGAGATTTTCCTTGTGGCCGGTGGCCAATTCTAAGAGTGAATGCTGCTGGTTGCCTT
This sequence comes from Pseudo-nitzschia multiseries, assembly GCA_037355745.1. Classification (NCBI taxonomy): domain Eukaryota; phylum Bacillariophyta; class Bacillariophyceae; order Bacillariales; family Bacillariaceae; genus Pseudo-nitzschia; species Pseudo-nitzschia multiseries. The sequence goes on along the minus strand of CM074782.1, from coordinate 8,537,197 downwards.
CAGGGAATGCATTGGACAACCTCAGGGCATGGTAAAAAGCAAAAGGCCAAAACTTGATGGGCAAATTTGCACCAGATAGCATGGTTCGAATTGAATTAGCCAAAGTTCGATGTGCGCGTTCATCTGTACCATTTTGGTGAGAAGCATCAGCACCGGTTGGGAAAATTGAGTAGCCAAATGCAGAGAAGAGGTTTCTGATGTCAGGGTTGTGATATAGTTCGCCCCCTTGGTCAACTGAAACATACTTGTTTGCACAAGTCGGGTTGTGTTGGGAGAAGAAATGTTCCAGCCAATGAAGTGGTGCTGCTTTGGAGATTCGGGTGTCACCATATTTCATACCAGTATAGTGGTCTGTGATCAGAATCCAAGCTGCTTCTCCACGCATGCCTTCATAGTCACGCTTACGTTTGCTGTTGGAAGATCTGGCGCCGGCAAAGGCAAAGTCAATAGACAAACCCTGAAAAGGTTGTGTAGCTTTTCTTGTGGAACGTGAGCCTGCAGGCGTCTTTGTTTGCTTACATTGAATGCAAGTTGGACATTGATCAAGAATGCTTGTTTGGTGCTTGAACTGCGGTACTCCAAGAATGTATTTATGAGCTTGGTATAGAAAGTCATCGCATGGGTGTCCTAATCTTTGGTGCCACAGAAGTTTCGATGTCTTGGTTTTGATGGCTTGGATGGGGATATTTTTGTCCACAATCTTGGTGAAAAACAATTTAGCATCAAAAGTGGGCATGTCACTGGTGTCAGACCGAGCTTGAGCTGCTTCTGTGCATTTTTGCAGTGTGACAAGATTCGTGTACACATCATATCTGTAGCGACTAATTGCTTCATTGGAGGCCAGTTCACAAGCTTCCTTGAACTGCATGTCTGTAGCTAAGGCATAGGCTGAGGATGATGCACAATTGGCATATGGAGAGGCAAGATCAATGTCTGGAATCAGTACTGGGTGGGTATAGCACTGACCATCAATGATGCTTCCGTGGAGGACAATGCTGTTGGCAGTGTTCTGCTTGTGATGACAAATAATGGTGAGGTTTCCGTTTTGTTGAGCAGATGAGTCATGGTTGTCAGTGAATGATTTATGGATTGACTGTCCACTGAACTGACGTCGCATGCGAGATGTCATTCCACAGAGATCGTTCTCACTCAGCAATGTCGTCAACAGGGAGGGAGAATAATAGAAGAAGACTTTGAGATACCCTATGTGATTGGGTGCTGGGATATGCAAATATCCTGAGCCTTCAGGAATGCAGGTGGCTGCCTTTCCTCCTATTGCTGCCGTGAGCCTGACAGGACATTTCCTCAGCTTGGTGTAAGGTTTGTAACTGTGCAGGATATGCTTGTGATTTGTGCAGGAAACCTTTTCGCCCATGTCAATCTGGGCTCTGACACCATGTTGGAAATGGGCTGTAGCCGCAATAGGGTCTGGTGGGACCAGGAATTGCACATTGTGGGTATCAACTAGTGAGGTAGGGTTGTCTCTGTCAAAGTTCGGATCTCCATTGATTCCCAGGTGTGATTCCAATGCAGGAGCTGTAATTTCAGGTGATTCCATATCACAGTAGACATCAATTGGGATTGAAGGCTGGAGGCTGTCCCTAGGAAGAAGATTGACAGCACCAATCGTGACAGATTTGTATGAGCTGACACTGCTGGAGTCCAAGGAAGGGCAAAAGCTTTTCACTTGATGGGCTGTGACGTTGTCAAATCCTTGAGGATCATCTTGAGGTGATGTCGTATGGTGGCTGCAAGAAAGACTTTCTATTCTTGGCCGTTGCAAAAATTTTGGTCTTCTACTGCATCATCGGGTGAAACCTCATCTTGATCTTCATCTCCAATGTTGATCTGAGAGATTTGTTGAGTGGAATCTAAGAGCTGTTGGGTTTCCCTATTGCATTTGCTTAGAAAAACAGCCGTGGTAATCCTATGTTTCTTGAGTGATTCAACATCTTGTAAGGCAGGACAGTTGTCAAAACTATGACCAGATGTGTGACAAACAATGCATTTTCTGGATGTGTCGAAGAGACTGGGTTGTTTGTCAAATGCAGTGATAGCATTACAATATGCTTGATGTAGGAATGGATTATCCGCTTCTTCATCCATCTCGGGGTATCCAAGGGAATCAATCAGGCTGATTGAGTGGGAAGTCAAAGTTGAAGGTGTTCTGACAGTATTGTTGTCAGCGCGTTTCTGAAACCTGTCATTGCGACGGGGACCTGGTCTGATTCCTGTGACTGGTAGTTGTTTGGACAGGCTTGGTTTGGAGGTTTTGTTCTTGTACCTTTGTTCAGCTTTAATCTCTTGCTCATATGTTTGGAGGGTTTGTAGAAGCCTACCTGCCTTGTATTTGTCCCGTTTGAATTGGTCATCTGAGTCGCGTTCATCTTCTGTCTTTCTGAAGAGCTCTTCCGAGAGGGTGGTTCCTGCAATAAGGTTGCTGACTTCTTCTGTCGAACTGATAGTGCCAGGTTGGTTTTGGAGGAACACTCTAAGTCTCAAGTAATCCTTGTACCGGAAGTAGTATTCTTCAAGAGATTCACCTGCGTCCTGGTTTGGAGGATTTTGGACCATCCTGCTGGCATTGGATGGCCTTTTGGAGTTGGGATGTGTTTGAGCAATAATTGTGTATAGCGCTTCATATCCCTGTCCGCCTTCAAAGATCTGAATGGTGGCCTTCATACTTGCACATGAATCAGGGATGATTTTGTCAGTTCTGAGTGCGGTGTAAATGAGATTTCCCCATTCATTGATGGCCAATTCATATCTTGAAGGTAGATCGTGTGGAAAGTTATCACCAATTGTAAATCCTCTGAGGTGATCAGCTTCACGCCTGTAGAGGTAGTATGGGTGGACATAAATATGGTGTTGCTGTGAATGAGCTGTGATTTCTCTGTACCATTTCCTAACCTGAGGGTCCGTTGCATCCTTTAGTTATGGAAATCCTGAGAGGAATAGTTTGTCTCTAGCTGCTTCCTTGGACTTGTCAGAGGCTCTGGTCAGATCAAAACAGTCACCACTTCTGGTGATCAGGCGCTGGTCATTTCTTCCACTGCCTAGATTGTGTAGGTAGTAGTTTTGCCTGACAATTGTTTCATTTCCCGATGAGTCGGTGTAGGTGATTGGGAAGTCTTTCATGTCATCTCTGCTGAGGAATTCATCTTTCCTGTAGTATCGATCCTTCACTGGTGGTGGTAAGGTGGCTGGATTCCATGGGAGTTCAAGTGTTGCGTGATGGTTGGCACCAGCGTTGTTGTTGTTGTTGTTGTTGATGTTGTTGTTGATGTTGTTGTTGTTGTTGTTGCCGTTGTTGACCAATTGTTGGAGTAGGGTGGTCAATTCTTGCATGTTGGTGCCTGCAGCCGTGGGCACTTGGGTTGGAGCTGTGGCACTTTCATCCTCAACGTCGGGTTGGATTTCACCTGTGTAAATTCCATTGAAATAATTGCCGGGGTTATTGGTCTTCCAGTTTCTTCTGAACTTCCATTGATTGATGTTGAAGATTACTGTGGCGAGTGGTTCTGGGTCATTGGTTGCTTCAGCTCGTCTGACAGCCTCTCTTCCTGCAGAGTCTAACTCCTGTGGGTTTCTGATCCTTTGGTTTGGGAATCCAGGTTTAAGAAATCGTATGGGGCATGAATCAAGGAGCTGGGCTATGTGTCCCTTTTCTAGTTCATCGATGTTTGCCATTTCCAAGGTGATGCTGTTGCAGAAGGCTTCTCTGAGTGCAGTGACTGGGGCAGGACCAAGGGTTCTGGGGCCTTCGTCATTCGCATCCGATGTGAAGAGAGTTGATATTTCAGGTGCTGTAAGTGGGACACTCTCTGCATAGGAGCCATTGAGAGAAATGACTTCTCGGGGGTTGTTGTCACTTTGGAATTTGAATGCAATCCCATAGACATTGGACCAATCATATGCTTCTGGTGGAGGAACCATGATGGGTGTCGAATCGGTATCGCGTCGTTGTTACTAGCTTCGTGGCGCCGGGAAAAGAATCGTGTTGGCGTCGATCGTCGATGGGTGTTGTGAGGGATGAAAGAAGATTCCCGTAGAGCAATCGAAATGACCGAGCGGAGGTGCGCGTGTTAAAGGGATGACCGAGGGAAGGAGAATCGGTCGATCGTAGTTAATAACGGTACGATATGTCGTGTCGAGTCGGAATAACGAAGGATCGTCGATGCGTGGTCGTGGATGACAAAAGAAGAACGTTCGTCAGAGAAACAATCGTTGGTGTTGCGATGTAGTTACAGAAGGAGATGCGCCCCTTGATACGCTTCTTGGTCGTGTATTACAGAAGAAGATTCTTGGTAGAAGAATCAGTAGATACACCCCTTGATACGCGAGTAAGGAGGAGAAGGAGAAGAGATGGGGGGAGGCCGAAGTGTAGCACACGGATGGGCGTCACTACAAATTTCCTCTGGATTTAACCGACAGTGGAGGTGCTGAACGGCCGGAGATAGATAGCTTAAGGTAGACACGATCCTACGGATGGGCAGCAATCGTGTGAGTTATAAGGGCTCTATAACCTGATGTTACTCTAAAAATCAACCGGATAGGTATAGGATAATTGAAATTTAAAGAGATGTGAGCTCAGAGAGAGGCTCTTATTTTTACTACGTATTTTCACTGTGTATCGGGGCCCTCTGCTGTATTTTATGTGGTAGAGATCTTCCCCGGTTATTTGTTACTGTCTTCTTTACCGTCGTACCAATTCTTCTGTTGCTGTTGCTGTTGCTGTTGCTGTATTAGCGTCGTATTGGTCTTACTGTATCGGTCATTCAATGGTATCGGTCATTTTCTGGGTTAAGTATTCTGTTTGATGGGGCGTATGCTTATTCGTGGTATATATGCTCGATATGAGGCCCATCTGGAATCGGTACTGATTTTCTTGATTGCAATAAGTAATTTCCTCACGGGATATCAAGTATATTCTTTTGAATGTACTTATGGGTTCCAAGTGTTTACTTACTGTTCAGGTCTTTGGATATTTCTTGTATCTAACCAATTAACCCCTTTTTTGTTTGTAGTCCTAAGTGATGTCGTTTTACCACTTAGGGATTTTCATGTAGTGGAGGTGCGTTTGATTCTAAGCTTTGGAATATTCGTATCTCGTATCGTTTTCCCGCACCTCGGTTGTTTCGTTTTGTCGGCTTTACCAATCGAATTTGATGCCGACAAAGTCCGTATTTTTTGGCCGACAACACACCCGTTGATCCAACATGTTTCCTTCAATGTTGGATTACTGTCGGAGTAGATCAGAGCCGGTTATGTATGCTGGAAGCTTATCAAAGTTTTATCGATTGGTAGATCAAACATTCGGACCGAATCGAATCGGCATCCCATCGATTGATCGATCGGATGTTTAAATCAAATCGATTCAAACAAATTTGGTTGAGGTAGTTCCTCTGCGTTTTAACGTGCCTGATTTAACCTGATGTAACTGACTATCGGTCAAAGCGATCGAATGATTTATCTCGGGTAGTGTCCCATGATATATCTTGCATGTCGGGCGTGCAAGATCCATCCCAATGGTTTGGTTAGATCGTCAGCCGGGTTGATAACTCCAGGAATATGAACCATCTTGATCTCACCATTTTCTTTCCATGCTTGAATTGCAAAGAACCTGATATCGATATGCCTGGTTCTTTCAGTTGGCTTCTGGGCATTGATGATTTCAATCGCTGATGCATTGTCTTCATAGATTGGAGTTGGACCAACTTGGGCGAATCCTAATTCCTTGAGTATAGACCTGAGATATCTGGCTGTTTTGGCTGCTGTGATGGCAGCAATGAACTCAGCTTCTGTAGAACTCTGTGCGGTAAGTGACTGAGCTTTGGATCTGTAAACTATTGCTCCACCAGCATAAGTGAAGACATATCCTGTGGTGGACCTACGATGTTTTGGATCATTGCCATACGCGGCATCAACAAAACACATCAGTTTGGCTTGCTTGATATCTTCAGGGAATTTTGGGAGTGATGCATCTTGGACTACGTCGGTGTATGGTTCTCCTGATGGTAAAGATGGCTCAGCATTTGGTCTGTAGAACCTAATACCCCAAGATCTCGTTGTTCTGAGGTATCGAGCTATGTTCTTCAGACTGGAATAGTGGAATGCAGTGGGATTGGAACTGTACTTTGACATCAGGGTCACTGCGTAGCCAATGTCTGGGCGACAGCTCACATATGCAAACATCATTTCCCCTAAAAGTGTTCTGTAGGAGAAGCCAGATGTGGATTGCAATTCAGCATGTTCCTTGGTGCCTTCTAATGGTCCATCAGTATGTGATTGAAGTTGACTCAGTACTTCAGTGGATAATGGCGCTGATGGCTTGGAGTGGGGTTTCATCTTAGAATCAGTTTCCCAACCATGGGAAGTCATAATTCTGTCAATGTAGTTTGCGCAGGACAGTTCAATGTAGTCAGCTGTCTGTTTGACATCAATTCCATTGAAGTCTTCAAGCAAGCCCATTTTCGTGAAGGGGATTACATCTTCTTTAGGGAGCTTCAGTTTCGCGCCAATGATTTCATAGATCTTGTCCGATATGGATTCTGATGCGCAAGCCTATGCAAAATCGTCAACCTGCCTCAGCATGTAGACTGTTTCACCTTCAAAAACTGTCGTGTAGATCGTTCTGTCGTGTGTGGTGGTCTTGAAGTTGAGATCAGGGCCTTTTAAAATCTTGTTGATGTGGATCTCCCATAATCTACCTGATTCCGGATGGCCTTGGAGTGCTTGAAGGACAGGAAGCACCAATCTTCTGTCTATGTCCTTGCCATGCTTGTGTCTGTACCATTCTGCATATGCATCATCAATAGTCATGTATGTAGGGATGTTGGGCCCTGGAGAATGGGCATAGGCGTCAGCAGCATCACCGCCATAGATTTTGAGATTGAGGCTTGCTGCAATGGCAAAGAACAATCTTTGGATGGGGTGTTCAACACATGATGAGTATGACATGGCAATAGCGTGCAGGGTTGGAGCTGCATATTTGCTTCCATTGCAACATTGCCTGGCTCTTCTGACACCATTCCTTTTTACACTGTATTGCCAATGAGGCCTGAGAATAATAGCGTCTGGGTCCTTAGGATATTGAATTGGTGAGTCAAACATTTCCAAATCTTCAAATTGATCAAGTTGTTTTCGCTCTCCAGCTTCCCATTCAGCCCATGTGGATAAAGGCTTGAGATTCCTTCGAGTGAAGTGTCCTAGTGCTTGTTCTTCAGGTGTAGTTGCCTTGGAATTGATGGCCTTGATTAAAAGTTCAATTTCTTCAGTTGGTAGTGAATCTGCATCTAGGGGTAATGCATGATTTCCTGGTTTATGAAGCTTAGTGATGGCTCTGAGCGATGCAATGTCAATGGTGGGAATGGCAACCTCCATGTCATCTTCGATTGGGGCCAAGTGTTTTTGGATGGAGGCATGGAGTGTTTCAGTGCTATCGACTTGGTTGATTCGTGATTGTATCAGCTGCTTGTATTTGGTACCAATGCGCTTGATGGTTTGAATGGAGGAAAGGCGGTCCAAGAATGGTGGATCTTTTTCATCAGTGGATTCCTTCCAGGAGGTATTGGGAGCAAATAAACCATATTCGTTTGAGTGTTTCCTGACCTCCTTCATAGATAATTTGGCTTCAAGTGCAAAGGTAATTGGTGTATCTATTGAATCCCTCACCCCTCGAGCGTGGGATTTATGCAAGGCTGTGGTAACATCAGCAGCAGTGAACACACGGTTGTGATTGATAGATACAATATAGGCGCCTCTGAGCTTGGAGAGAGACGTTTTATGGGAGGAGAAAAGCTTCGAGGCAGGGCTATGTGGAATGATATCGGTGATGTTAGCTCTGCCAAGTAGGGAATCATTGGCATATTTGAGACCAAATGCTTGATCCATACAGGAGGATGAAACAGTGAGCCTGAGATTGGTGAGATCTGCAAAAGGTGAGATGGAGAATTGAAAATCACTGGATGACACCTCATGTGGCTCGGCTGGAAGAGGAATGTTATCATCGGTCCTGAGCAGGTGCTTGACATTGGTTGGAAGATCTGCAAGGGGTAAGTCATTCATCCCTTCATCAAACCTGACATGAGTGGCGATCTTGACTTGGTGTGTCTCAGTATCATACCAAAGGATGTTTCTGGTAGTGTATGGGACAAAACCCAGGAATATGCCTTTGCGCGCATTCGGTTTGAGCTTGATGGAGCGCTTGCCAGGAGGTCTAACCCAAACTTGGCATCCAAAGGTCCTGAAGTCAGCGAGATTTTCCTTGTGGCCGGTGGCCAATTCTAAGAGTGAATGCTGCTGGTTGCCTTCAGGGAATGCATTGGACAACCTCAGGGCATGGTAAAAAGCAAAAGGCCAAAACTTGATGGGCAAATTTGCACCAGATAGCATGGTTCGAATTGAATTAGCCAAAGTTCGATGTGCGCGTTCATCTGTACCATTTTGGTGAGAAGCATCAGCACCGGTTGGGAAAATTGAGTAGCCAAATGCAGAGAAGAGGTTTCTGATGTCAGGGTTGTGATATAGTTCGCCCCCTTGGTCAACTGAAACATACTTGTTTGCACAAGTCGGGTTGTGTTGGGAGAAGAAATGTTCCAGCCAATGAAGTGGTGCTGCTTTGGAGATTCGGGTGTCACCATATTTCATACCAGTATAGTGGTCTGTGATCAGAATCCAAGCTGCTTCTCCACGCATGCCTTCATAGTCACGCTTACGTTTGCTGTTGGAAGATCTGGCGCCGGCAAAGGCAAAGTCAATAGACAAACCCTGAAAAGGTTGTGTAGCTTTTCTTGTGGAACGTGAGCCTGCAGGCGTCTTTGTTTGCTTACATTGAATGCAAGTTGGACATTGATCAAGAATGCTTGTTTGGTGCTTGAACTGCGGTACTCCAAGAATGTATTTATGAGCTTGGTATAGAAAGTCATCGCATGGGTGTCCTAATCTTTGGTGCCACAGAAGTTTCGATGTCTTGGTTTTGATGGCTTGGATGGGGATATTTTTGTCCACAATCTTGGTGAAAAACAATTTAGCATCAAAAGTGGGCATGTCACTGGTGTCAGACCGAGCTTGAGCTGCTTCTGTGCATTTTTGCAGTGTGACAAGATTCGTGTACACATCATATCTGTAGCGACTAATTGCTTCATTGGAGGCCAGTTCACAAGCTTCCTTGAACTGCATGTCTGTAGCTAAGGCATAGGCTGAGGATGATGCACAATTGGCATATGGAGAGGCAAGATCAATGTCTGGAATCAGTACTGGGTGGGTATAGCACTGACCATCAATGATGCTTCCGTGGAGGACAATGCTGTTGGCAGTGTTCTGCTTGTGATGACAAATAATGGTGAGGTTTCCGTTTTGTTGAGCAGATGAGTCATGGTTGTCAGTGAATGATTTATGGATTGACTGTCCACTGAACTGACGTCACATGCGAGATGTCATTCCACAGAGATCGTTCTCACTCAGCAATGTCGTCAACAGGGAGGGAGAATAATAGAAGAAGACTTTGAGATACCCTATGTGATTGGGTGCTGGGATATGCAAATATCCTGAGCCTTCAGGAATGCAGGTGGCTGCCTTTCCTCCTATTGCTGCCGTGAGCCTGACAGGACATTTCCTCAGCTTGGTGTAAGGTTTGTAACTGTGCAGGATATGCTTGTGATTTGTGCAGGAAACCTTTTCGCCCATGTCAATCTGGGCTCTGACACCATGTTGGAAATGGGCTGTAGCCGCAATAGGGTCTGGTGGGACCAGGAATTGCACATTGTGGGTATCAACTAGTGAGGTAGGGTTGTCTCTGTCAAAGTTCGGATCTCCATTGATTCCCAGGTGTGATTCCAATGCAGGAGCTGTAATTTCAGGTGATTCCATATCACAGTAGACATCAATTGGGATTGAAGGCTGGAGGCTGTCCCTAGGAAGAAGATTGACAGCACCAATCGTGACAGATTTGTATGAGCTGACACTGCTGGAGTCCAAGGAAGGGCAAAAGCTTTTCACTTGATGGGCTGTGACGTTGTCAAATCCTTGAGGATCATCTTGAGGTGATGTCGTATGGTGGCTGCAAGAAAGACTTTCTATTCTTGGCCGTTGCAAAAATTTTGGTCTTCTACTGCATCATCGGGTGAAACCTCATCTTGATCTTCATCTCCAATGTTGATCTGAGAGATTTGTTGAGTGGAATCTAAGAGCTGTTGGGTTTCCCTATTGCATTTGCTTAGAAAAACAGCCGTGGTAATCCTATGTTTCTTGAGTGATTCAACATCTTGTAAGGCAGGACAGTTGTCAAAACTATGACCAGATGTGTGACAAACAATGCATTTTCTGGATGTGTCGAAGAGACTGGGTTGTTTGTCAAATGCAGTGATAGCATTACAATATGCTTGATGTAGGAATGGATTATCCGCTTCTTTCCTCCGACGGATCAGGATCATCACAAATGCCGAACATGCCCGCCAATCTATTTGGAGGCGGGAACAGCACGGGTGATGCCAAAGCCGCTGCTGTCAACCATTTCCCTAGTTTTGATACTGATATGAAGCTGATACTTCTATCCCTATTTCGCCTAACAAGAGAAGCAGATAACACCCTGTGTTTAGCTCTCAAGGAAGGAGGATTATGCGAGTGGACGGCCTTTCTCGACGCACTTATCGAACCGAATTTTGCCCGCGAGATTACCTACACTCAAGGAGGACTACCAACCCATCCCCATCGATCTATCCAACGGATCATAGAGGCACTTGCGGAGTTCTCAATCGACCTGCGCAAGGACAGGAAGAATTGGAAGGATGCAAGGTCATATCCATATGAAGACTTCAGAACCTTTCGTTTGGAACGTGCCATCCGCATGCAGACCGAATCTGCTCTGAACCCTCCACCTCCTCCGCCAGGAAGTAATAAAAAGACACCTCAGCAGGTAAAGTACAAATCTTGGTGCCAAAAAGCACGGGATGAAAAGTCCTTTACGCCCCTCACGAATGACTCAAGATTCGAACATTGGCTTGTAGGTTTCAAGGCTAAACTAGAGGCATACGACATTGACACCGAAACATTCCTTGATGAAACCTGGCCTCCAGCTGCGCTACAAGGTTATACACGTGACCTCTTAGTTAAACAGTGTGCCTTCTTCTGGGTCCTAATGTTGGAAGTCTTCAAAAGTGATCTATCCGCGTCGTGCATACACAGCCATTCCACCACACGTAATGGACGTCGAGCATACTTTGATTTTGTGAGCCTTCACAGCGAATCGAAAGCCAAAGGATATGACAACTCGACTCAACTACAGGCGTTGCTAAAGTTGAATCTCAGCAATTGGAAAGAATCCAAAGTGAAATTCATCACACATTGGTTTGAGGAATTAAACCACCTCAACAAGCTTCGTCCTCCCAACAAGCCCCTTGAATACCATACTGCAAAATCAGCATTATGTCAGGCATGCTATCCCAGCTTTCAGCTAAGTGAACAGTTTGCCAAAGTCAAGGATCCAGGTGGCACAAATAGCACCGTGACAGATGCAGTCGCTGAAGCAGCTGCTATTCACAAACTCAAAATCACGCTCCTACTCGAAGCAACTCAACTCGATTCCCAGTCCGCAATGTCTGCTCCTCGGTCGACTGTACGTGCACACGTTCATGATTTTTCCTCTGAACAAAGCCAAAACCATGATGACTATGCTCTCCCTATCGAATTAGAAGGAGACTATCAAGATTATGCTGTATTTAAGGCTGGACGTACCCCTGACCCTACCACAAGGTTACCTACAAACATATGGAAGGCCTTGTCACGTCAGGACATGAAGAGTTGGCTTAGTTTTTCCCTGGAAGGCAAGAAAATCGTGGTCGCCTCATTGCGACACGACTTACTTAACACGGACCAACCTGACCCCAACAGTGTCAAACCCATTACCCGGAAGGCATATCAACATGGACATTCGGTATCATTCCGAGAAGATGATATTTCGAACAAAGATGAGCATGCCAATTCAGCAGCAGATCTACATCCTGCTGTAGAAGATGATCGTAGAGGTGTTTTCCATGCATCCTTAGGTGTATACAAATCAACAACCTCTTCATCCAAGGACCAGCGACCTCTCAAGTCTTCTGTGTCACCCGCACACCCCGCTCGATTCCTCTCTGAAAACCCTGACATTCGGTAAAAAAAGGACGGTGACACCCAAATACCTGTAGGAACATCCTCTTATTCCGCCAATTTCCACCAGTGGCATAATCCCGACGATGATCTGACCTTTTCACACGATAGTCAAATAACATGGTACACATATCGTGCACACAAAGCTACGATCAATAATCCCGGTTTCGCCATGGTCGATCGCGGTGCAAATGGTTGCATCATCGGTAATGATGCATGCCTCATCTCCAAGGATATCCCACCACGATATGTCAATGTCACAGGCATTAACAATCACCAGGTACAAAATATTCCCATTGCTACATGCGGAGCTTATTCTATATTGAATAGAGGTCCCGTCATCCTCATTTTCAATGAATGTGCATATACGGGCCGACACCCTTCTATCTTGTCCTCCGGCCAGATGGAAGCATATTTTTCCACTGTCGATGACACATCCATCAAAGCGGGCGGTGGACAGGTAATCACCACCTCCGATGGATATGCACTGCCCCTTAGCATCTGGCATGGTTTACCATACCTTGCGATGCAAAAGTACACGACTATTGAGTTTGACACGCTCCCACATGTTATCATGACATCTGATAAGCATTGGGACCCATCTGTTCTCGATACCACAAGCAGTGCAAAAGATGAACAATTTCTCCAGAAATATCCTCCTCAGCCGCAGCAACTCCCATATACCGATTACGACAAATACGGAAATCCACGTTGCCTTGAAGGTTTGGATATCTCTGTATCCCCTGGCTTATCCACGGTCACATCTCTCAGTTTGTATTCCAGCCACTCCACTCGGTCTCCCTTCCTCCCTATCGATCGCTCATTCTGGCTCACTCCTACCGACTATGTTCACCAGGAACGCCTCGCATGCTGTACTTTCCCTCCAATCTCTGGAACAGTCACTGCGTTTCCAACGGACTGTACTGCTAGTGATACTACATGTATTGCAGCTATGCCCCGAGAGCAATATCCCAACGAACATGACTACTTATCCTTGAAACCTTTCTTTTGTTGGATTTCCACCGATCGCATCAAAGCTACGTTTGAAAACTCAACCCAATATGGTTCAATAGCGGTTAGTCCTGATGGAAACATTTTCAAACGTTTCCATTCTCCCCAACCAGCTATGAACGTTCGACCCCTCTATGACGACGTTCTGTCCGATGCTGTCTATTCAGATGTCCCAGCAATTGACGGCGGCTCCAAGATTGCTCAGATCTTCTTCGGCCGAAAGTCACATATCATACATGTTGAAGAAATGCATACCACCGGCGATTTTCTATCATGTTTCCAGAACTTTGTTCGAAAATGGGGCAGGCCCATTCACCTCCTTTGCGACCACAGGTAACTACCAATCTAGTAAGAAAGTCACCGACTACCTCAAAATGTTATGGATAGGACTCTGGCAAAGTGAACCGTATCACCAACACCAGAATCAGTTTGAATGGCAATATCAAACGTTCAAACGCATTGTCAATTGCGTCATGGATCGTACAGGCACACCACCACACCTATGGCTACTGTGCATGACATACATTGCCGGACTCCTCAATGTTATTTCTGATCCTACTCTGTCAGACAAACAACCGGTATTCATTGCTACTGGTACACTTGGTGACATCAGCGCATACACCAGCTTCTTCTGGTTTGAACCTGTTTACTTCAAAACCAATGACTCCCCTTTCGGTACCCAGTCTACCAAACGTCTCGGTCACTTTGTCGGCATTGCCGAACATGTTGGCAATAGCCTTTGTTTCCGAATCTGGGATCCAGTTACCAACAAGTTACTCGACCGGTCCGGTGTACGCTCTGCTCTTACGCCTGAGTCTCGCAACAAACGTGCAGGCCTCTTCACTGATGATGGCTTCATCAAATGGCGTAAAGCCAAGGATTCCTTGCCCCGCTTATACGCCACTGGAGACGCTCCAACATTCAAACATGGGGAGCATATCACTAAGAGTAGCACCATTGAAGATTCTATACCACAGGGCAACTCCTTTACTCCCTCTCCTGGCGTCTCACCTGCTGATTCCAACACCGCCGATGACAGCACGCCCTCTGTACATAACGAACAACCAGGTACAGCACCTCCCGCATCTGGTAATCAAGCTATTCTTCACCCACCCGCCCACCCCTCATTACCGAGCTTTCTTTATAAGAAGGTCGATGACAGCCCAAGCTGGTCCCCTTCTCCACTCCCTAACAGCTATGAGGAGAGTCTTGATGGTCCTCCTGCGACACACATCTTCAGCAAGACCTCCGACGGCGTTCTCCTTACTGAAGATGATTTTGATCCACTGGAGCTAGCATACTTTGATGTTAGTGACGTCACAACTCCACAAACCAACCCCGCTACTCCTTCAGTAGACCCATCACAGGTAGTTGTTACCAACGAAGAAGGCAACGCACAATTTGACGATGATGGCCAACCAATTACCATTCCTACCATCCCGATTGCCAATCTACAAGGACGATCCTTCCTTGTAACCAACCCCGATGGCACTCGGAAGCGTCTTACCATCGTCGATGTAGAAGACAGTCTTGAACGCAACAAAGACTTCATCAAGTTCAAGTGCAAACACTCTGATGACGAACTTAACGATATCATTGCATACAATGATGTCATGAATTACATCCATCGTGATTCAACACAAGAAGACGGCAAACTTTGGTCGTTTCGCCGCATCCTAGGACACCAAGGCCCGCTGGATAACAAGCACCCCCAGTACAAAGGCTCCAAGTATAACCTTTGGATTGAATGGGAAAATATGGAACAAACATATGAACCTCTAGCCAATATTGCGGCTGATGACCCTGTCACCGTTGCCAAATGTGGGAAAGACAACAACTTGCTTGACCTCCCGGGTTGGAAACGCCTCAAGCAAATCACCAACCTAGCACGATGAACCAAGAAACTTGACCGACTCGTGCATCAAGCCAAACTTTGTTCTTTCTGTACAACTCCACAGTACCAATATGGATTCAAAGTACCTCGTAACCACAAAGAAGCCATTCAATTTGATCAAGCCAACGGAAACACGAAATGGGCAGACGCCACCACTCTGGAAATGGAACAGCTCAATGAATACAATACATTCATTGATAAAGGCGTGTACAAGACAAGCTCCATTCCCCCCGGGTTCCAACAGATCAAGGTACACATGTATTATTTTCCTTCTGAATCCGATCCGTTGAGAGTCTGATTCAAAGGCTTCTGAAGAACAGCAACGCTGCGTTAGTGTGTTAGTAGACAAACGATTGTACTCTACGCGTGACAATTGTGTTTGGATACTTTCGGCAACGGATAATCGGACTACAGGCGAGACTAGGGAAACGCCAGATCTCTTCTCGCTGTGACTTATTCAGATTGCAGCAAGACAGACCTTAGTATGTAGATTACAAGTAGTTGGTAGCAACTAGTGTGAATTTTGGGATATAAATCAGTTGAATGTTAAAAGTATGAGATAAAGTGAAATCTTGCCGAAATGCAAGATATATCTTTTATTGAGATGAATACATTGCAACTGCTGTTGCGTAGTGATGAGATTACTCGCTGATTATTTCTGTACATGTATTGGTCGTTGACCATATATATCTGTATGCATGTATATGTATTGTGTGAGAATCACACGCCAAGGGTTTTCTTCTCTTGTTCCGTTAGGAAGACGTCATGATATGTTTATCATTAAGGTCAGGAATTGCTCCCGTAGCTCGTGTGATATTTTATGAAATCAGAGTTTGCTTACCGAAGAACAATGGCAATATTGTAAAACAGGGATTGCTCACCGTTGATGCGCGATGGGAATCGACGCGCCGTGGGAATTGATATGCCGTGGGAATCGATTACTTAGAATGATACGGGACTCATTGATTCGTACGAATAGGAAATCTACCATCTGGTAGCTTTGGTACTTCTGGTCACGAAAGGAATTTAATACTCCCCATGTCTCCTTGTGAAGGGTCATCACGCCCTACATGATGCTTCCATCATCTTGAAGAAGGTCGCCGGTATTACCACAGAAGTGGAAGATGGGCCTGAGCAGTGGATACACAACTGAGTGTCCCCAATGCTTGGTGAGAATGTCTGCACAGTTATCCTTACCGGGGATGTGCATCATTAAAATGAAACCTCTCGCTATCATGCTCCGTACGTAGTGAAACGATAGAATGTTATGACGCTTGTGCAACCTTGCGTAAGGGAAGGTTGACGTTTGGATCATCTTTTCGTTGTCACCCCAAGAGTAAGAGACATCATGGACCCGTGTTCCTAGCTATCGGAATGAGTGGCGTAAATCAACGATCTGTTCGATGCAAGTCCTTCCTGCAACAAATTCAGCTCCAAAGGTGGCTGTTTCCATGGTAGACTGCTTCTTCGAGAACCACATCATGGGAGTCTTGTTCGCGAAATGAAGGATGCCGGTTACAGCCTTACCACTGAGAATATCATGCATGAGGTTGGCATCATAGAAATGTGTCAACACTACTGTCTTTCCAAGCGGTGTAGGAGCGTCGTCGGGTAGCTCTTCAGAATGCTCCCCATAGACGGTGTTGGACCAGTCGATGGTGTCGGGTTTAGTCAATATAAAATCGGGTGGTTCCACGCGGAATCTGATTTTAAAATGTCTAAACTTGGAGATATATCCATAGATACGTTTTGCACGTTCGAGATGCCCATCTCGTGGCTGGGCTCTGAAACTTGAGAGTGTCATCACGGCTGTTTGTACATCGAAATGGCCAATAGCGATGATCCATTGGAGTGAACCGATCATACTTTGGTATTTCTGTATACCAGTTTCTTCGAGAAAGGCTGAGGAGTCCAATTCGGGATGATCGTTCTCCGCAATGGGTGATTGGAACCTAGTGCTAGGTTTGCATCCGAACATTTGTTCGTAAGACGCTTCCATCTTTTTGATGAACTTTCTGGGATTCATGCATAGAACACCATGTTCGTCGCGCTCAAATCCACAACCTAAGTGAAAGTTCATAGGTCCGGATCCCTTCAGTTTGAAGTTATATGGTGACGACTGCAATATCTTCAAGAAGGAATTGGGATCTGCCATGCAGAGACATAGGTCATCGACATATGTGCATATAAGTTCATATACACGTTCACCATGCTTGTTCGTTCCAGGCTTGAGGAATATTTCCGGTTCTGCGCGGGATCTTTCGAAGCCGAGTCTGATGAGATAAGCCGCGAGTAAATCACCAAAGCACTTGCCTGAAGACCTGAGACCATATAGGGCTTTGTAAATGATCAACAGGTGATCTTCCAACGATCCAAATTCGGGACCTGCCTTGATGCATACTTTCTCGCAGGTAACTGCTTCTAAGTAGGCGTTACCTATGTCAGTACCCCATGCTTCCAAGTCGTTGAGTTCAGCTAGGAATAGGCACATACGTAGGCCACGGAGAGATACGACACCTGCGTAAACACTGTGGATAGGGGCCTCAGTGAGATTGCCGTTAGCAAGGAGACGAGCCTTGTGTCTACCGTCGTGCTTGACGGCATATATCATGTGTACCTTGATCTGTTGGAATCCCGGGGGAATGGAGCTTGTCTTGTACACGCCTTTATCAATGAATGTATTGTACTCATTGAGTTGTGCCATTTCCAGGGTGGTGGCATCTTCCCATTTGGTGTTTCCGTTGGCTTGATCAAATCAGAGGGCTTCTTCGTGGTTACGAGGTACTTTGAATCCATATTGGTACTGCGGAGTGGTACGGAAAGAACGTAGTTTGGCTTGGTGCAAGAGTTGGTCAAGTTTCTTGGTTCCTCGCGCTAGGTTGGTGATTCGCTTGAGGCGTTTCCAACCCGGGAGGTCAAGCAAGTTGTTGTCTTTCCCATATTTTGCAACGGTGACAGGGTCATCAGCCGCAATGTTGGCCAGAGGTTCATATGTGCGTTCCATATTCTCCCATTCAATCCAAAGGTTATACTTGGAACCTTTGTATTGAGGATGCTTGTTATCCAGTGGACCTTGGTGTCCTAGGATGCGGCGAAACGACCAAAGTTTGCCGTCTTCTTGTGTTGAATCACGATGGATGTAATTCATGACATCATTGTATGCAATGATATCATTGAGTTCGTCATCAGAGTGTTTGCACTTGAACTTGATGAAGTCTTTGTTGCGTTCAAGACTGTCTTCTACATCGACGATGGTAAGACGTTTCCGGGTGCCATCTGGATTGGTTACAAGGAAGGATCGTCCTTGTAGATCGGCAATCGGGACCGTAGGAATGGTAATGGGTTTACCATCAGCGTCAAATTGCACGTTACCTTCTTCGTCGGTAACAACTACCTGTGATGGGTCTACTGAAGGAGTAGCGGGGTTGGTGTGTGGAGTTGTGACGTCACTAACATCAAAGTATGCTAATTCCGGTGGGTCAAAATCATCTTCAGTAAGGAGAACGCCATCGGAGGTCTTGCTGAAGATGTGTGTCGTAGGAGGACCATCAAGACTCTCCCCATAGTTGTTAGGGAGTGGAGAAGGTGACCAGCTGGGGCTGTCATCGACCTTCTTATAAAGAAAGCTCGGTAATGAGGGGTGGGCGGGTGGTTGAAGAATTAGTTGGGTGCCAGATGTGTGGGGCGTAGTACCTGGTTGTTCGTTGGGTACAGACGGGATGGTGTCATCGGCAGTGTCAGAATCAGCGGGTGAAACGCTAGGGGGAATTGAGTTGCCTGGTTTCGTAGACTCGTCAATGGGTTTACTCTGAGTGATATGCTCCCCATGTTTGAATGCTGGAGCTTCTCCAGTGGCGTATAAACGGGGCAAGGAATCCTTGGCGTTACGCCATTTGATGAAACCATCATCAGTGAATAGGCCTGCGCGTTTGTTACAGGACTCAGGTGTAAGAGCCGAGCGGACACCAGAACGGTCAAGTAACTTGTTGGTAACGGGATCCCAGATTCGGAAGCAGAGTCCATTGCCAACATGTTCGGCGATGCCGACGAAGTGACCTAGGCGTTCGGTAGACTGGGTACCGAAAGGAGAGTCGTTGGTTTTGAAATACACAGGTTCAAACCAGAAGAAACTTGTGTATGCGCTGATATCCCCAAGTGTACTGGTAGCAATGAAGATCGGCTGTTTATCGGACAGCGTAGGATCAGAAACAACATTGAGGAGACCCGCGACATATGTCATGCACAGTAGCCATAGGTGTGGTGGTGTGCCTGTACGATCCATGACGCGATTGACAATGCGCTTGAACGTTTGGTATCGGCGTTCGAATTGATTCTGGTGTTGGTGATAAGGTTCACTTTGCCAGAGTCCAATCCATAACATTTTGAGGTAATCGACGACCTTCTTACTGGATTGATAGTTACCGTGGTCGCAAAGGAGGCAAATGGGCCTGCCCCATTTTCGAACAAAGTTCTGGAAGCAAGATAGGAAGTCGCCGGTGGTACGCATTTCTTCAACGTGTATAATATGTGATTTGCGGCCGAAGAAGATCTGAGCAATCTTGGAGCCACCATCAATTGCTGGGACATCTGAATAGACAGCATCGGACATAACATCGTCATTGAAGGGTTGAACGTTCATGGCCGGTTGAGGGAATGAAAGCGTTTGAAAATGTTTCCATCAGGGCTAACCGCTAAGGAACCATATTGGGTTGAGTTTTCAAACGTAGCCTTGATGCGATCGGTGGAAACCCAACAAAAGAAAGGTTTCAAGGATAAGTAGTCATGTTCGTTGGGGTATCTCTCGCGGGGCGTAGCTGCAATGCGTGTAGTATCACTGGCAGTACAATCCGTCGGAAACGCAGTGACTGTCCCAGAGGCTGCAGGGAACGCGCAGCATGCAAGACGTTCTTGATGGGCGTAGTCGGTGGAAGTAAGCCAAAAAGAGCGATCGTTGGCCCTATGATCATCAATAGGAAGGAAGGGAGATCAAGTGGAATGGCTGGAATACAAACTGAGGGATGTGACCGTGGAGGAGCCGGGGGAAACAGAGATATCTAATCGTTCAAGGCAACGTGGGTTTCCATATTTGTCGTAATCGGCATATGGGAGTTGCTGTGGTTGAGGAGGATACTTCTGGAGAAATTGTTTGTCTTTCGCACTGATCGTGGTATTGAGAACAGATGGGTCCCAATGTTTATCGGATGTCATGATAACATGTGGGAACGTGTCAAACTCAACAGCCGTGTACTTTCGCATCGCAAGATATGGCAAACCGTGTCGTATGCTAAGAGGCAGTGCATATCCATCGGAGGTGGTGATGACTTGTCCACCGCCAGCTTTGATGGATGTATCGTCGACAGTGGAAAAATATGCTTCCATCTGACCGGAGGACAATATAGAAGGATGTCGTCCCATATAGGCACATTCATTGAAAATGAGGATGACGGGGCCTCTGTTCGATATAGAATATGCTCCACATGTGGCAATGGGGATATTCTGAACCTGGTGATTGTTAATGCCGGTGACATTGACATATTGTGGTGGGATATCCTTGGAAATGAGACATGCATCATTGCCGATGATGCACCCATTTGCGCCGCGATCGACCATGGCAAAACCAGGGCTAGTAACCGTGGTTTTGTGTACATGGTATGTGTACGACGTTACTGGCCTATCGTTAGGAAAGGTCAGATCTTCGTCAGGATCATACCACTGATAGAAATAGGCGGAATATGACGATGTTCCTACAGGTATTTGGGTGTCACCATCCCTTTTGTACCGAATGTCAGGGTTTTCAGAAAGGAATCGAGCGGGGTGTGCGGGTGACACAGAAGACTTGAGAGGTCGCTGGTCCTTGGATGAAGAGGTTGTTGATTTGTATACACCTAAGGATGCATGGAAAACACCTCTACGATCATCTTCTACAGCAGGATGTAGGTCTGCTGCTGAATTGGAGTGCTCATCTTTGGTCGAAGTATCGTCTTCTCGGAATGATACCGAATGTTCATGTTGATATGCCTTCCGGGTAATGGGTTTGACACTGTTGGGGTCAGGTTGGTCCATGTTAAGTAAGTCGTGTCGCAATGATGCAACCACGATTTTCTTTCCTTCCGGAGAAAAACTAAGCCAACTCTTCATGTCGTGACGTGACAAGGCCTTCCATATGTTTGTAGGCAACCTTGTGGTAGGGTCAGGGGTACGTCCAGCCTTAAATACAGCATAATCTTGATAGTCTCCTTCTAATTCGATAGGGAGAGCATAGTCATCATGGTTTTGGCTTTGTTCAGAGAAAAAATCATGAACGTGTGCACGTACAGTCGACCGAGGAGCAGACATTGCGGACTGGGAATCAAGTCGAGTTGCTTCAAGTAAAAGCGTGATTTTAAGATCGTGGATAGCAGCGGCTTCGGCGACCGCATCCGTCACGGTGCTATTCGTCCCTCCTGGATCCTTGACTTTGGCAAACTGTTCGCTTAGCTGAAAGCTGGAATAGCATGCCTGACACAATGCTGATTTAACAGTATGGTACTCAAGAGGCTTGTTGGGAGGACGGAGCTTATTGAGGTGATTTAATTCATCAAACCAATGTGTAATGAATTTCACTTTGGATTCCTTCCAATTGTTGAGATTCAACTTGAGCAACGCTTGTAGCTGGGTCGAGTTGTCATATACCTTGGCTTTTGATTTGCTGTGAAGGTTTACGAAATCGAAGTAGGCCTTGCGTCCATCACGAGTGGTAGAATGACTGTGTACACATGATGCAGAAAGGTCGCTCTTGAAGACTTCCAACATTAGTACCCAGAAGAAGGCACACTGTTTGACGAAGAGATCACGGGTATAACCCAGAAGCGTAGCTGGAGGCCAAGTTTCATCAAGGAATGTCTCTGTGTTGATATCGTATGCCTCGAGTTTAGCTTTGAAACCGACGAGCCAGTGTTCAAATCTCGAGTCATTTGTGAGGGGCGTAAAGGACTTTTCATCTCATGCTTTTCGGCACCATGATTCGTACTTTACCTGCTGAGGTGACTTTTTGTTACTTCCCGCCGGAGGAGGCGGTGGGTTCAGAGCAGATTCGTTACGCAAGCGTTGGGCACGTTCTTCGCGGAATGACTGGAATTCCCTGTATGTATATGACTTTACATCTTTCCAGTTCCTCTCGTCTTCTTCTAGAACGACATCGACTTCTTGTAGATCGATAGCGAAATCCGCAAGTGCTTCTATGCTCCTTTGAATGGATCGAGGGATATGCGTTGGCAGTCCTCCCTCCGTATAGGTAAGTTCGCGTGCAAAATCCGGTTCGATAAGTGCGTCGAGGAACGACTTCCACTCGCATAATCCGCCTTCCTTGAGAGCTAGACACAACTTGCTAGTAGTCTCACTTGTTACATTGAGTAGGGATACGAGTATCTTCTTCATATCAGTATCGAAGCTGGGAAAGCGGTTGATAGTGGCGACTTCGGCGTCATTCTTCTCTTCGCCTCCAAGTGCATTGCCGGGCATCATCGGTATGTTCGGCATCTGTGGTGGTTCCGAGCCTTCGAAGGAATTGCGCGGTGACTGAGAATGGGAACTGCTTTGTGTACGATGTGCGATGTGCATATGGCAACGTAGGGATTGTATTCAATTCCGTTCCTGTTCCTTTTTGTGTGCAAGCCGTCTTAGAGCTTGCGACTGTTAATCTATTATTTTCCTTCTGAATCTGATCCGTTGAGAGTCTGATTCAAAGGCTTCTGAAGAACAGCAACGCTGCGTTAGTGTGTTAGTAGACAAACGATTGTACTCTACGCGTGACAATTGTGTTTGGATACTTTCGGCAACGGATAATCGGACTACAGGCGAGACTAGGGAAACGCCAGATCTCTTCTTGCTGTGACTTATTCAGATTGCAGCAAGACAGACCTTAGTATGTAGATTACAAGTAGTTGGTAGCAACTAGTGTGAATTTTGGGATATAAATCAGTTGAATGTTAAAAGTATGAGATAAAGTGAAATCTTGCCGAAATGCAAGATATCTCTTTTATTGAGATGAATACGTTGCAACTGCTGTTGCGTAGTGATGAGATTACTCGCTGATTATTTCCGTACATGTATTGGTCGTTGACCATATATATCTGTATGCATGTATATGTATTGTGTGAGAATCACACGCCAAGGGTTTTCTTCTCTTGTTCCGTTAGGAAGACGTCATGATATGTTTATCATTAAGGTCAGGAATTGCTCCCGTAGCTCGTGTGATATTTTATGAAATCAGAGTTTGCTTACCGAAGAACAATGGCAATATTGTAAAACAGGGATTGCTCACCATTGATGCGCGATGGGAATCGACGCGCCGTGGGAATTGATATGCCGTGGGAATCGATTACTTAGAATGATACGGGACTCATTGATTCGTACGAATAGGAAATCTACCATCTGGTAGCTTTGGTACTTCTGGTCACGAAAGGAATTTAATAACATGATATATGCTGTCAAGCACGATGGTAGACACAAGGCTCGTCTCGTTGCAAACGGTAATCTCACTGAGGCCCCTATCCACAGTGTTTATGCAGGTGTCGTATCTCTCCGCGGTCTACGTATGTGCCTATTCCTAGCTGAACTGAACGGCCTAGAAGCATGGGGTACCGACATAGGTAATGCCTACCTGGAAGCAGTTACCTGCGAGAAAGTCTGCATCAAGGCAGGTCCGAAATTGGTGGAGTTGTTAGTTGAACGTTAAACACTAACCCTAATCCTAAGAGTTGACAACGTAACCTTCTAGACGGAGTTTATGTGGGGGGGGGTTGGGGGGGGGGAAAATACGTAGAAATATTAAAAAAATCTGTTTTTAACAAGTAGACTTGGTACAAACGCTACGACTAAAAATCGCTAAAAAGCTTAGCCAAACATTTATTTACGGAAATGAGATGCTTCTTCTAAAAGCAATAGTAATATCTAGTGGTGCGCGCTCATTTTTATGGTAGCAAACTCTCATTTTTATGGTTGCAAGTAACCATAAGATTTAACCTGAATATAGATAAAAAATCATACGATTAAAATCTGTGTTAGATCAAGTTAACTTTACCAGATGAGAGAGTTCGGTAGAGGTGCACAATATACGATCGTTGTCGGCAGCAAATTAACGGAGGTGCAAAAAATCGTCTCGGAAATTTCGAACCGGTCCAAAATTGGTTCGAAATGAGTCATGAGACCAATTTAAATCATGAGTGTTAATTCAAGGTTTTGCTTACAGTACAAATTCTACGTAGCCCTACTTTGTCTCTTTGTCATTAACACACAAACTCGTACCGTACTCGTACCGGTATGGTACCGGTACGAATCGAATTTTTTTGTCGTCGTTGCCAGATGAGAGAGTTTGAATTTAAAATAGAGCTCGCACGAATGACGTCACTTGATTGGTAGTATAGATCGATTGGTAGGATCAGTATGAAGGCAGCTAAATACAGTATGAGTATGTACTTGTACCGGTACAGTACCGGTACGAATCGAATTTTTTTGTCGTCGTTGCCAGATGAGAGAGTTTGAATTTAAAATAGAGCTCGCACGAATGACGTCACTTGATTGGTAGTATAGATCGATTGGTAGGATCAGTATGAAGGCAGCTAAATACAGTATGAGTATGTACTTGTACCGGTACAGTACCGGTACGAATCGAATTTTTTTGTCGTCGTTGCCAGATGAGAGAGTTTGAATTTAAAATAGAGCTCGCACGAATGACGTCACTTGATTGGTAGTATAGATCGATTGGTAGGATCAGTATGAAGGAAGCTAAATACAGTATGAGTATGTACTGGATGGGTCTACTCTCATAAGAACAACTTTTTTGTCGCCGTCATATCAAGTGCACGAGTACGAGTACTCGTACGGTACGTACAATTCACTAGTACAAAAAACATGTAGAATTCTACAGAAGATTGAAGTATCCTCTACTTCGATCGATGATTTTTTTCTACCGTACGGTACCTCGCGACGAAAAAAAAAACTCTCTCCCACACAAACAGTAATAATCTTTTCTTACCTTGCCCCAGACAAAAAAATAACTTTTTTTACCTCATAATCAGCCTTCTGACATCCAACTTATTTGAGTAGAGTTGCTATTCGGCACTCCGTCGGTGAACGTGGGATTCCACCTTATACTTCTTTATCAGTATTCGGCAGGTTATCCGTGCTCTTATATTTTAGTCTGAAATAACAGCCTTGTACTGGAAAAAGAATTAGCTCGCATTGGACAAGAGGTGGTTTGCTGATAGATATTGTTTGAATTGGCCCCCAAACATATATGTCTTGAAAGCAATAAATCTCTATCCATTGCTTCTATATCAACAGGCACGAGGTACTGTTTTTCGTGACAGAGGAGTAAGAAGGCTGCGCAACCATCGAATCGGAAGCAACAACAACAATTTCATCGGGACGATTGTCGGAACGTCGGAACAACAAGCAAAGGTAAGAATGAGAGAAATAGGCACCGGCACCGGCAATGGCAATTGATTGGTCTTCCACTCCACCAGCATTACTGATAATGTATTTCCTCTCTGTTTTTCTTCTTATTTTCATAGGACCGGATCGCCAATCGAACCAGCAACTGGGAACACGAATCGCTGGCATCGAATCCCTCCTCCTCCTCCACCGGCGCAACCCCTTCCCTTGAAATCGTAAGCATCGAATCAATCAGACGAATCGAAGGAAACAACAAAAGTAGGTGTCGGCGTCAGCCTCGAATCGATCGGACGGCAACAGTCTTTAGTGGCATGTAGATTATATTTTTCTGTTGTTGTTATTTACTCTACTACATCACTAGATACTCACCCATTTTGTTCAATTAGTATTATATGTTGTCATAGATCAGCTACAGCAACAACCTCCTACGGCGCAACCCCTAAACAACAACAGCAGCAAATCTGCAAAACAAATTGATCCAACAACACCAATCGATCCAACAAGAATCAACCTGCAAAACGAATCGATCCAACAACGGCAACGACTCATCGATTCGACAGCAAGAGCAACAGCAGCAGCCACCGGGAACGATCGAACGGCAAAGCAAGAGCAATAGCAGTAGACACCGGGAACGATCGAACGGCAAAGCAACAGCCGCAGACACCGGGAACGATCAAACCGCAAAGCAAGAACTTGACCAAAGTTCGATAGTATTTCCAATCCAACTTCTTGTTAATGGTAGGATTTGTACACAGCGATGTCAGGAAAAGAAAAACTTGCGACAGTCGGTCAATGGACTCGCGCTGCAAGAAGTCTCTGTTTTGATTGCTCGTTCCGATTGCTCGCTTGACTGAAGTTCGATAGTATTTCCAATCCAACTTCTTGTTAATGGTAGGATTTGTACACAGCGACGTCGGAAAAGAAAAACTTGCGACAGTCGGTCAATGGACTCGCGCTGCAAGAAGTCTCTGTTTTGATTGCTCGTTCCGATTGCTCGCTTGACCGAAGTTCGATAGTATTTCCAATCCAACTTCTTGTTAATGGTAGGATTTGTACACAGCGACGTCGGAAAAGAAAAACTTGCGACAGTCGGTCAATGGACTCGCGCTGCAAGAGATCCTGTTTCAATTGCTCGTTCCGATTGCTCGCTTGACCGAAGTTCGATAGTATTTCCAATCCAACTTCTCGTTAATGGTAGGATTTGTACACAGTGACGGCAGAAAAGAAAAACTTGCAACAGTCGGTCAATGGACTTGCAATCACTTGCGTCACTTGCTGCCCGCCGGTACTGCACTGCTGTTACTGTGGCTTGCGCTTGCGCTGTTCTTGCTGTTTTTCCATGGTCGATGGAGGATATAAAGGATGGGTGTGGTGTTGATTTTGGTATTTCCTGTACCAATAGCAGTAGGGATTTGGGAGTAAAATTGTCAGTACTTAATTCTAGAGCTATTGGTACAGAAAATACATATTAAAGGAGTATCACGTGAAAATCCAAATGCAACAAATGTGGTGCTGTACCGGTAAGTAGTACGGTACTAATAGTGTGTGTCTGTGGTGGATTTGGCTAAGGTAACTACTAGTACTGAATTTTAAAAAAGAACAATGATTCACGTACCATTATGTAGAAAAAGTACTGAATTTTAAAAAAGAACAATGGTTCATTTTTTTGTAGCGAAGAATCTGGAGAACAGAAGACTATGATCATACCTATCGTAGGTATTGTTGTAGTTGAAAAGTGTATGGTAAAAGTGTATGAATGTACCAAAAAAAGTGTGAGATTGACCCGGTACCTTTGCACTTTGCAAAAATCTGGTGGGTTTTTGGGTTGATGACTGAATTATATTTTGGTTAGGGACTGGGAAGATTTGCACTGTGTTCAAATCAGGTGGGTTTTAGGGTTGACGATTTAATTATATTTTGGTTACGGACTGGAAAGATTTGCACTGTGTGTTCAAATCTGGTTGGTTTTTGGGTTGATGACTGAGTTATATTTTAGTCGGGGATTGGCAAAATTTGCACTGTGTTCAAATCTGGTTGGTTTTTGGGTTGATGACTGCGTTATATTTTAGTCGGGGATTGGCAGGATTTGCACTGTGCTAAAATCTGGTAGGTTTTGGGTTGATGGCTGAATTATATTTTAGTCGGGAATTAGCAGGATTTGCACTGTTCTAAAATCTGGTGGGTTTTTGGTTGATGACTGAGTTATATTTTGGTTAGGGACTGGAAAGATTTGCACTGTGTTCAAATCTGGTGGGTTTTAGGGTTGATGATTTAGTTATATATTGGTTAGGGACTGAAAAGATTTGCACTGTGTTCAAATCTGGTTGGTTTTTGGGTTGATGACTGAGTTATATTTTAGTCGGGGATTGGCAGGATTTGCACTGTGCTAAAATCTGGTGGGTTTTTGGGTTGATGACTGCGTTATATTATGGTCGGGGATTGGCAGGATTTGCACTGTGCTAAAATCAGGTGGGTTTTTGGGTTGATGACTGAGTTATATTTTAGCCGGGAATTGGCAGGATTTGCACTGTGCTAAAATCTGGTTGGTTTTTGAATTGATGACTGAGTTATATTTTGGTTAGGGACTGGAAAGATTTACACTGTGTCTAAATCTGGTGGGTTTTAGGGTTGACGATTGAATTATATTTTGGTTAGGGACTGGAAAGATTTGCACTGTGTTCAAATCTGGTTGGTTTTTGGGTTTATGACTGAGTTATATTTTAGTCGGAGATTGGCAGGATTTGCACTGTGCTAAAATCTTGTGGGTTTTGGGGTTGATGACTGAGTTATATTTTGGTCGGAAATTGGCAGGATTTGCACTGTTCTACAATTTTGTCGGTTTTTGGGTTGATGACTGAGATATATTTTGGTTAGGGACTGGAAAGATTTGCACTGTGTTCAAATCTGGTGGGTTTTAGGGTTGACAATTTAGTTATATTTTGGTTCAGGACTGAAAAGATTTGCACTGTGTTCAAATCTGGTTGGTTTTTGGGTTGATGACTCAGTTATATTTTAGTCGGGGATTGGCAGGATTTGCACTGTGCTAAAATCTGGTGAGTTTTTGGGTTGATGACTGAATTATATTTTGGTTGAGAAATGGAAAGATTTGCACTGTGTTCAAATCTGGTGGGTTTTTGGGTTTATGA
Source organism: Pseudo-nitzschia multiseries (assembly GCA_037355745.1). Classification (NCBI taxonomy): domain Eukaryota; phylum Bacillariophyta; class Bacillariophyceae; order Bacillariales; family Bacillariaceae; genus Pseudo-nitzschia; species Pseudo-nitzschia multiseries. Next base: position 8,508,565 of record CM074782.1, on the reverse strand, counting down.
CTTAGTTATATTTTGGTCAGCAATTTGAAGGATTTGCACTGTGCTAAAATCTGGTTGGTTTTTGGGTTGATGACTGAGTTATATTTTGGTTAGGGACTGGAAATATTTGCACTGTGTCTAAATCTGGTTGGTTTTAGGGTTGACGATTTAGTTATATTTTGGTTAGGGACTGAAAAGATTTGCACTGTGTTCAAATCTGGTGGGTTTTTGGGTTGATGACTGAGTTATATTTTAGTCGGGGATTGGCAGGATTTGCACTGTGCTAAAATCTGGTGGGTTTTTGGGTGAATGACTGCGTTATATTTTGGTCAGGGATTGGCAGGATTTGCACTGTGCTAAAATCTGGTGGGTTTTTGGGTTGATGACTGCGTTATATTTTGGTCGGGGACTGGCAGGATTTGCACAGTGCTAAAATATGGTGGGTTTTTGGGTTGATGACTGAGTTATATTTTAGTCGGGAATTGGCAGGATTTGCATTGTGCTAAAATCTGGTGGGTTTTTGGGTTTATGACTGAGTTATATTTTAGTCGGGGATTGGCAGGATTTGCACAGTGCTAAAATCTGGTGAATTTTTGGTTGATGACTGAGTTATATTTTAGTCGGGAATTGGCAGGATTTGCACTGTGCTAAAATCTGGTGGGTTTTGGGTTCATGACTGAGTTATATTTTGGTTAGGGACTGGAAAGATTTGCACTGTGTTCAAATCTGGTGGGTTTTAGGGTTGACTATTTAATTATATTTTGGTTAGGGACTGAAAAGATTTGCACTGTGTTCAAATCTGGTTGGTTTTTGGGTTGATGACTGAGTTATATTTTAGTAGGGGATTGGCAGGATTTGCACTGTGCTAAAATCTTGTGGGTTTTGGGGTTGATGACTGCGTTATATTTTGGTTGGGGATTGGCAGGATTTGCACTGTGCTAAAAAAAAGGTGGGTTTTGGGTTGATGACTGAGTTATATTTTGGTTAGGGACTTGAAAGATTTGCACTGTGTTCAAATCTGGTGGGTTTTTGGGTTGATGACTGAGTTATATTTTAGTCGGGGATTGGCAGGATTTGCACTGTGCTAAAATCTGGTTAGTTTTTGGGTTGATGACTGAGTTATATTTTAGTCGGGAATTGGCAGGATTTGCACTGTGCTAAAAAAGGTGGGTTTTTGGGTTGATGACTGAGTTATATTTTGGTTAGGGACTGGAAAGATTTCGACTGTGTTCAAATCTGGTGGGTTTTTGGGTTGATGATTGAATTATATTTTGGTTAGGGACTGGAAAGATTTTCATGGTGTTCAAATCTGGTGGGTTTTGGGGTTGACGATTGAATTATATTTTGGTCGGGGATCAGCAGGATTTGCGCTGTGTTCAAATCTTGTGGGTTTTTGGGTTGATGATTGAATTATATTTTGGTTAGGGAATGGAAAGATTTGCACTGTGTTCAAATCTGGTGGGTTTTTGGGTTGATGACTGAGTTATATTTTAGTCGGGGATTGGCAGGATTTGCACTCTGCTAAAATCTGGTGGGTTTTTGGGTTAATGACTTAGTTATATTTTGGTGGGGAATCGGCAGGATTTGCACTGTGCTCAAATCTGGTTGGTTTTTGGGTTGATGACTGAGTTATATTTTGGTCGGGGACTGGCAGGATTTGCACAGTGTTCAAATATGTTGAGTTTTTGGCTTTACGATTGAATTGTAATTTGGTTAGGGAATGGAAAGATTTGCACTGTGTTCAAATCTGGTGGGTTTTTGGGTTGATGACTGAGTTATATTTTAGTCGGGGATTGGCAGGATTTGCACTGTGCTAAAATCTGGTGGGTTTTTGGGTTAATGACTTAGTTATATTTTGGTGGGGAATCGGCAGGATTTGCACTGTGCCCAAATCCGGTGGATTTTTGGGTCGATGACTGAGTTATATTTTGGTCGGGAATTGGCAGGATTTGCACTGTGCTAAAATCTGGTGGGTTTTTGGGTTGATGATTTAGTTATATTTTGGTCGGGGATTGGCAGGATTTGCACTGTGCTAAAATCTGGTGGGTTTTTGGGTTGATGACTGAGTTATATTTTAGGCGGGAATTGGCAGGATTTGCACTGTGCTAAAACAATGGTGGGTTTTGGGTTGATGACTGAGTTATATTTTGGTTAGGGACTTGAAAGATTTGCACTGTGTTCAAATCTGGTGGGTTTTTGGGTTGATGACTGAGTTATATTTTAGTCGGGAATTGGCAGGATTTGCACTGTGCTAAAATCTGGTGGGTTTTTGGGTTTATGACTTAGTTATATTTTGGTGGGGAATTGGCAGGATTTGCACTGTGCTCAAATCTGGTGGATTTTTGGGTTGATGACTGAGTTATATTTTAGTCGGGAATTGGCAGGATTTGCACTGTGTTCAAATCTGGTGGGTTTTTGGGTTGATGACTGCGTTATATTTTGGTCGGGGTCTGGCAGGATTTTCACATTGATAAAATCTGGTGGGCTTTTGGGTTGATGACTGAGTTATATTTTAGTCGCGGACTGGCAGGATTTGCACAGTGATAAAACCTTGTGGGTTTTTGGGTTGATGGCTTAATTATTTTTTAGTCCGGGATTGGCAGGATTGGCACTGTGCTAAAATCTAGTCGGTTTTTGGGTTGATGACTGAATTATATTTTGGTTAGGGAATGGAAAGATTTGCACTGTGTTCAAATCAGGTGGGTTTTTGGTTTGATAACTGAGTTCTATTTTGGTCGGGTACTGCCAGGATTTGCACTGTGTTCAAATCTTGTGGGTTTTTGGGTTGATGACTGAATTATATTTTGGTTAGGGACTGGAAAGATTTGCACTGTGTTCAAATCTGGTGGGTTTTTGGGTTCATGAGTGAGTTATAGTTTGGTCAGGGATGGGCAGGATTTGCACTGTCTTCAAATCTGGTGGGTTTTTTGGTTGATGACTGACTTATATTTTGGTCGCAGATTGGCGGGATTTGCACTGTCTTCAAATCTGGTGAGTTTTTGGGTTGATAATTGAGTTAATTTTAAGTTGGGGATGATCAGGATTTGCACTGTCTTCAAATCTGGTGAGTTTTTGGGTTGATGATTGAGTTATAGTTTGGTTGGGGACTGCCAGGATTTGCACTTTCTTCAAATCTGGTTGGTTTATGGTTTGATGATTGAGTTAATTTTAGGTTGGGGATGGGCAGGATTTGCACTGTCTTCAAATCTGGTTGGTTTTTGGGTTGATGACTGTTTAATAGTTTGGTTGGCGATTGGCAGGATTTGCACTGTCTTCAAATCTGGTTAGTTTTTGTGTTGATGATTGAGTTAATTTAAGGTCGGGGATGGGCAGGATTTGCACTGTCTTCAAGTTTGGTGGGTTTTTAGGTTGATGACTGACTTATATTTTGGTCGCGGATTGGCAGGATTTGCACTGTCTCCAAATCTTGTGGGTTTTTGGGTTGATGACTGACTTATATTTTGGTCGGGGATTGGCAAGATTTGCACTGTCTTCAAATCTGGTTAGTTTTTTGGTTGATGAATGAGTTTTATTTTGGTCGGGGATTGGCAAGATTTGCACTGTCTTCAAATCTGGTTAGTTTTTTGGTTGATGAATGAGTTTTATTTTGGTCGGGGATTGGCAGGATTTGCACTGTCTTCAAATCTGGTGAGTTTTTGGGTTGATGATTGAGTTAATTTTAGGTTGGGGATGGTCAGGATTTGCACGGTCTTCAAATAATTGGTATGATTGGGAAGAACATAGACAGCTTGCTTGTAAATCTGGTAGCTCGTAATTACCGGTAGCTCCTACAGCTTGATTGTTCGAATCTAACCCCATCCCTATGAATGTAGATACCTTGCTGATAGCTTACACGTAAATTTGGTTAGCTGGCTAATTGTAGAATTGGTACTGGTAAGAATTGGTACAGATCAGAACACTTTCGGTAATTCTGATCTGACTTGATGCACACTACTAGTAGAAATTGTACGCGTTATCGTATGAGTACTTCTTACCATAACTTTACTGACACATACTTACAATACATACAATAACTACGTACTCAACAACTCCACAGGGCCCCTGCAAAGCACTAATGCTAATGCCTGCTGCCCAATTGCATTTAGCTTTGTACGAGACAGAATCTGAGACAACACATCCATTTCCTCCTCAACAAACGGTTCCACGTCAATTAAACTATGATGCATATGCTTCACAATTTCAACTGTTGTCTCTTCTAGCTCTAGTTTGATGCTGGGATCGACATGACTTTTGAAAACATACTCACCATTATTGGAATCCAATCTTTCTGGTCGAATTCCAATGATAGCATAATCATCATTGATACTGCCCCGCTTCACTCCTCTTCCAACGGTTGGTTTTGCAACAATAGCAGGAGCAAACTGTCTCAACAATTCAATATTATTTTTGGAAGCGAGGTGTCGTTCCGCAAAATGTCACGAAACTTTGGCAAAAATGCGCAACGATGGTTCAGAATCATCAAATGCAAGAATATGCTTATCTTCCGTACTATCCAATGTATTGAAGTTTCTGATGGACAAAGCCTGTTCCGGTCGATACTTCTTCTTTCCGCCTATCTTGCCATCCCAATCTGTTCCAATGTATTTACCTGCCACGGCAGCGGTACTGGATTTATTTTTCAGCGCTATTGTACGGACGCCATCTTTGCAAGTTGAACGCCTATTCCTTTTCTTCTTCCTTGGTTTTATCAGAGACAACTTTTTATAAGTTTCGTGGCTCGTTGACACCGGTGTGGCAATCCTCAGAAAGTTGGAAGACATTTTCTGTTTACTTCTTTTCTCATGTTTCCTATTTGCTTTTTGCTTCCTTCCTCGTGCTGGCAATTGCTTTCCATTTGTTGTGGTTGGTTTCATTCTTGCCGAGACGAATTGCCGTTGGAGGAGGACAACGACAAATCAATTGGGCGTTGGAGTGGAAGACCGGTTGCTTCGTGGAAGACCAATCAATTGCCGGTGCTGATGCCGATTGCCGATTTGGAGGACGACGACGAATCAATTTGCCGTTGGAGGAGGAGGAGGAGGAGGGATTCGATGGTGGAGCGGAGGACGACGACGAATCCATTTGCCGTTGGAAGAGGAGGAGCGACGTTGGTGGATCGCCGGTGGAGGAGGAGGAGGAGGGATTTGATGGTGGATCGCCGGTTCCCGGTTACTTCGATCGTTCCCGCTTCTATTTGATGGTTCGCAGTTTCGCTTCGATTGTTCCGGGTTGATTCGATGGTTCCTGGTTGCGGTTCGATGGTTCCCGGTTGCGGTTACGCTGTTCCTATCGCTGCCGCTTGCCGCTGCCGCTTGCCGCTGTTGCTCTCGCTGTTGCTCTCGCTGTTGCTCTCGCTGTTGCTCTCGCTGTTGCTCTCGCTGTTGCTCTCGCTGTTGCTCTCGCTGTTGCTCTCGCTGTTGCTCTCGCTGTTGCTCTCGCTGTTGCTCTCGCTGTTGCTCTCGCTGTTGCTATCGCTGTTGCTATCGCTGTTGCTATCGCTGTTGCTATCGCTGTTGCTATCGCTGTTGCTATCGCTGTTGCTATCGCTGTTGCTATCGCTGTTGCTATCGCTGTTGCTATCGCTGTTGCTATCGCTGTTGCTATCGCTGTTGCTATCGCTGTTGCTATCGCTGACGCTTGCCGCTGTTGCTATCGCTATCGCTGCCGCTTGCCCCTGTTGCTCTCGCTGTCGCTTGCCGCTGTTGCTGTTGCTGTTGCTGTTGCTATCGCTGTTGCTATCGCTGTTGCTGCAGTTGTTGCTCTCGCGGTTCGATCTGATTGTTCCCGGTGGCTGTTGGGTTGATTGTTGCCGGTTGCGGCGTTGCCGTTGACAACGATCCTATTCAAATATATTCGATGGATCCTGGTTGCGGTTCGATGGTTCCCGGTTGCTTCTATTTGATGGTTCCCGGTTGCTTCTATTTGATCGTAAGAAAGGGCCGAAGGAACGTTTGAGAACAGACGGTAATAATTAACCAAGGAAAGGGCCAAAGGAAGGAACCGGCGGCGTTAGAGGGAACGATGACCGGACGCGATGCGAAGAAGTAATCAAAGGGCGGCAGTCGGAGTGCCGAAGGAAGGAGAGTTAACCGAAGGACAACAGCCGGAAATGACCAAGCGAAGGTGCGGCGGTCATGTCGGAGGGAGGACCGAAGAAATTAACCAAAGAAATATCGACCGTTGGAGAAGACTGTCGAATATTCGAGGCGGGGGAAGAGAAAAGAAAGAACCGGCGTCATCTACAGAAACGGCGATGATCGGAAAGAATATTCGTCGGAGGAACCAAAGAAGGGTTGCGGCGAAAGAACTAACCGGAGGAGCCAATGAAATGACAAAGTGAAGGTGCGGCGGTCGGTTCCCGGTTGCTTCTATTTGATGGTTCCCGGTTGCTTCTATTCGATGGTTCCCGGTAGCTTCTATTTGATGGTTCCCAGTTGCTTCTATTCGATCGTTCCCGGTTGCTTCTATTCGATGGTTCCCGGTTGCTTCTATTTGATGGTTCCCGGTTGCTTCTATTCGATGGTTCCCGGTTGCTTCTATTCAATGGTTCCCGGTTGCTTCTACGATGGTTCCCGGTTGCGCTTCGTTCGTTCCTGGTTGCTTCTATTCTATCGTTCCCAGTTGCTTCTATTAGTGCTTTGCAGGGGCCCTGTGGAGTTGTTGAGTACGTAGTTATTGTATGTATTGTAAGTATGTGTCAGTAAAGTTATGGTAAGTTGTACTCATACAATAACGCGTACAATTTCTACTAGTACTAGTGTGCATCAAGTCAGATCAGAATTACCAAAGGTGTTCTGATCTGTACCAATTCTTACCAGTTCCAATTCTACCATTAGCCAACCAACCAAATTCATGTGTAAGCTATCAGCAAGGTATCTACATTCATAGGGTTGGGGTTAGGTTTGAACAAGCAAGCTGTACGAGCTACCGGTAATAACGAGCTGCCAGATTTACAAGCAAGCTACCTACCTTCATACCGATCATACCAATCGATTTATATTACTATTGAAGTGACGTCATTTGAGCAAGATCTTTTTTAATTCGAACAAGCAAGCTGTACGAGCTACCGGTAATTACGAGGTACCAGATCTACAAGCAAGCTACCTACCTTCATATTGATCATACCAATTGATCTATACTACCAACAAGTGAGTCATTCGCACAGTGCAAATCTTTCCAGTCCCCAACCGAAATATAACTCAGTCATCCCCCAAAAACCCACTAGATTTGAACACAGTGCAAATCTTTCCAGTCCGCAACCAAAATATATCCCAGTAATCAACCAAAAAACCCCACAAGATTTGATCACAGTACAAATCTTTCCAGTCTGTAACAAAAATATAATTCAATCATCAACCCAAAAACCCACCAGATTTGAACACAGTGCAAATCCTGTCAGTCCTCAACAAAAATATAACTCAGTCATCAACCCAAAACCCACCAGATTTGAACACAGTGCAAATTCTGCCAATCCCAAACCAAAATATAACTCAGTCATCAACCCAAAAACCCACCAGATTTGAACACAGTGCAAATCCTGCAAATCCCCAACCAAAATATAACTCAGTCATCAACCCAAAACCCCACAAGATTTGAGCACAGTGCAAATCCTGCCAGTCCCCGACCAAAATATAACTCGGTCATCAACCCAAAAGCCCACCAGATTTGAAGACAGTGCAAATCCTGCCAGTCACAAACTGAAATATAACTCAGTCATCAACCCAAAAACCTACCAGATTTGAGCACAGTGCAAATGCTGCCAGTCCCCGACCAAAATATAACTCAGTCATCAACCCAAAAACCCAACAGATTTGAAGATAGTGCAAATCTGTTCCATCCCCCACCAAAATATAACTCAGTTATCAACTCAAAAACCCTCCAGATTTGAACACAGTGCAAATCCTGCCAGTCCCCGACCAAAATATAACTCAGTCATCAACCCAAACACCCACCAGATTTGAAGATAGTGCAAATCTGTTCCATCCCCGACAAAAATATAACTCAGTCATCAACCCAAAAACCCACCAGATTTGAGCACAGTGCAAATGGTGCCAGTCCCCGACCAAAATATAACTCAGCCATCAACCCAAAAACCCACAAGATTTGAACACAGTGCAAATCTTTCCAGTCCCTAACCAAAATATAATTCAATCGTCAACCCAAAAACCACACAGATTTCAACACAGTGCAAGTCCTGCCGATCCCCCACCAAAATATAGCTCAATCATCAACCCAATAACCCACCAGATTTGAACAAAGACCAAATCTATCCAGTCCCTAACCAAAATATAACGCAGTCATCAACCCCAAAACCCACCAGATTTGAACACAGTGCAAATCCTGCAAATCCCAAACCAAAATATAACTCAATCATCAACACAAAAACCCACCAGATTTGAACACAGTGCAAATTATTCCAGTCCTTAACCTCAATATAATTCAGTCATCAATCCAATAACCCACCAGATTCGAACACAGTGCAAATCTTGCCCATCCCCCATCAAAATATAACTCAGTCATCAACCAAAAAACCCTCCAGATTTGAACACAGTGCAAATCCTGCCAGTCCCTAACCAAAATATAACTCAGTCATCAACCCAAAAACCCACCAGATTTGATCACAGTGCAAATCCTGCCAGTCCCTAACCAAAATATAACTCAGTCATCAACCCAAAAACCCACCAAATTTCAACACAGTGCAAATCCTTCCAGTCCCTAAACAAAATATAATTCATTCGTCAACCCAAAAACCCACCAGATTTGAGCACAGTGCAAATCCAGCCAGTCCCCAACTAAACTATAACTCAGTCATCAACCCATAAACCCACCTGATTTGAACACTGTGCAAACCCTGCCAGTCCCCGACCAAAATATAACTCAGTCATCAACCCAAAAACCCACCAGATTTGAACACAGTGCAAATCTTGCCCATCCCCGACCAAAATATAACTCAGTCATCAATCCTAAAATTCACCAGATTTGAAGACAGTGCAAATCCTGCCAGTCACAAACTGAAATATAACTCAGTCATCAACCCAAAAACCTACCAGATTTGAGCACAGTGCAAATGCTGCCAGTCCCCGACCAAAATATAACTCAGTCATCAACCCAAAAACCCAACAGATTTGAAGATAGTGCAAATCTGTTCCATCCCCCACCAAAATATAACTCAGTTATCAACTCAAAAACCCTCCAGATTTGAACACAGTGCAAATCCTGCCAGTCCCCGACCAAAATATAACTCAGTCATCAACCCAAACACCCACCAGATTTGAAGATAGTGCAAATCTGTTCCATCCCCGACAAAAATATAACTCAGTCATCAACCCAAAAACCCACCAGATTTGAGCACAGTGCAAATGGTGCCAGTCCCCGACCAAAATATAACTCAGCCATCAACCCAAAAACCCACAAGATTTGAACACAGTGCAAATCTTTCCAGTCCCTAACCAAAATATAATTCAATCGTCAACCCAAAAACCACACAGATTTCAACACAGTGCAAGTCCTGCCGATCCCCCACCAAAATATAGCTCAATCATCAACCCAATAACCCACCAGATTTGAACAAAGACCAAATCTATCCAGTCCCTAACCAAAATATAACGCAGTCATCAACCCCAAAACCCACCAGATTTGAACACAGTGCAAATCCTGCCGATCCCCCACCAAAATATAACTCAATCATCAACCCAAAAACCAACCATATTTGATCACAGTGTAAAACTTTCCAGTCCCCATCCAAAATATAACTCAGTCATCAACCGAAAAATCCACTAGATTTGAACACAGTGCAAATCTTTCCAGTCCCCAACCGAAATATAACTCAGTCATCAACCAAAAAACCCACTAGATTTGAACACAGTGCAAATCTTTCTAGTCCCCAACCAAAATATAACTCAGTCATCAACCCAAAAACCCATCAGATTTGAACACAGTGCAAATCTTGCCAATCTCAACCCAAATTCCCACCATATTTGAACACAGTGCAAATCCTGCCAGTCCCTCACCAAAATATAACTCAGTCATCAAACCAATAACCCACCAGATTTGAACACTGTGCAAATCCTGCCAGTTCCCGACTTAACTATAACTCAGTCATCAACGCAAAAACCCACCAGATTTGAACACAGTGCAAATCCTGCCAATCCCCGACCATAATATAACTCAGTCATCAACCAAAAAAGTCACCTTATTTGAACACTATTCAAATCCTGACGATCCCCGACCGAAATATAACTCAGTCATCAACCCAAAAACTTACCAGATTTGAACACAGTGCAAATGATCAAGTCCCTAACCAAAATGGTTGTATTTCAAGGAAACAACCCAAATAACAGCGACAGCAACTATCTCTATAACAACGACACCAACAGCAACGATATTGCAGAGCTTCTTGATTACATCTACGAGAAGACGCCTGCCAAGTTTCGTATTGATCCATTGAGCGGATTAGAAGGAACGGACTCAACATTGCAGAGTGACAAATTTGGTTGAATTTCAAGGAAGCAGCCCAAATAATGGCGACAGCAGATATCTCTATAACAACGACACCAACAGCAACGATATTGCAGGTTCCTCTTCATTACATCTATGAAAAGACGCCTGCCAAGTTTCGTATTGATCCATTGAGCGGATTAGAAGGAACGGACTCAACATTGCAGAGTGACAAATTTGGTTGAATTTCAAGGAAGCAGCCCAAATAACAGCGACAGCAGATATCTCTATAACAACAACACCAACAGCAACGATATTGCAGGTTCCTCTTCATTACATCCATGAGAAGACGCCTGCCAAGTTTCGTATTGATCCATTGAGCGGATTAGAAGGAACGGACTCAACATTGCAGAGTGACAAATTTGGTTGAATTTCAAGGAAGCAACCCAAATAATGGCGACAGCAGATATCTCTATAACAACGACACCAACAGCAACGATATTGCAGGTTCCTCTTCATTACATCTATGAGAAGACGCCTGCCAAGTTTCGTATTGATCCATTGAGCGGATTAGAAGGAACGGACTCAACATTGCAGAGTGACAAATTTGGTTGAATTTCAAGGAAGCAGCCCAAATAACAGCGACAGCAGATATCTCTATAACAACGACACCAACAGCAACGATATTGCAGGTTCCTCTTCATTACATCTATGAAAAGACGCCTGCCAAGTTTCGTATTGATCCATTGAGCGGATTAGAAGGAACGGACTCAATATTGCAGAGTGACAAATTTGGTTGAATTTCAAGGAAGCGGTGGAAGAGGAGGAGCGATTGGGTCGACAATTCGTTGCCGTTGTTGCCTCCTATGGGTTGCGCCGGTGGAGGAGGAGCTATTTGGGTGGATCACTGGTGGTGGTGGAGGAGGAGGAGTGATTTGGTGCCGACGATTTGTTGCCGTTGTTGCCAATTGAACAAAATGGGTGAGTATCTATTGATGTCCTACATAGAGTTAATAATAACAACAGAATAATATAACTCTCATTCTTACCTTTGCTTGTTGTTCCGACGTTCCAACAATCGTCCCAATGAAATTGTTGTTGTTGCTGCTGCCGTTGATTTGCAGTCTTACTCCTCTGTCACAAAAAGCAGTACCTCATGCCTGTTGATATAGAAGCAATGGATGCAGATTTATTGCTCTCAAGACGTATATGTTTGGGTGATCAAGTCCAAGAACACTACTATCTATCGAGCAAACCACCTCTTCTCCAATGCGAGCTAATTCTTTTTTCAGTACAAGGCTGTTATTTCAGACTAAAATATAAGAGCACAGATAACCTGCCTAATGCTGATAAAGGATTAGATGGAATCCCACGTTCACCGACGGAGTGCCGAATAGCAACTCTACTCAAATAAGTTGGATGTAAGAAGGCTGATTATGAAGTGACTTTTTTTTTTTGGTCCAGAGGTAAAAAAAGTGATTTTTTTTCTGGCGCAAGGTAAGAAAAGATTATTACTGTTTGTGTGGGAGAGGAGTTTTTTTTCGTCACGAGGTAGAAAAAAAATCATCGATCGATCGAAGTAGAGGATACTTCAATCTTCTGTAGAATTCTACATGTTTTTAGTACTAGTAAAGAATTTTACACGTTTTTGTACTAGACAGTTCCTAGTAGTGAATCCGCGTATGTTTCTACGCCTGTAGATTCGAACACGCTTTTCGTACTAGATACATACGTTCGAAGAAAAAAAATCATGTACGTACGAAGAAAAAAAATCTCGTACAGTACGTACGTTCAAAGAAAAAAAATACATACTTCAACTTAAGTAGATTTCTACACGGTTTTTGTACTCAACTTGTGTAGAATTCTACACGTTTTTTGTACGAGTGTAGATTTCTACACGTTTTGTGTACTAGATTCATACTAGTATTCAATCCGCGTTGGTTTCAACGCCTGTAGATTCTTACACGCTTTTTGTACTAGATAATCCGCGTAGGTTTCTACTCATCAACCCAAAAACCCACCTGATTTGAACACAGTGCAAATCTTTCCAGTCCCTAACCAAAATATAATTCAATCGCCAACCCAAAAACCCACCAGATTTGTACACAGTACAAATCCTTACAATCCCCCACCAAAATATAACTCAGTCATCAACCCAAAAACCCACCAGATTTGAACACAGTGCAAATCTTTCCAGTCCCTAACCAGAATATAATTCAATCGCCAACCCAGAAACCCAACAGATTTGAACACAGTGCAAATCTTTCCAGTCCCTAACCAAAATATAACTTAGTCATCAACCCAAAAACCCATCAGATTTGAACACAGTGCAAATCTTGCCAGTCCCAGACCAAAATGTAATCAGTCATCAACCCAAACCCCACCAGATTTCAACACAGTGCAAATCTTTCCAGTCCCCATCCAAAATATAACTCAGTCATCAACCCAAAAACTCACCAGATTTGAAGACAGTGCAAATCCTGCCCATCCCCGACCAAAATATAACTCAGTCATCAATCCAAAAACTCACCAGATTTAAATCCTGCCAGTCCCCGACCAAAATATAACTCAGTCATCAACCCAAAAACCCACCAAAATATAACTCAGTCATCAATCCAAAAATTCACCAGATTTGAACACAGTGCAAATCCTGCCCATCTCCGACCAAAATATAACTCAGTCATCAATCCAAAAACTCACCAGATTTGAAGACAGTGCAAATCATGCCCATCCCCGACCAAAATATAACTCAGTCATCAACACAAAAACTCACCAGATTTGAAGACAGTGCAAATCCTGCCCATCCCCGACCAATCTATAACTCAGTCATCAATCCAAAAACTCACCAGATTTGAAGACAGTGCAAATCCTGCCCATCCCCAACCGACAGTGCAAATCCTGCCCATCCCGGACCAAAATATAACTCAGTCATCAATCCAAAAATTCTCCAGATTTGAACACAGTGCAAATCCTGCCCATCCCCGACCAAAATATAACTCAGTCATCAATCCAAAAATTCACCAGATTTGTTGACAGTGCAAATCCTGCTCATCCCCGACCAAAATATAACTCAGTCATCAACCCAAAAACCCACCAGATTTGAACACAGTGCAAATCCTGCAAATCCCCAACCAAAATATAACTCAGTCATCAATCAAAAAACTCACCTGATTTGAGACAGTGCAAATCCTGCCAATCCCCAACCAAAATATAACTCAGTCATCAATCCAAAAACTCACTAGATTTGAAGACAGTGCAAATCCCGCCCATCCCCGACCAAAATATAACTCAATCATCAATCCAAAAATTCACCAGATTTGAAGACAGTGCAAATCCTGCCCATCCCCGACCAAAATATAACTCAGTCATCAATCCAAAAACTCACCAGATTTGAATCCTGGCAGTCCCCAATCAAAATATAACTCAGTCGTCAACCCAAAAACCCACCAGATTTGAACCCAGTGCAAATCTTTCCAGTCCCTAACCAAAATATAATTCAATCGTCACTCAAACCTACAATTCATTTCTATGTGTTGTCGGCGAAAAATACGGACTCTGTCGGCATCAAATTTGATCAGAAAAGCCAACGAAACAACGACAGAGGTGCAAAATACTAACAGAGTATCGAGACGAGTCTTAGAATCAAACGCACCTCAATTCAAACTATCATCTTATTTGATTTTACGTAATGATTGGGGTTTTTGCACCTCGGTCGGGTTGTTTTTCTTCTTCTTTTTCGATAGAATTTGCCGCCGACATCTTTGGATCGTACGGTACCGGTACTCCATGTTAATTTTTCGCACCTTGGTTGTCGCGTCTTTTTTGTTCAAATTTGCTGCCGACAACGACCACCAATTTCGCACCTCTGTGAATTTGCGACAACACTTTTTCGACCGTCGTCCCGTCTTTTTCGATCGAATTTGCTGCCGACAACGACTGTATATTGTGCACCTCTACCGAACTCTCTCATCTGGTAAAGCTAACTTGATCTAAGACAGATTTTAATTGTATGATTTTTTTCTTTATTCTGGTTAAATGTTATGGTTACGTGCAACCATAAAAATGAGAGTTGCTACCATAAAAAGGAACGCGCGCCACTAAATATTACTATTGCTTTTAGACAAAGCATCTCATTTCGGTAAATAATTGTTTGGCTAAGCTTTTTAGCGATTTTTAGTCGTAGCGTTTGTACCAAGTCTACTTGTTAAAAACAGATTAGTGCTTTGCAGGGGCCCTGTGGAGTTGTTGAATAGGTAGTTACTGTATGTATTGTAAGTATGTGTCAGTAAAGTTATGGTAAGAAGTACTCGTACGATAACGCGTGTGCATCAAGTAAGATCAGATTTACCAAAGGTGTTCTGATCTGTACCACCAATTCTTACCAGAACCAATTCTACAATTAGCCAACCAACCAAATTTATGTGTAAGCTATCAGCAAGGTATCTACATTCATAGGGGTGGGGTTACATTCGAACAAGCAAGTTGTAGGAGCTACCGGTAATTACGAGCTACCAGATCTACAAGCAAGCTGTCTATGTTCTTCTCAATCATACCAATTATTTGAAGACAGTGCAAATCCTGACCATCCCCAACCTAATATTAACTCACTCATCAACCCAAAAACTCACCAGATTTGAAGACAGTGCAAATCCTGCCAATCCCCGACCAAACTATAACTTAGTCATCAACCAAAAAACTAACCAGGTTTGAATACAGTGCAAATCCTGCCCATCCCCAACCTAAAATTTACTCAACCATCAACCCAAAAACCCACCAGATTTAAAGACAGTGCAAATCCTGCCAATCCCCAACCAAACTATAACTCAGTCATCAACCCATAAACCCACCAGATTTGAAGACAGTGCAAATCCTGCCCATCCCAAACCTAAAATTAACTCAATCATCAACCCATAAATCAACCAGATTTGAAGACACTACAAATCCTGCAAATCCCCGACCATACTATACCTCAGTCATCAACCCATAAACCCACCAAACTTGAAGACAGTAAAAATCCTGCCCATCCCCAACCTAAAACGAACTCAATCATCAACCAAAAAAACCACCAGATTTGAAGACAGTGCAAATCTTGCCAATCCCCAACCAAACTATAACTCAGTCATCAACCCAAAAACTCACCAGATTTGAAGACAGTGCAAATCTTGCCAATCCCCGGCCAAACTATAACTCAGTCATCGACCCAAAAACCCACCAGATTTAAAGACTGTGCAAATTCTGCCAATCCTCGACCAAACTATCTCAGTCATCAACCCAAAAACTCACCAGATTTGAAGACAGTGCAAATCTTGCCAATCCCCCGCCAAACTATAACTCAGTCATCAACCCAAAAACCCACCAGATTTGAAACCAGATTTGAAGACAGTGAAAATCTTGCAAATCCTTAACCAAACTAATTCGGTCATCAACCCATAAACCCACCAGATTTGAAAACAGTGCAAATCCTGCCCATCCCCAACCTTAAATTAACTCAATCATCAATCAAAAAACCCACCAGATTTGAAGACAGTGCAAATCATGCCAATCCCTTACCAAACTATAACTCAGTCATCAACCCAAAAACCCACCAGATTTGAAGACTTTGCAAATTCTGCCAATCCTTGACCAAACTATCTCAGTCATCAACCCAAAAACTCACCAGATTTGAAGGCAGTGCAAATCCTGCCCATCCCCAACCTAAAATGAACTCAATCATCAACCCAAAAACCCAACAAACTTGAAGACAGTGCAAATCCTGCCAATCCCCAACCAAACTATAACTCAGTCATCAACCCAAAAACTCACCAGATTTGAAGACAGTGCAAATCTTGCCAATCCCTGACCAACATATAACTCAGTCATCAATCCAAAAACCCAGCAGATTTGAAGACAGTGAAAATCTTGCCAATCCTCAACCAAACTATAACTCAGTCATCAACCCAAAAACTCACCAGATTTGAAGACAGTGCAAATCTTGCCAATCCCTGACCAACATATAACTCAGTCATCAATCCAAAAACCCAGCAGATTTGAAGACAGTGAAAATCTTGCCAATCCTCAACCAAACTATAACGCGGTCATCAACCCATAAACCCACCAGATTTGAAGACAGTGCAAATCCTGCCCATCCCCAACCTTAAATTAACTCAATCATCAACCCAAAGACTCACCAAACTTGAAGACAGTGCAAATCCTGCCCATCCCCAACCTAAAATTAACTCAATCATCAATCAAAAAACCCACCAGATTTGAAGAGATTACAAATCATGCCAATCCCCAACCAAACTATAACTCAGTCATCAACCCAAAAACTCACAAGACTTGAAGACAGTCCAAATCCTGCCAATCCCTGACCAAACTATAATTCAGTCATCAACCCAAAAACTCACAAGATTTGAAGACAGTGCAAATCTTGCCAATCCCTTACCAAACTATAACTCAGTCATCAACCAAAAAACTCACAAGATTTGAAGACAGTGTAAATCTTGCCAATCCCTTACCAAACTATAACTCATTCATCAACCAAAAAACTCACCAGATTTGAAGACGGTGCAAAACCTGCCAATCCCAGACCAAACTATTACTCTGTCATCAACTCAAAAGCCCACCAGATTTGAAGACAGTGCACATCTTGCCAATCCCCAACAAAACAATAACTCAGTCATCAACCCAAAAACCCACCAGATTTGAACACAGTGCAAATCCTGCCCATCCCCAACCTTAAATTAACTCAATCATCAACCCAAAGACCCACCAAATTTGAAGACAGTGCAAATCCTGCCCATCCCCAACCTAAAATTAACTCAATCATCAATCCAAAAACTCACCAGATTTGAAGACAGTGCAAATTCTGCAATTCCTTGACCAAACTATAACTCAGTCATCAACCCAAAAACTCACCAGATTTGAAGGCAGTGCAAATCATGCCAATCCCTGACCAAACTATAACTCAGTCATCAACCCAAAAACTCACCAGAATTGAGGACAGTGCAAATTTTGCCAATCCCCAAGCAAATTAAAACTCTGTCATCAACCCAAAAACCCAACAGATTTGAAGACAGTGCAAATCATGCCCATCCCCGACCTTAAATTAACTCAATCATCAATCAAAAAACCCACCAGATTTGAAGACAGTGCAAATCCTGCCCACCCCCAACCTTAAATTTACTTAATCGGCAACCCAAACACCCACCAAACTTGAAGACAGTGCAAATCCTGCCCATCCCCAACCTGAAATTAACTCAATCATCAATCAAATAACCCACCAGATTTGAAGAGAGTACAAATCATTCCAATCCCCGACCAAACTATAACTCAGTCATCAACCCAAAAACTCACAAGACTTGAAGACAGTGCAAATCCTGCCAATCCCCAACCAAACTATAACTCAGTCATCAACCCAAAAACTCACCAGATTTGAAGACAGTGCAAATCATGCCAGTCCCCGACCAACATATAAGTCAGTCATCAATCCAAAAACCCAGCAGATTTGAAGACAGTGAAAATCTTGCCAATCCCCAACCAAACTATAACTCGGTCATCAACCCATGAACCCACCAGATTTGAAGACAGTGCAAATCCTGCCCATCCCCAACCTAAAATTTACTCAACCATCAACCCAAAAACCCACCAGATTTGAAGACAGTGCAAATCATGCCAATCCCTGACCAAACTATAACTCTGTCATCAACCCAAAAACTCACCAGAATTGAAGACAGTGCAAATTTTGCCAATCCCCAAGCAAATTGAAACACTGTCATCAACCCATAAACCCACCAGATTTGAAATCGGTGCAAATCCTGCCCATCCCCAACCTTAAATTTACTGAATCATCAATCAAAAAACCCACCAGATTTGAAGACAGTGTAAATCCTGCCAATCCCCAACCTTAAATTAACACAATCATCAATCAAAAAACCCACCAGATTTGAAGACAGTTCAGATCCTGCCAATCCCCAACCTAAAATTAACTCAATCATCAATCAAAAAACCGACCAGATTTGAAGACAGTGCAAATCCTGCCAATCCCCAACCTTAAATTAACTTTGTCATCAACCCAAAAACCCACCAGATTTGAAGACAGTGCAGATCCTGCCCATCCCCAACCTAAAATTTACTCAACCATCAACCCAAAAACCCACCAGATTTGAAGACAGTGCAAATCATGTCAATCCCTGACCAAACTATAACTCAGTCATCAACCCAAAAACTCACCAGAATTGAAGACAGTGCAAATTTTGCCAATCCCCAAGCAAATTGAAACACTGTCATCAACCCATAAACCCACCAGATTTGAAGACGGTGCAAATCCTGCCCATCCCCAACCTTAAATTAACTCAATCATCAATCAAAAAACCCACCAGATTTGAAGACAGTATAAACTTGCCAATCCCCAACCTAAAATTAACTCAATCATCAATCAAAAAACCCACCAGATTTGAAGACAGTGAAAATCCTGCCCATCCCCAACCTTAAATTAACTCAATTCTCAACCCAAAAACCCACCAGATTTGAAGACAGTGTAAATCCTGCCCATCCCCGACTAAACTATAACTCAGTCATCAACCCAAAAACCGACCAGATTTGAAGACAGCGCAAATCATGCCCATCCCCAACCTTAAATTTACTCAATCATCAATCAAAAAACCCACCAGATTTGAAGACAGTGTAAATCCTGCCAATCCCCAACCTAAAATTAACTCAATCATCAATCAAAAAACCCACCAGATTTGAAGACAGTGCAAATCCTGCCAATCCCCAACCTTAAATTAACTCTGTAATCAACCCAAAAACCCACCAGATTTGATGACAGTGCAGATCCTGCCCATCCCCAACCTTAAATTTACTCAATCATCAATCAAAAAACCCACCAGATTTGAAGACGGTGCAAATCCTGCCCATCCCCAACCTTAAATTAACTCAATCATCAATAAAAAAACCCACCAGATTTGAACACAGTGCAAATCCTGCCAATCCCCAACCTAAAATTAACTCAATCATCAATAAAAAAACCCACCAGATTTAAAGACGGTGCAAATCCTGCCCATCCCCAACCTTAAATTAACTCAATCATCAACCCAAAAACCCACCAGATTTGAAGACAGTGTAAATCCTGCCAATCCCCAACCTTAAATTAACTCAATCATCAATAAAAAAACCCACCATATTCAAAGACAGTGCAAATCCTGCCAATCCCCAACCTAAAATTAACTCAATCATCAATAAAAAAACCCACCAGATTTGAAGACAGTGCAAATCATGCCCATCCCCAACCTTAAATTAACTCAATCATCAACCCAAAAACCCACCAGATTTGAAGACAGTGTAAATCCTGCCAATCCCCAACTAAACTATAACTCAGTCATCAACCCAAAAACCCATCAGATTTGAAGACAGCGCAAATCCTCCCAATCCCCAACCTTAAATTAACTCTGTCATCAACCCAAAAATCCACCAGATTCGAAGACAGTGCAGATCCTGCCCATCCCCAACCTTAAATTAACTCAATCATCAATAAAAAACCCACCAGATTTGAAGACGGTGCAAATCCTGCCCATCCCCAACCTAAAATTAACTCATTCGTCAATAAAAAAACCCACCAGATTTGAAGACAGTATAAATCCTGCCAATCCCCAACCTAAAATTAACTCAATCATCAATCAAAAAACCCACCAGATTTGAAGACAGTGCAAATCCTGCCAATCCCCAACCTTAAATTAACTCAATCATCAACCCAAAAACCCACCAGATTTGAAGACAGTGTAAATCCTGCCAATCCCCAACCTTAAATTAACTCAATCATCAATAAAAAAACCCACCAGATTTGAAGACAGTGCAAATCCTGCCAATCCTTGACTAAACTAAAACTCAGTCATCAACCCAAAAACCGACCAGATTTGAAGACAGCGCAAATCATGCCCATCCCCAACCTTAAATTAACTCAATCATCAATCAAAAAACCCACCAGATTTGAACACAGTGCAAATTCTGCCCATCCCCAACCTTAAATTAACTCAATCATCAATCAAAAAACCCACCAGATTTGAAGACAGTGCAAATCCTGCCAATCCCCAACCTAAAATTAACTCAATCATCAATCAAAAAACCCACCAGATTTGGAGACAGTGCAAATCCTGCCAATCCCCGACCAAACTATAACTCAGTCATCAACCCAAAAACTCACCAGAATTGAAGACAGTGTAAATTTCGCCAATCCCCAAGCAAATTAAAACTCAGCCATCAACCCAAAAACCCATCAGATTTGAAGACAGTACAACTCATGCCCATCCCCAACCTTAAATTAACTCAATCATCAATAAAAAAACCCACCAGATTTGAAGACAGTGTAAATCCTGCCAATCCCCAACCTTTAATTAACTCAATCATCAATCAAAAAACTCACCAGATTTGAAGACAGTGCAAATCCTGCCAATCCCCAACCTTAAATTAACTCTGTCATCAACCCAAAAACCCACCAGATTCGAAGACAGTGCAGATCCTGCCCATCCCCAACCTTAAATTAACTCAATCATCAATCAAAAAACCCACCAGATTTGAAGACGGTGCAAATCCTGCCCATCCCCAACCTTAAATTAACTCAATCGTCAATCAAAAAACACACCAGATTTGAAGACAGTATAAATCCTGCCAATCCCCAACCTAAAATTAACTCAATCATCAATCAAAAAACCCACCAGATTTGAAGACAGTGCAAATCCTGCCAATCCCCAACCTTAAATTAACTCAATCATCAACCAAAAAACCCAATTTGAGGACAGTGCAAATCTTGCCAATCCCCAACCAAACTATAACTCAATCATCAACCCAAAAACCAACCAGATTTGAAGACAGCGCAAATCATGCCCATCCCCAACCTTAAATTAACTCAATCATCAATCAAAAAACCCACCAGATTTGAACACAGTGCAAATCCTGCCCATCCCCAACCTTAAATTAACTCAATCATCAATCAAAAAACCCACCAGATTTGAAGACAGTGCAAATCCTGCCCATCCCCAACCTTAAATTAACTCAATCATCAATCAAAAAACCCACCAGATTTGAAGACAGTGCAAATCCTGCCAATCCCCAACCTAAAATTAACTCAATCATCAATCAAAAAACCCACCAGATTTGGAGACAGTGCAAATCCTGCCAATCCCCGACCAAACTATAACTCAGTCATCAACCCAAAAACTCACCAGAATTGAGGACAGTGTAAATTTCGCCAATCCCCAAGCAAAGTAAAACTCAGCCATCAACCCAAAAACCCATCAGATTTGAAGACAGTGCAACTCATGCCCATCCCCAACCTTAAATTAACTCAATCATCAATCAAAAAACCCACCAGATTTGAAGACAGTGTAAATCCTGCCAATCCCCAACCTTAAATTAACTCAATCATCAATAAAAAAACCCACCAGATTTGAAGACAGTGCAAATCCTGCCAATCCCCAACCTTAAATTAACTCTGTCATCAACCCAAAAACCCACCAGATTCGAAGACAGTGCAGATCCTGCCCATCCCCAACCTTAAATTAACTCAATCATCAATCAAAAAACCCACCAGATTTGAAGACGGTGCAAATCCTGCCCATCCCCAACCTTAAATTAACTCAATCGTCAATCAAAAAACACACCAGATTTGAAGACAGTATAAATCCTGCCAATCCCCAACCTAAAATTAACTCAATCATCAATCAAAAAACCCACCAGATTTGAAGACAGTGCAAATCCTGCCAATCCCCAACCTTAAATTAACTCAATCATCAACCCAAAAACCCACCAGATTTGAGGACAGTGCAAATCTTGCCAATCCCCAACCAAACTATAACTCAATCATCAACCCAAAAACCGACCAGATTTGAAGACAGCGCAAATCATGCCCATCCCCAACCTTAAATTAACTCAATCATCAATCAAAAAACCCACCAGATTTGAACACAGTGCAAATCCTGCCCATCCCCAACCTTAAATTAACTCAATCATCAATCAAAAAACCCACCATATTCGAAGACAGTGCAAATCCTGCCAATCCCCAACCTAAAATTAACTCAATCATCAATAAAAAAACCCACCAGATTTAAAGACGGTGCAAATCCTGCCCATCCCCAACCTTAAATTAACTCAATCATCAACCCAAAAACCCACCAGATTTGAAGACAGTGTAAATCCTGCCAATCCCCAACTAAACTATAACTCAGTCATCAACCCAAAAACCCACCAGATTTGAAGACAGCGCAAATCATGCCCATCCCCAACCTTAAATTAACTCAATCATCAATCAAAAAACCCACCAGATTTGAACACAGTGCAAATCCTGCCCATCCCCAACCTTAAATTAACTCAATCATCAATAAAAAAACCCACCAGATTTGAAGACAGTGTAAATCCTGCCAATCCCCAACCTTAAATTAACTCAATCATCAATCAAAAAACCCACCAGATTTGAAGACAGTGCAAATCCTGCCAATCCCCAACCTTAAATTAACTCTGTCATCAACCCAAAAATCCACCAGATTCGAAGACAGTGCAGATCCTGCCCATCCCCAACCTTAAATTAACTCAATCATCAATAAAAAACCCACCAGATTTGAAGACGGTGCAAATCCTGCCCATCCCCAACCTAAAATTAACTCAATCGTCAATAATAAAACCCACCAGATTTGAAGACAGTATAAATCCTGCCAATCCCCAACCTAAAATTAACTCAATCATCAATCAAAAAACCCACCAGATTTGAAGACAGTGCAAATCCTGCCAATCCCCAACCTTAAATTAACTCAATCATCAACCCAAAAACCCACCAGATTTGAAGACAGTGTAAATCCTGCCAATCCCCAACCTTAAATTAACTCAATCATCAATAAAAAAACCCACCAGATTTGAAGACAGTGCAAATCCTGCCAATCCTTGACTAAACTATAACTCAGTCATCAACCCAAAAACCGACCAGATTTGAAGACAGCGCAAATCATGCCCATCCCCAACCTTAAATTAACTCAATCATCAATCAAAAAACCCACCAGATTTGAACACAGTGCAAATCCTGCCCATCCCCAACCTTAAATTAACTCAATCATCAATCAAAAAACCCACCAGATTTGAAGACAGTGCAAATCCTGCCAATCCCCAACCTAAAATTAACTCAATCATCAATCAAAAAACCCACCAGATTTGGAGACAGTGCAAATCCTGCCAATCCCCGACCAAACTATAACTCAGTCATCAACCCAAAAACTCACCAGAATTGAGGACAGTGTAACTTTCGCCAATCCCCAAGCAAATTAAAACTCAGCCATCAACCCAAAAACCCATCAGATTTGAAGACAGTGCAACTCATGCCCATCCCCAACCTTAAATTAACTCAATCATCAATAAAAAAACCCACCAGATTTGAAGACAGTGTAAATCCTGCCAATCCCCAACCTTAAATTAACTCAATCATCAATAAAAAAACCCACCAGATTTGAAGACAGTGCAAATCCTGCCAATCCCCAACCTTAAATTAACTCTGTCATCAACCCAAAAACCCACCAGATTCGAAGACAGTGCAGATCCTGCCCATCCCCAACCTTAAATTAACTCAATCATCAATCAAAAAACCCACCAGATTTGAAGACGGTGCAAATCCTGCCCATCCCCAACCTTAAATTAACTCAATCGTCAATCAAAAAACACACCAGATTTGAAGACAGTATAAATCCTGCCAATCCCCAACCTAAAATTAACTCAATCATCAATCAAAAAACCCACCAGATTTGAAGACAGTGCAAATCCTGCCAATCCCCAACCTTAAATTAACTCAATCATCAACCCAAAAACCCACCAGATTTGAAGACAGTGTAAATCCTGCCAATCCCCAACCTTAAATTAACTCAATCATCAATAAAAAAACCCACCAGATTTGAAGACAGTGCAAATCCTGCCAATCCCCGACTAAACTTTAACTCAGTCATCAACCCAAAAACCGACCAGATTTGAGACAGCGCAAATCATGCCCATCCCCAACCTTAAATTAACTCAATCATCAATCAAAAAACCCACCAGATTTGAACACAGTGCAAATCCTGCCCATCCCCAACCTTAAATTAACTCAATCATCAATCAAAAAACCCACCAGATTTGAAGACAGTGCATATCCTGCCAATCCCCAACCTTAAATTAACTCTGTCATCAACCCAAAAATCCACCAGATTCGAAGACAGTGCAGATCCTGCCCATCCCCAACCTTAAATTAACTCTGTCATCAACCCAAAGACCCACCAAATTTGAAGACAGTGCAAATCCTGCCCATCCCCAACCTAAAATTAACTCAATCATCAATCCAAAAACTCACCAGATTTGAAGACAGTGCAAATTCTGCAATTCCTCGACCAAACTATAACTCAATCATCAACCCAAAAACCCACCAGTCTTGAAGACAGTGCAAATCATGCCAATCCCCGACCAAACTATAACTCAGTCATCAACCCAAAAACTCACAAGATTTGAAGACAGTGCAAATCTTGCCCATTCCCAACCTAAAATTAACTCAATCATCAACCAAAAAACCCACCAAACTTGAAGACAGTGCAAATCCTGCCAATCCCCGACCAAACTATAACTCAGTGGTCAACCCAAAACCCCACCAAACTTGGAGACAGTGCAAATCCTGCCCATCCCCAACCAAACTATAACTCAGTCATCAACCCAAAAACCCACCAGATTTGAAGACAGTGCAAATCCTGCCAATCCCCAACCTTAAATTAACTCAATCATCAACCCAAAAACTCACCAGAGTTGAAGACAGTGCAAATCTTGCCAATCCCCAACCTAAAATTAACTCAATCCTCAATCCAAAAACTCAACAGATGTGAAGACAATGCAAATTTTGCCAATCTGCGACCAAAATATAAGTCAGTCATCAACCCAAAAACTCACCAGATTCGAAAACAGTGCAAATCTTGCCAATCTGCGACCAAAATATAAGTCAGTCATCAATCCAAAAACTCACGATATTTGAAGACAGTGCAAATCTTGCCCATCCCCAACCTAAAATGAAGTCAATCATCAACCCAAAAACCCACCAGATTCGAAGACAGTGCAAATCCTGCCCATCCCCAACCTAAAATGAACTCAATCATCAACCCAAAAACCCAACAGATTTGAAGACAGTGCAAATCCTGCCCATCCCCAACCTAAAATTAACTCAATCATCAACCAAAAAACCCACCAGATTTGAGGACAGTGCAAATCTTGCCAATCCCCAACCAAACTATAACTCAATCATCAACCCAAAAACCCACCAGTCTTGAAGACAGTGCAAATCATGCCAATCCCCGACCAAACTATAACTCAGTCATCAACCCAAAAACTCACAAGATTTGAAGACAGTGCAAATCCTGCCCATTCCCAACCTAAAATTAACTCAATCATCAACCAAAAAACCCACCAAACTTGAAGACAGTGCAAATCCTGCCAATCCCCGACCAAACTATAACTCAGTGGTCAACCCAAAACCCCACCACACTTGGAGACAGTGCAAATCCTGCCCATCCCCAACCAAACTATAACTCAGTCATCAACCCAAAAACCCACCAGATTTGAAGACAGTGCAAATCTTGCCAATCCCCAACCTAAAATTAACTCAATCCTCAACCCAAAAACTCAACAGATGTGAAGACAGTGCAAATCTTGCCAATCCTCGACCAAAATATAAGTCAGTCATCAACCCAAAAACTCACCAGATTCGAATACAGTGCAAATCTTGCCAATCCCTGACCAAACTATAACTCAGCAGTCATCAACCCAAAAACTCACCAGATTTGAAGACAGTGCAAATCCTGTCAATCCCCGACGAAAATATAAGTCAGTCATCAACCCAAAAACTCACCAGATTTGAAGACAGTGCAAATCTTGCCAATCCCTGACCTAACTATAACTCTGTCATCAATCCCAAAACTCACCAGATTTGAAGACAGTGCAAATCCTGCCCATCCCCAACCTAAAATGAACTCAATCATCATCCAAAAAACACACCAGATTTGAGGACAGTGCAAATCTTGCCAATCCCCAACCAAACTATAACTCAGTCATCAACCCAAAAAAAACCCACCAGATTTGAAGACAGTGCAAATCCTGCCAGTCCCCGACCAGAATATAACTCAGTCATCTTTCCAAAAACTCACCAGATTTGAAGACAGTGCAAATCTTGCCAATCCCTGATCAAAATATAACTCATACATCAATTAAACATCATGATTCGCGAGCAAGTAAGCTGAACTCGTGTGAGTAAAGAATGAGATACCATTGTACCACTATTACATACGCTATGCCGGACATGAAAGGAATTTAATACAAAAACTCACCAAATTTGAAGACAGTGCAAATCCTACCAATCCCTGACCAAACTATAACTCAGTCACCAACCCAAAAACCCACCAGATTTGAAGACAGTGCAAATCTTGCCAATCCCCGACCAAACTATAACTCAGTCATCAACACAAAAAAACCCACCAGATTTGAAGACAGTGCAAATCCTGCCAATCCCCAACCAAACTATAACTCAGACATCAACCCAAAAACCCACCAGTCTTGAAGACAGTGCAAATCATGCCAATCCCCGACCAAACTATAACTCAGTCATCAACCCAAAAACTCACAAGATTTGAAGACAGTGCAAATCCTGCCCATTCCCAACCTAAAATTAACTCAATCATCAACCAAAAAACCCACCAAACTTGAAGACAGTGCAAATCCTGCCAATCCCCGACCAAAATATAACTCAGTTTCAAAAGATTTGTTCTTAGATCCAGTACATACTCATACTACATACCATGCTTGAGTCATACTTCACTTTTGAGGGGGTGAATGTTAAGGAAACTTTTTTAAAATATTAGTCCCCCCCCCCCCCCCCCCCCCCCGCCCCCCAATCCAGTACACACTCATACTGTAGTTAGCTACCTTCATACTTATTTTACCAATCTATCTATACTACCAATCAAGTGACGTCATTCGCGCGAGATTTTCCTTTAAAATGCGCAGTTGAAAACTAGTACAAGCAAGCAAGCTACATACGTTCATACCAATCTTACCAAGTGATCTATACTACGAATCAAGTGAAGCTTGGTATTCCCAGGCGACATTTTGTTGTTGAAAATGCTTACACAATTTACACGAATTTTGCTAGCGAGAGCCCCCCTGCCAATCGTTTGAATCGATAGATAGCTCAAACGTCGACAACAATGCATGTAGATGGGCGCTGGTACCTGTAGAACCTTCTAACTCCCTCTGGAAGCAAAGTTATGGCAGTAGCAAGATTGGTCTCCCCATGTAACCTTTTTGGTGTTGAAAATTCTTAGTACCCAAATGCACTAATTAGGTGGTGACAGAAAAACTATGACAGATAACTCACTTCTGTTTCTTTCATGATTCATCTCATCCATAACAGGAACAATATTCATGGTTCAATCACACAAAATATCTGATTTTCTATTTTTTAATTGCAAATTAGTGTGTATTTTTTCTCCAAATCCAGTACCCCAATGCACTGATTAGGTGGTGACACACAAACTATGACAGATAACTCACTTCTGTTTCTTTCATGATTCATCTCATCCACAACAGGAACAATATTCATGGTTCAATCACACAAAATATCTGAATTTCTACTTTTTAATTGCAAATTAGTGTGTATTTTTTCTCCAAATCCAGTACCCCAATGCACTAATTAGGTGGTGACACACAAACTATGACAGATAACTCACTTCTGTTTCTTTCATGATTCATCTCATCCATAACAGGAACAATATTCATGGTTCAATCACACTAAATATCTGAATTTCTATTTGTTAATTGCAAATTAGTGTGTATTTTTTCTCCAAATCCAGTACTCCAATGCACTAATTAGGTGGTGACAGACAAACTATGACAGATAACTCACTTCTGTTTCTTTCATGATTCATCTCATCCATAACAGGAACAATATTCATGGTTCAATCACACAAAATATCTGAATTTCTATTTGTTAATTGCAAATTAGTGTGTATTTTTCCTCCAAATCCAGTACCCCAATGCACTAATTAGGTGGTGACACACAAACTATGACAGATAATTCACTTCTGTTTCTTTCATGATTCATCTCATCCATAACAGGAACAATATTCATGGTTCAATCACACAAAATATGTGATTTTCTATTTGTTAATTGCAAATTAGTGTGTATTTTTTCTCCAAATCCAGTACCCCAATGCACTAATTAGGTGGTGACACACAAACTATGACAGATAACTCACTTCTGTTTCTTTCATGATTCATCTCATCCATAACAGGAACAATATTCATGGTTCAATCACACAAAATATGTGATTTTCTATTTGTTAATTGCAAATTAGTGTGTATTTTCCCTCCAAATCCAGTTCCTCAATGCACTAATTAGGTGGTGACAGACAAACTATGACAGATAACTCACTTCTGTTTCTTTCATGATTCATCTCATCCATAACAGGAACAATATTCATGGTTCAATCACACAAAATATCTGAATTTCTATTTGTTAATTGCAAATTAGTGTGTACTGTCTATGTGGTACTTGCATTACTACTGGTAGTAGTACCGTACCTGTAGTAGTACTTGTACTGCTTGGCATGTACTTGATGGTCTGTCCTTTTTCCGTTTTTATGGTCTGTGCTTTTTCCGTTTTTATGGTCTGTCCTTTTTCCGTTTTTATGGTCTGTCCTTTTTCCTTTTTTATGGTCTGTCCTTTTTCCGTTTTTTGGTCCGTCCTTTACCCCTATTTTTGTTTTTATTGTGTTTTTTTGGGGGTGTTTAGATAAGCCTCTTTTTTTTGCAGGAGTTTTCAAAAGTAATATTATTTGAGTCTCCATCTCACGATTAGATCTCTTGCTTGCTTCTTTTTCCACTTTTTGTTTTCGTACCGGTAATGGAAAAAGATGTTTGGAGGGCTCTGAAAATATGGAGGTGAACAGTCGGTATTTGGTAGTTTAACTTGTTTGGTTATTACATGAAATTGTTACTTGAAATTGTGAGCAGAAAAATTGCTCTTTTACTAAAATCACCATATTGGTGCATCGGACTGCTAATACTCCAATGCACACACTAAATCACTAATAATCGGCATCGACCCGCTAATACTTCGATGCTGCACGTGTCCTTTGTACCAATGGGCTGTATAGATTACCTTGCGCCCTGTATGTCCGGTACATAAAGCCCTATTTTTAGTAAGAAGGAGAACCGGAATCGGTAAGTGGTAAATTCTCATTCCCACTTCCATTCCCATCTCCAATCATGTTAGTCCATTCCTGCAGAAGCAATATGACTCGTACGATCGGTCCCGAGACTCATTCGCGTCTCATTCATTCACTCGCGTCTCATTCGTGTCTCATTCATTCACTCGTGTCTCATTCGTGCATTCGCGCGCGCTCGTTCGATCGACTTCAAACAAAAGAAGCAAGCAAACAAAGAATCAACAACAATGTGTTGTTACTCTAAAAATCGACCGAAAGGTATAATTGAAATTTAAAGAGATGTGAGCTCAAAGAAAGGCTCTTATTTTTACTGGGTATTTTCACTGTATCGGGGCTCTCTGCTGTATTTTACATGGTAGAGATCTTGCCCGGTTATTTGTTACCATTCTCGTACCAATACTGTCGTTGCTGTTGCTGTATTAGCGTCGTGTCGGTCTTACTGTATTGGTCATTTGGCGGTATCGGTCATTCATGTTGTTAAGTAATCTGTTCGATGGGGCGTATGCTTGTTCGTGGTATATATGCTAGATATGAGGCCCATCTGGAATCGGTATTGATTTTCTTGATTGCAATAAGTAATTTCCTCACGGGATATCAAGTATATTCTTTTGAACGTACTTATGGATTCCAAGTGTTCACTTATTGGTCAGGTCTTTGGATATGTCTTGTTTCTAACCGATTACTGTCTTTTGTTTGTAGTCCTAAGTGATATCGTTTTTACCACTTAGGGATTTCCAAGTAGTGGAGGTGCATTCGATTCTAACGCTTGATTGTTCTCGTATTCCGCACCTCGGTCGTCGTTTCGTTCGTTTTGTCGGCTTTTTCGATCGAATTTGATGCCGACAAAGTCCGTATTTTTTCGCCGACAACACAATGAACCAAGAACAAGAACAATGGTGACAGTAAAAACTTGATATCTCCCTGAGTATTGGGAGATAGTAGACCAAACTGGTACCAAAATGTCCGCAATGACAAGGTGGTATCGATTATGTCAAACGGCTTTGCGTTCGTAGCTTAGGGGAGCAACGAAAATTAATTTCAGTCGTCGTTGTCATTGCCGTCATCGTCAATGAAACCAAGAATGGTGACAGTAAAAAATTGATATCTCCCTGAATATTGGGAGCTAGGAGACCAAACTGGTACCAAAATGTCCGCAATGAGGAGGCGGTATCGATTTTGTTGAACGGCTTTGCGTTCGTAGCTTAGGGGAGAAACGAAAATTAATTTCCGCAAGGTTGACGACAATGACAATGACGTGACGACCAACTTGATCTAAGACAGATTTTAATCGTATGATTTTTTTCTTTATTCAGGTTAAATCTTATGGTTACTTGCAACCAAAAAAATGAGAGTTTGCTACCATAAAAATGAGCGCGCGCCACTAGATATTACTATTGCTTTTAGAAGAAGCATCTCATTTCCGTAAATAATTATTTGGGTACTGTTTTTAATGATTTTTAGTCGTAGCGTTTGTACCAAGTCTACTTGTTAAAAACAGATTTTTTTAATATTTCTAGGTATTTTCCCCCCCCCAAACCCCCCCCACATAAACTCCGTCTAGAAGGTTACGTTGTCAACTCTTAGGATTAGGGTTAGTGTTTAACGTTCAACTAACAACTCCACCAATTTTTTTAATATTTCTACATATTCCCCCCCCCCCAAACCCCCCCAATAAACTCCGTCTAGAAGGTTACGTTGTCAACTCTTAGGGTTAGTGATAGAGGTTCAACTTTCAACTAACAACTCCACCAATTCTATCGTTCCCGCTTGCTTCTATTTGATGGTTCCCGGTGGCTTTGCCGACAATCCTATTCAAATAATATATGATAATTGAACAAAATGGGTGAGTATCTATTGATGTAGTACATAGAGTAAATAATAACAGCAGAATAATATAATCTACATGCCAATCGATTCGATTGACGACGCACCTTCAGTGTCACCTTTGTTGCCGTCTGCTCTAGTTGTTGATGCTGTTGATTTGTTGACACGGTCTATTTGTTGTTTATACAGTTGATTTGTTGATGCCAACGTTTCCAATCCGTTGCTTCCGATCCGGTCCTATGAAAATAAGAAGAAAAACAGAATTGATGAAATACATTATCAGTAATGCCGGTGGAGTGGAAGACCAAAAAATTGCCGTTGCCGTTGCCGTTGCCGTTGCCGTTGCCGTTGCCGTTGCCGTTGCCGTTGCCGTTGCCGTTGCCGTTGCCGTTGCCGTTGCCGTTGCCGTTGCCGTTGCCCTTGCCCTTGCCCTTGCCCTTGCCGTTGCCCTTGCCGTTGCCCTTGCCGTTGCCCTTGCCGTTGCCCTTGCCGTTGCCCTTGCCGTTGCCCTTGCCCTTGCCGTTGCCGTTGCCCTTGCCCTTGCCCTTGCCCTTGCCCTTGCCGTTGCCCTTGCCGTTGCCCTTGCCGTTGCCCTTGCCGTTGCCCTTGCCGTTGCCCTTGCCGTTGCCCTTGCCGTTGCCCTTGCCGTTGCCGTTGCCCTTGCCGTTGCCCTTGCCCTTGCCGTTGCCCTTGCCATTGCCGTTGCCGTTGCCCTTGCCGTTGCCCTTGCCGTTGCCCTTGCCGTTGCCATTGCCGTTGCCATTGCCATTGCCATTGCCATTGCCGTTGCCATTGCCGTTGCCATTGCCGTTGCCATTGCCATTGCCATTGCCGTTGCCATTGCCGTTGCCATTGCCGTTGCCATTGCCGTTGCCATTGCCGTTGCCATTGCCGTTGCCATTGCCATTGCCGTTGCCATTGCTGTTGCCATTGCCGTTGACATTGCCGTTGACATTGCCATTGCCTATCTCTCTCATTCTTACCTTTGCTTGTTCCGATGTTCCGACAATCGTCCCGATTAAATTGTTGTTGCTGCTGCTGCCGTAGATTACTTCTTACTCCTACGTCACAAAAAACAGTATCTTGTTCCTGTTGATATAGATGCAATGGGAGGTTTGTTGCTTTCAAGACGTATATGTTTGTGGGCCAAATCAAACAAAAATGTCTATCCAGCCATTCCCCTCTTATCCAATGCTAACTACTTCTTTTGCAGTACAAGGCTGTTATTGCGGACTGAAATATCTGAGAACGGATTGTTGTGCTCAAAGAGGGTCGGATCCCACGTTCTCGGACGGAGTGTTGATTGCAAGAACCAACACTCTACTCAAATAAGTTGGATGTAAGAAGGCAGATTATGAAGTGATTGTTTGTTTGTTTTTGTCGCGAGGTAAAAAAAGTGATTTTTTTGCTTGTCGCGAGGTAAGAAAAGATTATTACTGTTTGTGTGGGAGAGAGTTTTTTTGTTTGTCGCGAGGTAAAAAAAATCATCGATCGATCGAAGTAGAGGATACTTCTACTACACGCCATTGTGTAGAGTTCTACATGATTTTGGACTAGTGTAGAATTCTACACGTTTTTAGTACTAGATAATTTACGGTATTGAATCCACGTAGGTTTCTACACGAGAAGATTTTTACACGTTACTAGATAATTTTCGGTATTGAATCCGTGTACATTTCTATGCGCGTAGATTTCTACATGTTTTTAGTACTAGATAATTTTCGGTATTGAATCCGTGTACGTTTCTACGCGCGTAGATTTCTACACGTTTTTAGTACTAGATAATTTTTGGTAGTGAATCCGTGTACATTTGAAAAGAATTCACCGTGTAAAGGCGTATTCATACGTACTAATCACGGGCGTATCGTACGAAGAGTCATAAAGAAGGCAATAACCTTATTCGTAAGGTTATTAACCTGACGAGTGAATAATCATCGGCGCTTTTATGTGGATTGCCTCTTAGCGGGATTTTCCCCATCAGCTCACTCTTCGAAGAATTAATAACTCTAAAACACTATCATGCCCTAAAATCTATGTACAACCTAGTACTAATTCTACATATTAAGGTACAAATACTGTGATATTCCAATGAGAATATCACGGTGAATTATACGGTAAAAGACCGATCGAAGATGGTTTGCGTGTGTTTTATGTCTTATTTACGTGTGCTTTGTATGCTTAGAATTACACGGGAATATGCTGTAAATCGAACGACGATACGACGAGTAATTTGACGATGAGTAATTAACCTGTCGGCCGCTATGACCGACTGCATATAAGATGATAACTCTTGCTCACTAAATCAATCGATCGTAAGACCGATTGCATTTGTTTGTTTGTTACGACACGCTTTCTTTAGTTTATCAGACCCACAGCATCTACGGGCTGTGGCCAGCATCCTACAATGCTGAGGACGGCGTTTTCAACAAGAAACGCAGTTGAGCTCGAAGACTAATCCGGACTAGCCTGATCAGCTACCGGCATCAACCCTCAAGGATGTAAAAGAGGCAGTTGCTTGTGGAGCCCTGGAATAGACCAACACCAGGGCGGTCTCCCTGAAAGAAGAGACCAGAGAACCGAACCAAGGTGGTGGCTCTACCGGGTTTCAAGATCCAGCAAACAAGCAAGGGAAAAGGGCTGGACGATTCAGATGAAAGAGTCGCCCAGGTTGGCATCAGTTGAAAGGAATCAATATCCAATCCGAGAACACTGATCTTTCACTGAAAACAAGAATGAAGTGAGCCAGAAGATAGATTGAGCCAGAAGTATTCTGCGGTGAAACGGATTGCGAAGAACATCTGCTTGCAAGAAGGAACAGATTGCGAAGAGCATCTGCCCGCACGAAAACAGAAAACGAAAATCCAAAGATATGAGAACACCAATCCCCGGAGATCGGAAAGATCCAAAACGAAAAGGAGAACACTAAAAGGAGAACACTAAATTCTCAGGAAACAATCTTTCAATCTTTCACCACAGAAATACAGAATGAGCAAAAATCCCAAGAAAGGATAGGAAAGCTCACAATCTTGATTTGCAACAAAAGCAAAAGCTCACACAAACCGGAACGAAAACTCGATCCGAATAGTCAGAAAGTATAAACAAAACCGGAACGAAAATTCGATCCGGATATACAAATACAAACAGATAAACAAATCACACTCAACGGTCGCAAACGAATAATATACCACTCATATCTCACATCCAAACCCCGATTCGATTACATTCTCTCTCCACATACCAACCTACGGATCGACCGCCAATAATCCATCCGGTCATTCGAAATCCCATCCTTCATCATGGCTCCAACAAGAAGAACAAGAGCTAACCCAAAAGATGATGAGGACTACAACGAAGAAACAAAAATGTAGGTGGATCAAGATCCGAATGATCCTGATGGAGACGAGGATTCCGAAAAATATCCAGATAGTGAAGAAGAGTTCGATGCAAGGATCATGAGAGTAATGGAAAAGGCCATGACTGATCCAGAAACAAACTCAACTTGGAAAAGAGTCATCGACAAGGAAGTAAAGAAAAGGATTAGAGCCATACAAGATGCAGTGAAACAACACAGAAACCCAGATGATGTTAACCAAAGTGATAGCAGCGAGGATAACGAAGGTCAACTAGATGTTGACCTAAGGGCAGAACGGTACGGAAGGAGGTCATCCCAACCGAAAATAAAAATCAGCGGGTTCAACAATGGTGGTAGGTTTCTAAACCCAGAACAGCTTGCCTTCAGAAGCAGCTTGATGGATTTTGGTATCAACTATGAATCAGCTGAAGAGATTATGAGGGGAGGGATGTCTAATATTCGTGAAATTACAGACCTCAACAAGGAAAGCATCAAATCGTTAATGCATGGATTGAAATCTATCAGTCCAGAATGTCCTAACCCAAAAAGTATCCACTATGGTAACAGGCTGTCATCGAGGCTTCTCACATGGGCAAGTTGGGCCCGATATCAACCACTGATTGGAGTTGAGCCAAGGGCCATCGACTGGAAAGCAAACCCAAACAACCTGGAATTGCAGCAATTCAGAATCAAGATGATGGAGGCGAGTGTGAAATCACAGGAAAAAGCAACCCCACCTGAATTGAAGGATCTTACAAAATTCAGGGAATGGGAGGAAGGCTTCCGTCAAAACTTGAGATACAGATTCAACTCTGAGGGATTCCCAATCTTGTATGTCATAAGACCCCAAGAAAAGGAAGAAGTTACTGACGAAGCCAGGGCTGGAACAGTCGGGCAAAGTACAACAGATACCTACCCAACTTGGAGTGACTACAATGAGAGGTGTGGCGTCCTGTCAGGTCACCAGTATGATGAAGATAACAACGTCGTCTGGAGACTGTTGTGTGATGCAACAAGAAAAGGTCCTGGTTGGGAATATGTAGCACATTTCCAAAACACTGCTCTGAACTCTGGTAATGCCAGAAACGCTTTCATCTCACTGATGCAACATGCTTACACTGATACCAATATCACAATGGTTCTGAACAAGACCTATCAGGAAATGAAAGATTCACACTACACTGGCGATGCTAAGAATTATGACTGGAACAAGCACAAGCGAAACTGGACAGCTTTCCATGGAACAATTCTGAGATTTGAAAAGAACCACAATGAAAGGAGATTTGTTTGGGATTTTATCAAGTCAATCAGTGATGAGAGACTTGACGCTGCCAAGGCCGATGCAATTGATGAGAGTAAAGACTACCGGGACAATTTCAATGAATGTCTTATCCTATTCACCAATTGCCTTGGATTGAAGAAGCTTGCAAATGGGAAGCATAAAAGGGGTTCCAGAAGTGTGTATTCTGTGGGCACATCAAGCAATAAAAAGCAAAAGACAACTGGATCGTTTACAGGAAAAGTCGAGTGCAAGCCCTACCCAACAAGCGTCTATAAAACAATGTCAAAAGAACAGCGACAGGAGCTTTACCAGATGAGACAAGCAAAGAAGAAACGAAATCTCAAGGCTGCTGAGACTAAAAAGAAAGAAACTGAGAATGAAGGCGCGGGTGACAGTTTTGGCTCAAAATCTAAGAAATGACATAATAACCGGACACTATCACTAGAACACAAATTGTTAACAATGGTGAGCCGGTCATTATACAAGATGAATGTTCCTGTAGATTTTGATGATGGTGAAAATGAAGAAGGATACTGTGAGCTAGATTCACATGCAGACACTACTGCGGCAGGAAGCAATATGGTATTGCTGAATCCTGATCAGATCACAACACATGTTGATGTTGCACCTTTTTCTGAAGAATACAAGCCCATCAAGAAAATCCCGATTGGAAGCTGTGCTACGGCATGGACAAATCCAACATCAGGCCAAGTATATATTGTAGTGTTCCATCAAGCACTGTATTTTGGGGACAAATTGAAGAACAGCTTGATATGCCCAAATCAAGTGAGGGACTGCAACTTCAATTCTGTTGAAGAGACACCGCGTCAATTTGATCCAAGATCCAAGCATGGAATTACAATTCAAATGCCTATGGAAGATGATGATCCGAAGAAAGTTTTTATCAAACTGAGTATGAGAAATGTGATCTCATATTTTCCCACAAGAAAGCCAACAAGAATGGAGCTTGATGAATGTCAACATTTGATTGCAACAAATGATACCCCTTGGGATCCACATTCACTGAAGTTCAGGATGGCCGAGCTAGCCATTGACAATGGAGATCCAATTTCAGGGGACCAGTTTAGCCTTCAAGCTATGTCGACCGAAGAGGATCAAGCCATGGATACAAGTTCGGTTGTAACAGAACCTGCTAGTAATGTTACAGGTATGCTCCCCAAGACCAGCTTAGACAAAAGGCATCCGAGTGTTATGCAGCAATGCAAACTGATGAGAGTGCACCAGGTATCAACAAGGAGAATGCTAACTGAATGCCAGATTGCAACAGATGGAAATATTGCTCATCGAATTTCTTCAGTAAGGAATATTTCAAGCGCGCAAAGGGTAGACCAATTCTTGTTTGATGATACAGAATTTGACTTTATGGAAGCTCCTGAAGAAGAATCAAAACAGGCCCCTAGCTTGCAAGAAATTGACAATACACTTGAGAGAAGGTCTCTTGATAGAAGAAATCAATGTGGGCCATCAGTGATAACAATTGAAGGTCCAAACAAAGTTGACTGTGAACGCCTAGCCAAAACTTGGAATATTAGTTTCAAGAAAGCTGAGCAGACATTGAAAGTCACGACGCAGAAGGCACTCAGGAATTTGCAATTACCATTGATGAAGAGGCTGCCTACACAGCGCTTCAGGAACAAGAGAGTTGCACAAGGAACCTGGTACACTGATACGTGGCATGCTAGAACGACCAGTATTATGAGACAGGAAAAATGTGCACAGATCTTCACAAATGGAAATGGGTTTGAAGTATTTATACCAATAAAGGACAAATCACAAGCGCATCAAGGATTGAAGACATTCATTCATGAAATTGGAATCCCAGAGCATTTGATTTCTGATGGTGCTCCTGAACAAGGATCTCCAAGAACCTACAAGACCCACTGGAATTCAATTGTAAAGCGCAACCATATTCATCAGACATTCATCCAACCACATTGCCCATTTCAAAATCGAGCAGAACAAGCAATTGGTCATCTTGGGGGTGCAATCACAACCAAGTCTGCAAAGAAGAAGTCACCGAGGAGATTATGGTCATTTTGTGGTGAACTATGTGCTAATATCAGGCAGAGAACAGCATCGAGCAACCCGTCTTCAATGGGGCGAACTCCATTTGAATTGGTCCATGGCTATAGGCCAGATATCACACTATATACTTCATCAGAATGGTATGATTTTGTGTTTTACTATGATAAAGGTGATTCTTCTACTCGAGGCGTTGAAAGGCTGGGACGATGGTTGGGTCCCTGTGGCAATAAGGTAGGTGGGGGTGATTGTTTCTGGCTACTGACTGAATCAGCAATACCAATATCTACAAATTCAATACGACCTGTCAAAGAATTTGAATGGCGGGATAGAGATATCCTCAGAAGAATGGAAGCAATCGACAAATCAATTGAATCCAAGATTGGAGATGAAGTGAAGGATAGCGCGTCCTTCTTCCAGGAAAACTACCCGGAGCCTCAAATGGAGCTATTTGAGAATCAACCAGTAGAATCACCTGATTTGAAACTTGAAATGGCTGAACCAGAAGCGTCAGTAGAAGATATTGATGAACCAGATGAATATCTGGGGAATGAGGTAATCATTGAAAGAGGTGATGAAAGACTCAGGTGCGTTGTCAAGGATAGGGTTCGCGACTTGCAAAACAGACCGATAGGACTCAGAAATGAGAATCCCATACTAGACACAAGGCTGTATAAATTGCAACTACCTGATGGCACCATGGAGGAATACACGGCAAATATTGTTGCAGAAAGTCTATACAGCTCTGTTGATGATGACGGGAGGATGTTCACTCTACTAGATGAGCTCATTGACCACGAATGCGACAACACTGCACTAACTGATGATGAAGCCACGACCATAGCAAAAAATGGCAGGAAAACCCATAAGCCGACAACTAGGGGTTGGAGAATTCTTGCCAGTTGGAAGGATGGCACTGAATCATGGTGTAAGTTAAGTGATGTGAAAGAATCATTTCCAGTGCAATTAGCTGAGTATGCTGTCAACAATAATCTTGAGAAATCACCAGCGTTCAGATGGTGGGTGCACAAAATTTTGAGAAGGAAGGAACGGATCCTTAAGGCAGCCAAAACAGCCAAGTATTGGTTGAAGACGCACAAGTATGGCGTTGAGTTGCCACATTCAATCAAACAAGCGCTGGCTATTGATAAGAAAACAGGCACTGATCACTGGGAAAGGGCAATTCACAAAGAAATGACCAACAATATGGCAGCGTTTGAATTTTCTGATGATGATGCTATTCCAGTCGGTCATAAACAAATAACAACCCACATGATTTTTGACATCAAGCTTGGGTCCCTAACGAGGAAGGCTAGGTTGGTAGGGGACGGTCATAAAGTCCCTGCAGTGGCAAAAGAAAATACTTACTCATCAGTTCCCAGTCGGGATTCAGTGAGGATATTCTTCCTGCTGGCAGCGCTGAATGATCTGAAGGTTCTCTCAGCAGATATTCAAAATGCATATTTGACAGCCCCGATTAAAGAGAAATACTTTCTAAAAGCGAGAGCTGAAGATGGTTTTCCACCACATCTTGCAGGAAGGCCTTGCAAGATTGTCCGCGCATTGTATGGACTGCCGGTTGCAGGTGCATCTTTCAGGTCATATCTCACACAGCATTTGAGAGATCTTGGATATTCACCTTGTAAAGCAGATCCGGATGTGCACTTACGAATTGAAACCAGGAAAGATGGATCCAGGTACTGGGCAATGCTCATTGCCTATGTAGACGACATCTTATGTTCTGGTGAAGATCCAAAGTTCCAGCTTGAAAACATTGAGCGCAAGTTCAAACTGAAGGATGATACTATTGAAGAGCCAACCCTGTATCTGGGAGCAGATATTGGAAAGTTCTACTTTGAAGGTGATTCAAAGCCAAGATGGTCATTATCAAGCACTAAGTATACGGCGAAAGCTGTTGCAGCAGTCGAACAAGAGTTAGGAACTGAAAAATATGGTTACAAGTATCTACCAAAATCAGCGTCCAGTCCACTGTCACATGATTACCGACCGGAAATTGATATATCAGAAGAATTGAACCCTGAATTGCAAAATTACTACCAAGGTTTAATTGGAGTTCTCAGGTGGATTTGTGAATTAGGAAGGCTGGACATTGTAATGCCAGTCTCGCTGATGTCAAGGTATCTGGCACAAGCAAGGATTAGGCATTTGAATCAGTTGTTTCATATATTTGCATATCTGAAAAAGTACAACAGGTCGAAATTGGTTTTTGACGATACTGTACCAAGCGTTGATAAATTTCAAAAATGTGACTGGTCTGAATTTTATCCTGGTGCTGCTGAGGTCATACCAGCAGATATGCCTGAAGCTTTGGGAAAACATGTGACGATGAGTTGTTTTGTTGATGCTGACCATGCTGGATGCAAGGCAACGAGAAGGTCTCATACCGGCGTTATTATCTTCATTAATAATGCACCGATTTGGTTTTCCAAAAGACAAACAACGGTTGAGACATCAACTTTTGGATCTGAAATCATTGCTTTGAAAATTGCAATCGAATTGGTTGAAGGTCTAAGGTACAAGTTGAGAATGATGGGTGTTCCAATTGATGGAAGCACAAATGTGTATTGTGATAATGATTCTGTTGTCACGAATGTTACGCGACCTGAAAGCCCATGTAAGAAGAAGCACAACAGCATTGCATACCACAAAGCACGCGAATCTATTGCAGCAGGAATTATCAGAGTTGCAAAGGAACCAGGTTCAACAAATATTGCTGATTTGTTTACAAAGCTGATGAGTGGCGCTGTTTTCAGAGAACATTGTTCTCGTTGCATGTGGTAAGAAAATAAAAATCAATCGTTCGATGGAATGTTCGATCGATCGTTCGACCGAAGCAACAAGTTGATTTACGTTCGATCTGCAACGAGCATTTCGAAGATGAATAATAAACAAATCGTTCTGCAATGAGCATTTCGAAAATGGATAATTTGATCCATGAATACAATATATCAAACCGGCAAGGATCAGGGCAAAATGCCATGATACAAGCCAGAATGAAAGGCAAAACGCCGCCCCAATTGGTAGGGCCTCTGATAGTAGACTGGATACAGATTGGTATTCAAAACACGACAATGACTCACGATGAATAGGTTAAGTCATAGAATCCAGCCGCTTAACGGTTGGAGGATTTACGACTGAAGGGGACTGAAAAGAATTCACCGTGTAAAGGCGTATTCATACGTACTAATCACGGGCGTATCGTACGAAGAGTCATAAAGAAGGCAATAACCTTATTCGTAAGATTATTAACCTGACGAGTGAATAATCGTCGGCGCTTTTATGTGGATTGCCTCTTAGCGGGATTTTCCCCATCAGCTCACTCTTCGAAGAATTAATAACTCTAAAACACTATCATGCCCTAAAATCTATGTACAACCTAGTACTAATTCTACATATTAAGGTACAAATACTGTGATATTCCAATGAGAATATCACGGTGAATTATACGGTAAAAGACCGATCGAAGATGGTTTGCGTGTGTTTTATGTCTTTATTTACGTGTGCTTTGTATGCTTAGAATTACACAGAAATATGCTGTAAATCGAACGACGATACGACGAGTAATTTGACGACGAGTAATTAACCTGTCGGCCGCTATGACCGACTGCATATAAGATGATTACTCTTGCTCACTGAATCAATCGATCGTAAGACCGATTGCATTTGTTTGTTTGTTACGACACGCTTTCTTTACATTTCTACGCAAGTACATTTCTACACGTTTTTAGTACTAGATAATTTTTGGTATTGAATCCGTGTATGTATCTACGTGAGTAGATTTCTACACGTTTTTAGTACTAGATAATTTTCGGTATTGAATCCGTGTACGTTTCTTCGCAAGTAGATTTCTACATGTTTTTAGTATTAGATAATTTTCGGTATTGAATCCGCGTAGGTTTCTACAGGAGTAGATTTTTACACTTTTTTAGTACTAGATAATTTACGGTATTGAATCCGCGTAGGTTTCTACATGAGTAGATTTCTACACGTTTTTAGTAATAGATAATTTTCGGTATTGAATCCGTGTAGGTTTCTACGCAAGTAGATTTCTACACTTTTTTAGTACTATATAATTTTTGGTATTGAATCCGCGTAGGTTTCTACACGGGTAGATTTTTACACGTTTTTTGTACTAGATATTTTCCGGTATTGAATCCGCATTGGTTTCTACGGTAGTAGATTTATACACATTTTTTGTATTATAAAATTTCCGGTACTGAATCCTCCTAGATTTCTACACGCGTAGATTTCTACAAAAATTTTGTACTCGATACATACTAGTATTGAATCAGCATAGTAGGTTTCTATGTGAGTATATTACTACTGTTGTTACTCTAAAAATCGACCGAAAGGTATAGGATAATTGAAATTTAAAGAGAAGTGAGCTCAGAGAGAGGCTCTTATTTTTACTACGTATTTTCACTGTATCGGGGCT
This sequence comes from Pseudo-nitzschia multiseries, assembly GCA_037355745.1. Classification (NCBI taxonomy): domain Eukaryota; phylum Bacillariophyta; class Bacillariophyceae; order Bacillariales; family Bacillariaceae; genus Pseudo-nitzschia; species Pseudo-nitzschia multiseries. The sequence continues at coordinate 8,465,948 of CM074782.1, read as the reverse complement.
CTCTGCTGTATTTTACATGGTAGAGATCTTCCCCGGTTATTTATTACCATTCTCGTACCAATACTGTTGTTGCTGTTGCTGTTGCTGTTGCTGTATTAGCGTCGTGTCGGTCTTACTGTATCGGTCATTTGGTGGTATTGGTCATTTATGTTGTTAAGTAATCTGTTCGATGGGGCGTATGCTTGTTCGTGGTATATATGCTAGATATGGGGCCCATCTGGAATCGGTATTGATTTTCTTGATTGCAATAAGTAATTTCCTCACGGGATATCAAGTATATTCTTTTGAATGTACTTATGGATTCCAAGTGTTCACTTATTGGTCAGGTCTTTGGGTATGTCTTGTTTCTAACCGATTACTCTCTTTTGTTTGTAGTCCTAAGTGATATCGTTTTTACCACTTAGTGATTTTCATGTAGTGGAGGTGCGTTTGATTCTAAGGCTCGATCATCGAAATAATCGTACCTCTGTCGTTACTCCGTGTTAATATTCCGCACCTCGGTCGATCGTTTCGTGTTGTCGGCTTTTCCAATCAAATTTGATGCCGACAACAGTCCGTATTTTTCGCCGACAACACACCCCTTGATCCAATACTCTACTTGCGTGGTATTGGATTACTGTCGGAGTATATCATCCTGAGTTATATCGATTGATGGATCAAATTGTGACGTTGACTTGTTGGGTGACTGAATGATTTAACCTGGGTAGTGTCCCATGATGTATCTTGCGTGTCGAGCGTGCAAAATCCATCCCGATGGTTTGGTTAGATCATCAGCAGGGTTGATAACTCCTGGAATATGAATCATCTTGATTTCACCATTTTCCTTCCAAGCTTGAATTGCAAAGAACCTGATTTCAATATGCCTGGTTCTTTCAGTCGGCTTCTGGGCATTGATGATTTCAATTGCTGATGCATTGTCTTCATAGATCGGAGTTGGACCAACTTGGGCGAATCCTAATTCCTTGAGTATAGACCTGAGATATCTGGCTGTTTTAGCTGCTGTGATGGCAGCAATGAGCTCAGCTTCTGTAGAACTCTGTGCAGTAAGTGACTGACCTTTGGATCGGAAAACAATTGCTCCACCAGCATAAGTGAAAACATATCCTGTGGTGGACCTGTGATGTTTTGGATCATTGCCATAAGCGGCATCAACAAAACACATCAGTTTGGCTTGCTTGATATCTTCAGGGAATTTTGGGAGTGATGCATCTTGGACTACGTCGGTGTATGGTTCTCCAGATGGTAAAGATGGCTCAGCATTTGGTCTGTAGAACCTAATACCCCAAGATCTGGTTGTTCTGAGGTATCGAGCTATGTTCTTCAGACTGAAATAGTGGAATGCAGTGGGATTGGAACTGTACTTTGACATCAGGGTCACTGCGTAACCAATGTCTGGCCGGCAACTCACATATGCAAACATCATTTCACCTAAGAGTGTCCTGTATGAGAACCCAAAGGTGGATTGTAATTCAGCATGTTCCTTGGTGCCTTCTAATGGTCCATCCGTATGTGATTGTAGTTGGCTCAGCACTTCAGTTGATAATGGCGCAGATGGTTTGGAATGAGGTTTCATCTTAGAATCAGTTTCCCATCCATGAGATCTCATGATTCTGTCAATGTAATTTGCACAGGACAGCTCAATGTAGTCAGTTGTCTGTTTGACGTCAATTCCATTGAAGTCTTCAAGCAATCCCATTTTCGTGAAGGGGACAACATCTTCTTTTGGTAGCTTCAGTTTTGCGCCAACGATGTCATAGATCTTGTCAGATATGGATTCGGATGTGCAAGCCAGTGCAAAATCGTCAACTTGTCTCAGCATGTAGACTGTTTCACCTTCAAACACTGTCGTGTAGATCGTTCTGTCATGTGTGGTGGTCTTGAAGTTGAGATCAGGGCCTTTTAAGATCTTGTTGATATGGGTTTCCCATAATCTACCTGATTCCGGATGACCTTGGAGTGCTCGAAGGACAGGAAGCACCAATTGCCTGTTTATGTCTTTGCCATACTTGTGTTTATACCATTCTGCATATGCATCATCAATAGTCATGTATGTAGGGATGTTGGGCCCTGGAGAATGGGCATAGGCGTCGGCCGCGTCACCTGCATAGATTTTGAGATTGAGGCTGGCTGCAATGGCAAAGAACAACCTTTGGATGGGGTGTTCAACACATGATGAGTATGACATGGCAATAGCGTGCAGGGTTGGAGCTGCATATTTGCTTCCATTGCAACATTGCCTGGCTCTTCTGACACCATTCCTTTTGACATTGTATTGCCAATGGGGTCGGAGAATAACTGCTTCTGGATCCTTAGGGTATGGAATTGGTGATCCAAACATTTCCAAGTCTTCAAACTGATCAAGCTGTTTTTGCTCCCCAGCTTCCCATTCAGCCCATGTGGATAATGACTTGAGATTCCTTTGAGTGAAGTGTCCTAGTGCTTGTTCTTCAGGTGTAGTTGCTTTGGAATTGATGGCCTTGATTAAGAGTTCAATTTCTTCAGTTGGTAGTGAATCTGCATCTAGAGGTAATGCGTGATTGCCTGGTTTGTGAAGCTTGGTGATGGCTCGAAGTGATGCAATATCAATAGTGGGTATGGCAACATCCATGTCATCTTCAGTTGGTGCCAAGTGTTTCTGGATGTATGCATGGAGTGCTGCGGTGCTATCAACTTGGTTGATTCTGGATTGGATGATGTTCTTGTATTTGGTGCCAATTTTCTTGATAGCCTTGATGGATGAAATCCTGTCCAAAAAAGTTGGGTCTTCTTCATCAGTGGGTTCCTTCCAAGAAGTATTGGGGGCAAATAGTCCATATTCATTCGAGTGTTTCCTGACTTCTTTCAGAGACAATTTGGTTTCAAGTGCAAAGATAATTGGTGTATCTATTGAATCCCTCTCCCCTCAAGCGTGTGATTAATGCAATGCGGTGGTAACATCAGCAGCAGTGAACACACGGTTGTGATTGATAGATACAATATAAGCGCCTCGGAGCTTGGAGATAGATTTCTTATGTGAGGAGAAAAGCTTGGAGGCAGGGCTTTTGGGAAGGATATCTGTGACGTATGCTCTGCCAAGAAGGGAATCATTTGCATATCGAAGACCAAAGGCTTGATCAGCACAAGTACTTGAGACAGTGAGCTGGAGATTTGTGAGATCTGCAAATGGGGAGATGGAGAATTGAAAATCACTGGATGACACCTCATTTGGTTCCGTTGGAAGGGGAATGTTGTCATTAGTCCGGAGTAAGTGCTTGACATTTGTAGGAAGGTCTGTAAGAGTTGTGGTAGAGTTCACCACCTTGATCAACGCTGATATACTTGTTGGCACAAGTTGGGTTGTGCTGTGAGAAGAAATGTTCCAACCAATGGAGAGGTGCTCCTTTGGAGATTCGGGTATCACCATATTTCATACCAGTATAGTGATCTGTGATGAGAATCCAAACTGTCTCGCCATGTATCCCTTCGTAATCTTACTTTCGTTTGCTGTTGGAGGATCTGGCGCCGGAGAATGCAATGTCAATAGACAAACCTTGAAATGGTTGGCTGGCCTTTCTTGTGGAATGTGAGCCAGCGGGTGTTTTAGTTTGCTTACATTGAATGCAAGTTGGGCATTGATCAAGAATACGTGTTTGACGCTTGAACTGCGGTACTCCAAGAATGTGTTTATGAGCATGGTATAGAAAGTCATCGCATGGGTGTCCTAATCTTTGGTGCCATAGAAGTTTCGATGTCTTGGTTTTGATGGCTTGGATGGGGATATTTTTGTCCACAATCTTGGTGAAAAACAATTTAGCATCAAAAGTTGGCATGTCACTGGTGTCAGATTGATCTTGAGCTGCTTCTGTGCATTTTTGCAGTGTGACAAGATTCGTGTACACATCATATCTGTAGCGACTCATGGCTTCGTTGGAGGCCAGTTCACAAGCTTCCTTGAACTGCATGTCTGTGGCTAAGGCATAGGCTGAGGATGATGCACAATTGGCATATGGAGATGCAAGATCAATGTCTGGAATCAGTACTGGGTGGGTATAGCACTGACCATCAATGATGCTTCCGTGGAGGACAATGCTGTTGGCAGTGTTCTGCTTGTGATGACAAATAATGGTGAGGTTTCCGTTTTGTTGAGCAGATGAGTCATGGTTGTCAGTGAATGATTTATGGATTGACTGTCCACTGAACTGACGTCGCATGCGAGATGTCATTCCACAGAGATCATTCTCACTCAGCAATGTCGTCGACAGGGAGGGAGAATAATAGAAGAAGACTTTGAGATACCCTATGTGATTGGGTGCTGGGATATGCAAATATCCTGAGCCTTCAGGAATGCAGGTGGCTGCCTTTCCTCCTATTGCTGCCGTGAGCCTGACAGGACATTTCCTCAGCTTGGTGTAAGGTTTGTAACTGTGCAGGATATGCTTGTGATTTGTGCAGGAAACCTTGGCGCCCGTGTCAATCTGGGCTCTGACACCATGTTGGAAATGGGCTGTAGCCGCAATAGGGTCTGGTGGGACCAGGAATTGCACATTGTGGGTATCAACTAGTGAGGTAGGGTTGTCTCTGTCAAAGTTCGGATCTCCATTGATTCCCAGGTGTGATTCCAATGCAGGAGCTGTAATTTCAAGTGAGTCCATATCACAGTAGACATCAATTGGGATTGAAAGCTGGAGGTTGTCCCTAGGGAGAAGATTGACAGCACCAATCTTAACACATTCATAGGAGCTGACACTGCTGGAGTCCAAGGAAGGGCAAAAGCTTTTCACTTGATGGGCTGTGACGTTGTCAAATCCTTGAGGATCATCTTGAGGTGATGTCATGTGATGGCTGCAAGAAAGACCGTCTATTCCTGGCCGTTGCAAAAATTTTGGTCTTCTACTGCATCATCGGGTGAAGCCTCATCTTGATCTTCATCTCCTATGTTGATTTGGGAGACACGTTTATTATTTTCCTTCTGAATCCTGTTCGTTGAGAGTCTGATTCAAAGGCTTCTGAAGAACAGCAACGCTGCGTTAGTGTGTTAGTAGACGAACGACTGTACTCTACGCGTGACAATTGTGTTTGGATACTTTCAGCAACGGATAATCGGACTACAGGTTGAGACTATGGAAACGCCAGATCTCTTCTTACTGTGAACTTTTTCAGATACAGCGAGACAGACCTTAGTATGTAGATTACAAGTAGTTGGTAGCAACTAGTGTGAATTTTGGGATATAAATCAGTTGAATGTGAAAAGTATAAGATAAGAGAGTAATCTTGCTGGAGAGCATGATATCTCTTTTGGTGCAGTGATGAATACAGTACACCGCTAATCGTACAGCACTGTAGAATCACATGCTATCGAACTTCTATATATGTATCATGAGAAGCTTTCTTCTAATCGTGATCACTGAAGCAAATGTTACAAGAAGCGTCTTTGAACCTCCCTGAGTATCGAAACACATGATTGGAGGTATCAAAATGGCTATACCGGAACCAGGCAATTCACTTTGTTTTGGTCATGAAAACAAAAGGAACCTTGCTTCCGATCTTAAGTATCGAACTTCGATCGTGAAAACAGAAAAGAAATGGGCCTTCCCGGTCATTTTCCATAAGATATGAGAATATTCCAATCCTGTTTACAGAAAGTATGGGCCTTCCCGGTCATTCGGTCTTCGAGAAGAATATTCCAATCCTTGCTTACAGAGGTGCATATGACTCGATCCTGCTTACAGAGATACTCCAATCTTGCTTACAGAGGTGCATATTACTCGATCGGTAGTATCGTACCACTCCAGCTGTAGTACTGTAAATTGCGTAGAAATCTACGTAAGTTCAAGTACCGGTCTGTGGTTCCCTCACATTCGTACGAAAAGGAATTTAATATGCCCCATCTTCTTGCACGTGATCAAGTGTATCACATACTTCGAAAAAAAAAAAAAAAAAAAAATGAATTCCGTGAAGCATGCAATATGCCCCATTTTCTTACTCGGGAAAAAGGAAGATTCAGAAGACTTTATCACAGGAAGAATACCAAAGGAGAAGAATGCCCCATGATTGGGCATGGATTTGCATAGATCAAGATGCCCCATGATAGTGCATCGATAATTTGGAGAATTGATTCAAATTGAATCGTATCAATAGGATTCAATCGTAGAATAGATTGCAGACAAATTCATAGATGTCCCAGATGGGCATCAACTAATCGTAGATTTGGAATCAATTGTAGTGGGTCGATCTTAGTGGAGCAATCGTAGATTGGATTGATCTTAGTGGAGCAATCGTAGATTTGAATCGTAGAAGATTCTTGGAGACAAGTCATAGAAGACAAGCGCAGCTTGAGAATCAAGCCGTAGAATCGAATCGTAGAATGCGATTGACCAATTATAATGGTGATCAAACACAATCGGAGACTTGGAATGAGAATATTGAATCGGAGAATCGAATCGGAGGATGTGATTGATCAAAGGATGTGATTGATCAAATACAATCGTAAGCGAAGCTTGATCGGGGGATCTAATAGGAGATTGTGATGCCCCATGAATCGAATGTGGAGCATTAGATTGAACGGTTGTAGATACCATAATCGCTTGGTAAGGAATCGATTTGTAGATACCAGATTGAACCGATACATCGATACAAAAGCGACCCATAGGGAATAGATTTGTGGATACCATAATCGATTTGTATGATATCAATTTGGAGATACCAAGCTTGGGGTGATACAGAAATCGATTCGGAGGAAATCGATTCGCAGATATCAACTTGAAATGAATTGGATCGTAGTATCGTCTGTAAGTCGTAGGATCGTATCCAGACTTGAATTGGAGATTCGAATCGTAGTGTCGATTCGTAGGAATCCAATCATAATCGAAGCTCATCGTAGATTCTTAAAGCATTTATCTTAGAATCAAGTCATCAGCATTCGATTGACAAATCGTAGATGGAATCGAGACACCAGGCAATAATTGATTAGTGCTTTGCAGGGGCCCTGTGGAGTTGTTGCATACGTAGTTATTGTATGTATTGTAAGTATGTGTCAGTAAAGTTATGGTAACAAGTTCTACGACCAAAATATAACTCAGTCATGAACCCAAAAACCCGCTAGGTTTGAGCACTGTGCAAATCCTGCAAGTCCCCGACCAAAATAAAACTCAGTCATCAACCCAAAAAAACCACCAGATTTTCGCACAGTGCAAATCCTGCCAATTCCCGACCAAAATATAACTCAGTCGTCAACCCAAAAACCCACTAGATTTTAGCACAGTGCAAATCCTGCCAATTCCCGACCAAAATATAACTCAGTCGTCAACCCAAAAACCCACCAGATTTGAGCACAGTGCAAATCCTGCCAATCCCTACCTAAAATATAACTCAGTCATCAACCCAAAAAGCAACCAGATTTGAACACAGTGCAAATCTTTTCAGTCCCTAATCAAAATATATAATGAAATCGTCAACCCTAAAACCCACCAGATTTGAACACAATACACATCTATTCAGTCCCTAAGCAAAATATAACTCAGTCATCAACCCAAAAACCCACCAGAGTTTAGCACAGTGCAAATCCTGCCAATTCCTGATTAAAATATAACTCAGTCATCAACCCTAAAACCCAACAGATTTGAACACAGTGCAAATCCTGCCGATCCCCGACCAAAATATAATTCAATCGTCAACCCAAAAACCCACCAGATTTGAACACCATCCAAATCTTTCCAGTCCCTAACCAAAATATAATTCAATCATCAACCCAAAACCCCACCAGATTTGAACACAGTGCAAATCCTGCTGATCCCCGACGAAAATATAATTCAATCGTCAACCCCAAAACCCACCAGATTTGAACACCATGAAAATCTTTCCATTCCCTAACCAAAATATAATTCAGTCATCAACCCAAAAACCCACCAGATTTGAACACCATCCAAATCTTTCCAGTCCCTAACCAAAATATAATTCAATTGTCAACCCAAAAACCCACCAGATTTGAACACAGTGCAAATCCTGCTGATCCCCGACCAAAATATAATTCAATCGTCAACCCCAAAACCCACCAGATTTGAACACCATGAAAATCTTTCCATTCCCTAACCAAAATATAATTCAATCATCAACCCAAAAACCCACCAGATTTGAACACAGTCGAAATCTTTCCAGTCCCTTACCAAAATATAATTCAGTCATCAACCCAAAAACCCATCAGATTTGAACACAGTGCAAATCCTGCCGGTCCCCAACTAAAATATAACTCAGTCATCAACCCTAAAACCCACCAGATTTGAGCACAATGCAAATCCTGCCAGTCCTCGACCAAAATATAACTCAGTCATAAACCCCAAAACCCACCAGATTTGTACACAGTGCAAATCCTGCCATTCCCCGACCGAAATATAACTCAGTCATCAACCCAAAAACCCACAGGATTTGAACACAGTGCAAATCTTTCGAGTCCCTAACCAAAATATAATTCAATCGTGAACCCAAAAACCCACCAGATTTGAACACCATCCAAATCTTTCCAGTCTCTAACCAAAATATAAATTAAACATCAACCCAAAAACCCACCAGATTTGAACACAGTGCAAATCCTGCCAGTCCCCGACCAAAATATAATTCAATCGTCAACCCCAAAACCCACCAGATTTGAACACCATGAAAATCTTTCCATTCCCTAACCAAAATATAATTCAATCATCAACCCAAAAACCCACCAGATTTGAACACAGCGCAAATCTTGCTGATCCCCTACCAAAATATAATTCAATCGTCAACCCCAAAACCCACCAGATTTGAACACCATGAAAATCTTTCCATTCCCTAACCAAAATATAATTCAATCATCAACCCAAAAACCCACCAGATTTGAACACAGTGCAAATCTTTCAAGTCCCTTACCAAAATATAATTCAGTCATCAACCCAAAAACCCACCAGATTTGAACACAGTGCAAATCCTGCCAGTCCCTGACCAAAATATAATTCAATCATCAATCCAAAAACCCAACAGATTTGAACACAATGCAAATCTTTTGAGTCCCTAACCAAAATATAATTCAATCATCAACCCAAAAACCAACCAGATTTGAGCACAGTGCAAATCTTTCGAGTCCCTAACCAAAATATAATTCAATCGTCAACCCCAAAACCCACCAGATTTGAACACAGTGCAAATCTTTCCAGTCCCTAACCAAAATATAATTCAATCATCAACCCAAAAACCCACCAGATTTGAACACAGTGCAAATCCTGCTGATCCCCGACCAAAATATAATTCAATCATCAACCCCAAAACCCACCAGATTTGAACACCATGAAAATCTTTCCATTCCCTAACCAAAATATAATTCAATCATCAACCCAAAAACCCACCAGATTTGAACACAGTCGAAATCTTTCCAGTCCCTTACCAAAATATAATTCAGTCATCAACCCAAAAACCCATCAGATTTGAACACAGTGCAAATCCTGCCGGTCCCCAACTAAAATATAACTCAGTCATCAACCCTAAAACCCAACAGATTTGAACACCATGAAAATCTTTCCATTCCCTAACCAAAATATAATTCAATCATCAACCCAAAAACCCACCAGATTTGAACACAGTCGAAATCTTTCCAGTCCCTTACCAAAATATAATTCAGTCATCAACCCAAAAACCCATCAGATTTGAACACAGTGCAAATCCTGCTGATCCCCAACCAAAATATAATTCAATCATCAACCCCAAAACCCCCCAGATTTGAACACCATGAAAATCTTTCCATTCCCTAACCAAAATATAATTCAATCATCAACCCAAAAACCCACCAGATTTGAACACAGTCGAAATCTTTCCAGTCCCTTACCAAAATATAATTCAGTCATCAACCCAAAAACCCATCAGATTTGAACACAGTGCAAATCCTGCCGGTCCCCAACTAAAATATAACTCAGTCATCAACCCTAAAACCCAACAGATTTGAACACCATGAAAATCTTTCCATTCCCTAACCAAAATATAATTCAATCATCAACCCAAAAACCCACCAGATTTGAACAAAGTCGAAATCTTTCCAGTCCCTGACCAAAATATAATTCAGTCATCAACCCAAAAACCCATCAGATTTGAACAAAGTGCAAATCCTGCCGGTCCCCAACTAAAATATAACTCAGTCATCAACCCTAAAACCCAACAGATTTGAACACCATGAAAATCTTTCCATTCCCTAACCAAAATATAATTCAATCATCAACCCAAAAACCCACCAGATTTGAACACAGTCGAAATCTTTCCAGTCCCTTACCAAAATATAATTCAGTCATCAACCCAAAAACCCATCAGATTTGAACACAGTGCAAATCCTGCCGGTCCCCAACTAAAATATAACTCAGTCATCAACCCTAAAACCCAACAGATTTGAACACCATGAAAATCTTTCCATTCCCTAACCAAAATATAATTCAATCATCAACCCAAAAACCCACCAGATTTGAACACAGTCGAAATCTTTCCAGTCCCTTACCAAAATATAATTCAGTCATCAACACAAAAACCCATCAGATTTGAACACAGTGCAAATCCTGCTGATCCCCGACCAAAATATAATTCAATCATCAACCCCAAAACCCCCCAGATTTGAACACCATGAAAATCTTTCCATTCCCTAACCAAAATATAATTCAATCATCAACCCAAAAACCCACCAGATTTGAACACAGTCGAAATCTTTCCAGTCCCTTACCAAAATATAATTCAGTCATCAACCCAAAAACCCATCAGATTTGAACACAGTGCAAATCCTGCCGGTCCCCAACTAAAATATAACTCAGTCATCAACCCTAAAACCCAAAAGATTTGAACACCATGAAAATCTTTCCATTCCCTAACCAAAATATAATTCAATCATCAACCCAAAAACCCACCAAATTTGAACACAGTGCAAATCCTGCCAGTCCCCGACCAAAATATAATTCAATCGTCAACCCCAAAACCCACCAGATTTGAACACCATGAAAATCTTTCAATTCCCTAACCAAAATATAATTCAATCATCAACCCAAAATTCCACCAGATTTGAAAACCATCCAAATCTTTCCAGTCCCTAACCAAAATATAATTCAATTGTCAACCCAAAAACCCATCAGATTTGAACACAGTGCAAATCCTGCCGGTCACCAACTAAAATATAACTCAGTCATCAACTCGAAAACCCACCAGATTTGAGCACAATGCAAATCCTGCCAGTCCTCGACCAAAATATAATTCAATCATCAACCCCAAAACCCACCAGATTTGAACACCATGAAAATCTTTCCATTCCCTAACCAAAATATAATTCAATCATCAACCCAAAAACCCACCAGATTTGAACACAGTCGAAATCTTTCCAGTCCCTTACCAAAATATAATTCAGTCATCAACCCAAAAACCCATCAGATTTGAACACAGTGCAAATCCTGCCGGTCCCCGATCAAAATATAACTCAGTCATCAACTCGAAAACCCACCAGATTTGAGCACAATGCAAATCCTGCCAGTCCTCGACCAAAATATAACTCAGTCATCAACCCAAAAACCCACCAGATTTGTACACAGTGCAAATCCTGCCATTCCCCGACCGAAATATAACTCAGTCATCAACCCAAAAACCCACAGGATTTGAACACAGTGCAAATCTTTCCAGTCCCTAACCAAAATATAATTCAATCGTGAACCCAAAAACCCACCAGATTTGAACACCATCCAAATATTTCCAGTCTCTAACCAAAATATAATTCAAACATCAACCCAAAAACCCACCAGATTTGAACACAGTGCAAATCCTGCCAGTCCCCGACCAAAATATAATTCAATCGTCAACCCCAAAACCCACCAGATTTGAACACCATGAAAATCTTTCCATTCCCTAACCAAAATATAATTCAATCATCAATCCAAAAACCCACAAGATTTGAACACAGCGCAAATCCTGCTGATCCCCGACCAAAATATAATTCAATCGTCAACCCCAAAACCCACCAGATTTGAACACCATGAAAATCTTTCCATTCCCTAACCAAAATATAATTCAATCATCAACCCAAAAACCCACCAGATTTGAACACAGTGCAAATCTTTCCAGTCCCTTACCAAAATATAATTCAGTCATCAACCCAAAAACCCACCAGATTTGAACACATTGCAAATCCTGCCAGTCCCTGACCAAAATATAATTCAATCATCAATCCAAAAACCCAACAGATTTGAACACAATGCAAATCTTTTGAGTCCCTAACCAAAATATAATTCAATCATCAACCCAAAAACCCACCAGATTTTAGCACAGTCGAAATCTTTCGAGTCCCTAACCAAAATATAATTCAATCGTCAACCCCAAAACCCACCAGATTTGAACACAATGCAAATCTTGCCAATCCCAGACCAAAATATAATTCAGTCATCAACCCAAAAACCCACCAGATTTGAACACAGTGCAAATCTTTCGAGTCCCTAACCAAAATATAATTCAATTGTCAACCCCAAAACCCACCAGATTTAAACACAATGCAAATCCTGCCATTCCCCGACCGAAATATAACTCAGTCATCAACCCAAAAACCCACAGGATTTGAACACAGTGCAAATCTTTCCAGTCCCTAACCAAAATATAATTCAATCATCAACCCAAAAACCCACCAGATTTGAACACAGTGCAAATCCTGCTGATCCCCGACCAAAATATAATTCAATCATCAACCCCAAAACCCACCAGATTTGAACACCATGAAAATCTTTCCATTCCCTAACCAAAATATAATTCAATCATCAACCCAAAAACCCAACAGATTTGAACACAGTCGAAATCTTTCCAGTCCCTTACCAAAATATAATTCAGTCATCAACCCAAAAACCCATCAGATTTGAACACAGTGCAAATCCTGCCGGTCCCCAACTAAAATATAACTCAGTCATCAACCCTAAAACCCAACAGATTTGAACACCATGAAAATCTTTCCATTCCCTAACCAAAATATAATTCAATCATCAACCCAAAAACCCACCAGATTTGAACACAGTCGAAATCTTTCCAGTCCCTTACCAAAATATAATTCAGTCATCAACACAAAAACCCATCAGATTTGAACACAGTGCAAATCCTGCCGGTCCCCGATCAAAATATAACTCAGTCATCAAATCGAAAACCCACCAGATTTGAGCAAAATGCAAATCCTGCCAGTCCTCGACCAAAATATAACTCAGTCATCAACCCAAAAACCCACCAGATTTGTACACAGTGCAAATCCTGCCATTCCCCGACCGAAATATAACTCAGTCATCAACCCAAAAACCCACAGGATTTGAACACAGTGCAAATCTTTCCAGTCCCTAACCAAAATATAATTCAATCATCAACCCAAAAACCCACCAGATTTGAACACAGTGCAAATCCTGCTGATCCCCGACCAAAATATAATTCAATCGTCAACCCCAAAACCCACCAGATTTGAACACCATGAAAATCTTTCCATTCCCTAACCAAAATATAATTCAATCATCAACCCAAAAACCCACCAGATTTGAACACAGTCGAAATCTTTCCAGTCCCTTACCAAAATATAATTCAGTCATCAACCCAAAAACCCATCAGATTTGAACACAGTGCAAATCCTGCCGGTCCCCAACTAAAATATAACTCAGTCATCAACTCGAAAACCCACCAGATTTGAGCACAATGCAAATCCTGCCAGTCCTCGACCAAAATATAACTCAGTCATCAACCCAAAAACCCACCAGATTTGTACACAGTGCAAATCCTGCCATTCCCCGACCGAAATATAACTCAGTCATCAACCCAAAAACCCACAGGATTTGAACACAGTGCAAATCTTTCCAGTCCCTAACCAAAATATAATTCAATCATCAACCCAAAAACCCACCAGATTTGAACACAGTGCAAATCCTGCTGATCCCCGACCAAAATATAATTCAATCATCAACCCCAAAACCCACCAGATTTGAACACCATGAAAATCTTTCCATTCCCTAACCAAAATATAATTCAATCATCAACCCAAAAACCCACCAGATTTGAACACAGTCGAAATCTTTCCAGTCCCTTACCAAAATATAATTCAGTCATCAACCCAAAAACCCATCAGATTTGAACACAGTGCAAATCCTGCCGGTCCCCAACTAAAATATAACTCAGTCATCAACCCTAAAACCCAACAGATTTGAACACCATGAAAATCTTTCCATTCCCTAACCAAAATATAATTCAATCATCAACCCAAAAACCCACCAGATTTGAACACAGTCGAAATCTTTCCAGTCCCTGACCAAAATATAACTCAGTCATCAACACAAAAACCCATCAGATTTGAACACAGTGCAAATCCTGCCGGTCCCCGATCAAAATATAACTCAGTCATCAACTCGAAAACCCACCAGATTTGAGCAAAATGCAAATCCTGCCAGTCCTCGACCAAAATATAACTCAGTCATCAACCCAAAAACCCACCAGATTTGTACACAGTGCAAATCCTGCCATTCCCCGACCGAAATATAACTCAGTCATCAACCCAAAAACCCACAGGATTTGAACACAGTGCAAATCTTTCCAGTCCCTAACCAAAATATAATTCAATCATCAACCCAAAAACCCACCAGATTTGAACACAGTGCAAATCCTGCTGATCCCCGACCAAAATATAATTCAATCGTCAACCCCAAAACCCACCAGATTTGAACACCATGAAAATCTTTCCATTCCCTAACCAAAATATAATTCAATCATCAACCCAAAAACCCACCAGATTTGAACACAGTCGAAATCTTTCCAGTCCCTTACCAAAATATAATTCAGTCATCAACCCAAAAACCCATCAGATTTGAACACAGTGCAAATCCTGCCGGTCCCCAACTAAAATATAACTCAGTCATCAACCCTAAAACCCAACAGATTTGAACACCATGAAAATCTTTCCATTCCCTAACCAAAATATAATTCAATCATCAACCCAAAAACCCACCAGATTTGAACACAGTCGAAATCTTTCCAGTCCCTTACCAAAATATAATTCAGTCATCAACACAAAAACCCATCAGATTTGAACACAGTGCAAATCCTGCCGGTCCCCGATCAAAATATAACTCAGTCATCAACTCGAAAACCCACCAGATTTGAGCACAATGCAAATCCTGCCAGTCCTCGACCAAAATATAACTCAGTCATCAACCCAAAAACCCACCAGATTTGTACACAGTGCAAATCCTGCCATTCCCCGACCGAAATATAACTCAGTCATCAACCCAAAAACCCACAGGATTTGAACACAGTGCAAATCTTTCCAGTCCCTAACCAAAATATAATTCAATCATCAACCCAAAAACCCACCAGATTTGAACACAGTGCAAATCCTGCTGATCCCCGACCAAAATATAATTCAATCGTCAACCCCAAAACCCACCAGATTTGAACACCATGAAAATCTTTCCATTCCCTAACCAAAATATAATTCAATCATCAACCCAAAAACCCACCAGATTTGAACACAGTCGAAATCTTTCCAGTCCCTAACCAAAATATAATTCAGTCATCAACCCAAAAACCCATCAGATTTGAACACAGTGCAAATCCTGCCGGTCCCCAACTAAAATATAACTCAGTCATCAACTCGAAAACCCACCAGATTTGAGCACAATGCAAATCCTGCCAGTCCTCGACCAAAATATAACTCAGTCATCAACCCAAAAACCCACCAGATTTGTACACAGTGCAAATCCTGCCATTCCCCGACCGAAATATAACTCAGTCATCAACCCAAAAACCCACAGGATTTGAACACAGTGCAAATCTTTCCAGTCCCTAACCAAAATATAATTCAATCATCAACCCAAAAACCCACCAGATTTGAACACAGTGCAAATCCTGCTGATCCCCGACCAAAATATAATTCAATCATCAACCCCAAAACCCACCAGATTTGAACACCATGAAAATCTTTCCATTCCCTAACCAAAATATAATTCAATCATCAACCCAAAAACCCACCAGATTTGAACACAGTCAAAATCTTTCCAGTCCCTTACCAAAATATAATTCAGTCATCAACCCAAAAACCCATCAGATTTGAACACAGTGCAAATCCTGCCGGTCCCCAACTAAAATATAACTCAGTCATCAACCCTAAAACCCACCAGATTTGAACACCATGAAAATCTTTCCATTCCCTAACCAAAATATAATTCAATCATCAACCCAAAAACCCACCAGATTTGAACACAGTCGAAATCTTTCCAGTCCCTTACCAAAATATAATTCAGTCATCAACCCAAAAACCCATCAGATTTGAACACAGTGCAAATCCTGCCGGTCCCCGATCAAAATATAACTCAGTCATCAACTCGAAAACCCACCAGATTTGAGCAAAAAGCAAATCCTGCCAGTCCTCGACCAAAATATAACTCAGTCATCAACCCAAAAACCCACCAGATTTGTACACAGTGCAAATCCTGCCATTCCCCGACCGAAATATAACTCAGTCATCAACCCAAAAACCCACAGGATTTGAACACAGTGCAAATCTTTCCAGTCCCTAACCAAAATATAATTCAATCGTGAACCCAAAAACCCACCAGATTTGAACACCATCCAAATCTTTCCAGTCCTCGACCAAAATATAACTCAAACATCAACCCAAAAACCCACCAGATTTGAACACCATGAAAATCCTGCCAGTCCCCGACCAAAATATATTCAATTGTCAACCCCAAAACCCACCAGATTTGAACACCATCCAAATCTTTCCAGTCCCTAACCAAAATATAATTCAATCATCAACCCAAAAACCCACCAGATTTGAACACAGCGCAAATCCTGCTGATCCCCGACCAAAATATAATTCAATCGTCAACCCCAAAACCCACCAGATTTGAACACCATGAAAATCTTTCCATTCCCTAACCAAAATATAATTCAATCATCAACCCAAAAACCCACCAGATTTGAACACAGTCGAAATCTTTCCAGTCCCTTACCAAAATATAATTCAGTCATCAACCCAAAAACCCATCAGATTTGAACACAGTGCGAATCCTGCCGGTCCCCAACTAAAATATAACTCAGTCATCAACTCGAAAACCCACCAGATTTGAGCACAATGCAAATCCTGCCAGTCCTCGACCAAAATATAACTCAGTCATCAACCCAAAAACCCACCAGATTTGAACACCATCCAAATCTTTCCAGTCTCTAACCAAAATATAATTCAAACATCAACCCAAAAACCCACCAGATTTGAACACAGTGCAAATCCTGCCAGTCCCCGACCAAAATATATTCAATCGTCAACCCCAAAACCCACCAGATTTGAACACCATCCAAATCTTTCCAGTCCCTAACCAAAATATAATTCAATCATCAACCCAAAAACCCACAAGATTTGAACACAGCGCAAATCCTGCTGATCCCCGACCAAAATATAATTCAATCGTCAACCCCAAAACCCACCAGATTTGAACACCATGAAAAGCTTTCCATTCCCTAACCAAAATGTAATTCAATCATCAACCCAAAAATCCACCAGATTTGAACACAGTGCAAATCTTTCCAGTCCCTTACCAAAATATAATTCAGTCATCAACCCAAAAACCAACCAGATTTGAACACAGTGCAAATCCTGCCAGTCCCTGACCAAAATATAATTCAATCATCAACCCCAAAACCCAACAGATTTGAACGCAGTGCAAATCTTTCCAGTCCCTAACCAAAATATAATTCAATCATCAACCCAAAAACCCACCAGATTTTAGCACAGTGCAAATCTTTCGAGACCCTAAACAAAATATAAATCAATTGTCAACCTAAAAACCAACCAGATTTGAACACAATGCAAATCTTGCCAATCCCAGACCAAAATATAATTCAGTCATCAACCCAAAAACCCACCAGATTTGAACACAGTGCAAATCTTTCCAGTCCCTTACCAAAATATAATTCAGTCATCAACCCAAAAACCCATCAGATTTGAACACAGTGCAAATCCTGCCGGTCCCCAACTAAAATATAACTCAGTCATCAACTCGAAAACCCACCAGATTTGAGCACAATGCAAATCCTGCCAGTCCTCGACCAAAATATAACTCAGTCATCAACCCAAAAACCCACCAGATTTGTACACAGTGCAAATCCTGCCATTCCCCGACCGAAATATAACTCAGTCATCAACCCAAAAACCCACAGGATTTGAACACAGTGCAAATCTTTCGAGTCCCTAACCAAAATATAATTCAATCGTGAACCCAAAAACCCAATAGATTTGAACACAGTGCAAATCTTTCCAGTCTCTAACCAAAATATAATTCAAACATCAACCCAAAAACCCACAAGATTTGAACACAGTGCAAATCCTGCCAGTCCCCGACCAAAATATAATTCAATCGTCAACCCCAAAACCCACCAGATTTGAACACCATGAAAATCTTTCCATTCCCTAACCAAAATATAATTCAATCATCAACCCAAAAACCCACCAGATTTGAACACAGTGCAAATCTTTCCAGTCCCTAACCAAAATATAATTATATCGTCAACCCTAAAACCCACCAGATTTAGACACAGTGCAAATCTTTTCAGTCCCAAACCAAAATATAATTCAATCATCAACCCCAAAAACCCACCTGATTTTCGCACAGTGCAAAGGTACCGGGTCAATCTCACACTTTTTTTGGTACATACATACACTTTTACCATACACTTTTCAACTACAACAATATCTACGAAAGGTATGATCATAGTCTTCTGTTCTCCAGATTCTTCGCTACCAAAAAATGAACCATTGTTCTTTTTTAAAATTCAGTACTACCTTTTCGTACAAGTACGGCACACAAAATGACAATGCACACACTTGTTACAGCCAAATGCACACAGCCAATTGCACTCACACACACTACGAGGTACACCCCATTTTCATTTGGATTTTCACGTGATACTCCTTTAATATGTATTTTCTGTACCAATAGCTGTAGAATTAAGTACTGACAATTTTACTCCCAAATCCCTACTGCTATTGGTACAGGAAATACCAAAATCAACACCACACCTACTACGGGTATTCATTATCTCGTCCTCCACCATCGACCATGGTGGTAGCAACAACAGCGCAATCCACAGGAGTCACAGCCACAGCCACAGCAGTGCAGTACCGGCGCGCAGCAAGTGACGCAAGTGATTGCAATAGTAACAGAGACTTCTTGCAGCGCGAGTCCATTGACCGACTATTGCAAGTTTTTCTTTTCCGACGTCACTGTGTACAAATCCTACCATTAACAAGAAGTTGGATTGGAAATACTATCGAACTTCGGTCGAGGGAAACGAGCCATCGCAATAGGATCGATCGATCTGACCGACTGTCGCAAGTTTTTCTTTTCCGACGTCGCTGTGTACAAATCCTACCATGAACAAGAAGTTGGATTGGAAATACTATCGAACTTCGGTCAAGCAAGCAATCGGAACGAGCAACCCAGCGCCGGTGGAGGAGCGATTCGATGCCGACGATTCGTTGCCGTTGTTGCCTAGGGGTATTGCTGCTGCTGCTGCTGTGTTGGATCGATTCGTTCTCCCAATTGCTTCGATTGTTCCCAATTGCTTTGATTGTTCCCGGTTGGTTTGATTGTTCTGTTGCCTTTGCTGACGATTGGTGTTGCAGACCGATAGGTGTTGGAGCGATTCGTGTAGCAGATCGATTGGTGTTTGATTGATTGGTGTTATCGTTTCCGGTTGCGGTGGGTTCGATCGTTTTGGGTTGCTGCTGTTGCTCTCGCTGCTGCCGCTTGCTGCTGTTGCTCTCGCTGCCGCTTGCTGTCGAATTGCCGGTGGAGGAGGAGCGTTTCGCGGATTTGTTGCCGAGCGCCGGTGGAGGAGGAGCGTTTCGCTGATTCGTTGCCGAGCGCCGGGGGAGGAGTTGCGTTTCCGTGAGGAGGTGGAGCGATTCGATGCCGACGATTTGTTGCCGGACTATTTTTTCTCACCAACTCTCTCATCTGGCAAGGTTGACAACGAGGACGACCAACTTGATCTAAGACAGATTTTAATCGTATGATTTTTTTCTTTATTCAGGTTAAATCTTATGGTTACTTGCAACCATAAAAATGAGAGTTTGCTACCATAAAAATGAGCGCGCGCCACTAGCTATTACTATTGCTTTTAGAAGAAGCATCTCATTTCCGTAAATAATTATTTGGGTCCTGTTTTTACGATTTTTAGTCGTAGCGTTTGTACCAAGTCTACTTGTTAAAAACAGATTTTTTTAATATTTCTACGTATTTCCCCCCCCCAAACCCCCCCCACATAAACTCCGTCTAGAAGGTTACGTTGTCAACTCTTAGGGTTAGTGTTAAACGTTCAACTAACAACTCCACCAATTCGTAGGGAATCAATGTGTAGATACTATAATCGATTTGTATGTAGATACCAATCTTTAAATGAATCGAATTGTAGGGATCGATGGTGGGTCAAATGCAATCGTAATTGTAGAATCGGATTATTCGTTTGATCAGAGATCGATTGTAGATTTGAAGCGTGTAAATCGATTCGTAGATACCAACTCAGAATTGCAAATAGTCATGATGGCTGTCTTGTACAGAAGAAAATGCCCCTGCAAGATAGTCGGAAAGACGACATGACAAGTATCTGTCGTGTTGGATAGAAAACGAGTGAATGATCGTATATCGAATCGGAGAAAGCGGTATCGTAGAGATCGATTGATTGTAAGTGAAGAGATAATCAAACATAGGTCAGAGAAATATGATCAAATCGGAAGATGCGATATAATGGGAGTATCGGTAGATCAAGAAAAAAGGAGCATAGATTTCACTTTATCTTGAATCGAGGTAGAGGATCACATATCAAATCGTAGAGACCGTTTGATCGTAGATATCTATCTTGGAATGATTGTAGAGATTTAGCCGTATCGTACATGTCAGGTGACAGCGTCATAGAGCCAATTAGCAAGCAACAAGGTAGCATGTAGGTGGTACAGCTTGAGCTTGATAGCATCACGGTGCCGTTTGGTGATGTACACAGCAGGCAAGTCGAAGGTCAAGGAATATGTCACATAAGTAGGCTTTGGAACTTGGCAGGGAGACGCACCACGCTGTGAATAGACATGGACTGAGTGTGGAACTGCACTAGTATCCTTGGCATGAGCTGAACTTGGAACGGCGCTATCCTTAGAAAATGCCCCATATGGTGGAAGTTGCAACAAAGGAATAGGAGTACGAAGCTTGTGTGAAGAAAATGCTTGGGTGACCGGCGAAAAGTTACAGTGGCAGATTTTGGGTGAAACGTCCATGTTGTAGCTGAAGGCTTAGGGGAAGGACGTGGGGAGTGACGCTTACGGTTTGTAGTATGAGAGGCATCACCAGGTGGAGTGTCCGGGTGGACAATAGGAATGGTTGAAGAAACAACTTTTCTGAAGCGAACTGATTCTGTGCTAGGGAAGTAAGTCCAAGTGTAGGTGGGAGTACTGATGTAAGCAGGAAGATCAGTTGTGGAAGCGAACGTGTGGGTTTCAGGGGATCCAAGAAGGTTCGCATTGTTGACAGGAGTAGAAATTGTCTCACGAGCATGATCGGATGCTGGAGACGGTAAGGAAACAGGTGCTGGAGGCGTGACGAGAACAGGTACTGGAGGCGTTACGAGAACTGGTGATGGAGGTGACGTCGGTGTTAAGACTGGTTTTGTCATGCAAGGTGTAGCTTGTACGCTGGGTTGTGATGCCAGAGGAACTTGAGCAGTAACAGGTGGTAATGGCGCTAAAGGGATTGCTGCATTAGCCCTGTGTAAAGGAGTCAGTTCAGGGTGCTGGTTGCACACATGACAAAATGCAAGGAAAACATCCCGGGTGTACTGATTGTGGTCATACCAGTAACAGCCAGCTTGGGGAATGATATCATTTATCAAATCAACAAATGTAGTTAATGTGTGTTGGTCTTTGATACTGATAGAACGGGAGCCGGTCTGATCTTGGTATTCTAGGCCAACAAGATAACCATATTCATAAATTTCACAAATGAATCGATTCCAGGTGGTTGCTCCTGCTACAATGAGAGCTTCACAAATGTGGTTGCATGCTTCTTGAGGAACATCCAGTGTTGCATGTAGGACGTGTGCAAGTTTCGAATCAAATGATGGAAACAGTGATTTGAGATTGGAATCCGACATGTTGGATTGGTGGATGGACATGGCGAAGCGACAAAATTTGTCGATTCTGGTGATACGTTGCCGTTGGTTGATGGCCAAAGCGAGGTGGCTTATTGTTCGAAGGAAATTCGTTTTACGTTTGCTGTCGTGGTGGACGGCGGCAAAGCGGCGGAAATTTTACGTTCGCTGTCGTAAACGTCGGCGAAGCGATGGCAAATTCGTTACCGTTGTAGTTGTTGTTCTTGGTGCGCAGCGGTGAAACACAACAATTCGTTTTCCTTTTCTGTTGTTGTATAAACAATCGGGCGATGTCGGTGAATACGTTGTCGCTATTGGCGTCGGCGGTAGCAAAGAATCGATCGTAGGTTCTTGTGTTGGTGGAGTGGTGGAGCGACGAAAATTCGTTTAATCGGATCGTCGTCGTTGGTGGCGGCGGCGTTGATAATAAATAGCGTCAGCGATTGTTGGCAGAGGAGTTTTATCGTAGGATCAAATCATAAGCATCGTACTAGTGGGTCTGATAAGTCAATTATCGATAGAACAATTGCAGTAGGTGGTTTGCGGTGCTTAGCACAATCAAATGGGCGTCGATGGGTCTCTGACAAAGTTGGTGTCACGAGGAGTGTAGGCGCGAAAGAAATATATGATCCGGAAACTTGTGTTCTTTGGATGTGGATATTGCTATTGGCGTGTCCAATGCAATGGGCTTCTATTAAAGACTTCGGCGTGTCCGATTGGTGTCTTTCTTGTGTGTATCGGACCAGAGGACTATCGAATTAGTGCTTTGCAGGGGCCCTGTGGAGTTGTTGAGTACGTAGTTATTGTATGTATTGTAAGTATGTGTCAGTAAAGTTATGGTAAGAAGTACTCATACAATAACGCGTACAATTTCTACTAGTACTAGTGTGCATCAAGTCAGATCAGAATTACCAAAGGTGTTCTGATCTGTACCAATTCTTACCAGTTCCAATTCTACCATTAGCCAACCAACCAAATTCATGTGTAAGCTATCAGCAAGGTATCTACACTTATAGGGTTGGGGTTAGATTTGAACAAGCAAGCTGTACGAACTACCGGTAATAACGAGCTATCAGATTTACAAGCAAGCAACTTACCTTCATACCGATCATACCAATCGATCTATATAACTATTGAAGTGTCGTCATTCGCCAAAGCTATTTTTTAAATTCGAACAAGCAAGCTGTACGAGCTACCGGAAATTACGAGGTACCAGATCTACAAGCAAGCTACCTACCTTCATATTGATCATACCCACTGATCTATACTACCAATGAAATGAGTCATTCGCGCGAGTTTTACTTTAAATTGGAGCAAGCAAGCTGTACGAGCTACCGGTAATTACGAGGTACAAGATCTACAAGCAAGCTACCTACATTCATATTGATCATACCAATTGATCTATACTACCAATCAAGTGAACCAAAATATACCTCAGTCATCAACCCAAAAACCCACCAGATTTGAAGACAGTGCAAATCCTGCCGATCCCCAACCAAAATATAACTCAGTACTCAACCCAAAAACCCACCAGATTTGAACACAGTGCAAATCCTGCCTATCCCCGACCAAAATATAAATCATTCATCAACCCAAAAACCCACCAGATTTGAACACAGTGCAAATCCTGCCAGTCCTCGACCAAAATATAACTCAGTCATCAACCAAAAAACCCACCAGATTTGAGCACAGTGCAAATCCTGCCAATCCCAAACTAAAATATAACTCAGTCATCTATCCAAAAACCCACCATATTTGAACACTGTACAAATCCTGCCAGTCCTTAACCAAAATAAAACTCGGTCATCAACCCAAAAACCCACCAGATTTGAACACAGTGCAAATATTTCCAGTCCCTAACCAAAATATAATTCAATCATCAACCCAAAAACCCACCTGATTTATAGACAGTGCACATCCTGCCGATCCCCAACCAAAATATAACTCAGTCATCAACCCAAAAACCCACCTGATTTGAACACAGTGCAAATCTTTCCAGTCCCTAACCAAAATATAATTCAATCGTCAACCCTAAAACCCACCAGATTTTCACAGTGCAAATCCTGCCAATCCCCAACCAAAATATAACTCAGTACTCAACCCAAAAACCCACCAGATTTTGGCACAGTGCAAATCCTGCCAATCCCCAACCAAAATATAACTCAGTCATCAACCCAAAAATTCACCAGATTTGAACACAGTGCAAATCTTTCCAGTCCCTAACCAAAATATAATTCAGTCATCAACCCAAAAACCAACCAGATTTTCACAGTGCAAATCCTGCCAATCCCCGACCAAAATATAACTCAGTACTCAACCCAAAAACCCACCAGATTTTAGCACAGCGCAAATCCGGCCCGTCCCAGACCAAAATATAACTCATTCATCAACCCTAAAACCCACCAGATTTGAACACAGTGCAAATCTTTCCAGTCCCTAACCAAAATATAATTCAATCGTCAACCCTAAAACCCAGCATCAGATTTGAACACAGTGCAAATCTTTCCAGTCCCAGACCAAAATATAACTCATTCATCAACCCTAAAACCCACCAGATTTGAACACAGCGCAAATCTTTCCAGTCCCTAACCAAAATATAATTCAGTAATCAACCCAAAAACCCACCAGATTTTAGCACTGTGCAAATTGTGCTCATCCCCGGCCAAAATATAACTCATTCATCAACCCAAAAACCCACCAGATTTGAGCACTGTGCATATCCTGCCAATCCCCAAACAAAATATAACTCAGTCATCAACCCAAAAACCTACCGGATTTTAACACTGTGCAAATCCTGCCAGTTCCCGACCAAAATATAACGCAGTCATCAACTCAAAAACCCACCTGATTTGAACACAGTGCAAAATTTTCCAGTCCCTAACCAAAATATAACTCAGTCATCAACCCAAAAACCCACCTGATTTGAACACAGTGCAAATCTTTCCAGTCCCTAACCAAAATACAACTCAGTAATCAACCCAAAAACGCACCTGATTTGAAGACAGTTCAAATCCTGCCAATCCCAAACCAAAATATAATTCAGTCATCAACCCAAAAATTCACCAGATTTGAACACAGGGCAAATCTTTCCAGTCACTAACCAAAATATAATTCAGTCATCAACCCAAAAACCCACCAGATTTTAGCACAGTGCAAATCCTGCCGATCCCTGACCAAAATATAACTCAGTCATCAACTCAAAAACCCACCTGATTTGAACACAGTGCAAAATTTTCCAGTCCCTAACCAAAATATAATTCAATCATCAACCCAAAAACCCACCAGATTTGAACACAGTGGAAATCTTTCCAGTCCCTAACCAAAATATAATTCAATGGTCAACCCTATATTATTTTCCTACTGAATCCGATTGGTTGAGAGTCTGCATGTATATGTATTGTGTGAGAATCACACGCCAACGGTTTTCTTCTCTTGTTCTGTTAGGAAGACTTCATGATATGTTTATCATTAAGGTCAGGAATTGCTCCCGTAGCTCGTGTGATATTTTATGAAATCAGAGTTTGCTCACCGAAGAACAATGGCAATACTGTAAAACAGGGATTGCTCACCGTTGATGCGCGATGGGAATCGATGCGCCGTGGGAATCGATATGCCGTTGGAATTGATTACTTAGAATGATACGGGACTCATTGATTCGTACGAATAGGATATCTACCGTCTGGTAGCTTTGGTACTTCTGGTCACGAAAGGAATTTAATACCCTAAAACCCACCAGATTTGAACACAGTGCAAATCTTTCCAGTCCCTAACCAAAATATAATTGAATCGTCAACCCAAAAATTCACCAGATTTGAACACAGTGCAAATCTTTCCAATCCCTAACCAAAATATAATTCAATTTTCAACCCTAAAACCCACCAGATTTGAACACAGTGCAAATCTTTCCAGTCCCTAACCAAAAAATAATTCAGTCATCAACCCAAAAACCCAACAGATTTTAGCACAGTGCAAATCCTGCCAATCCC
Source organism: Pseudo-nitzschia multiseries (assembly GCA_037355745.1). Lineage (NCBI taxonomy): Eukaryota > Bacillariophyta > Bacillariophyceae > Bacillariales > Bacillariaceae > Pseudo-nitzschia > Pseudo-nitzschia multiseries. Next base: position 8,439,807 of record CM074782.1, on the reverse strand, counting down.
TGACCAAAATATAACTCAGTCATCAACGCAAAAACCCACCAGATTTGAACACAGTGCAAATCTTTCCAGTCCCTAATCAAAATATAAGACCGAACCTACAAATCCTTGAAAAGAATTCACCGTGTAATGCGTATTCGTACGTACTAAGCGGGCGTATTGCATGAAAAGTCATAAGGGCAAATAACCTTATTTGTAAGGTTATTTCACAATGAATAATCGTCGGCGCTTTTATGTGGATTGTCTCTTTACCGGATTTCCCATCAGCTCACTCTTTGAAGAATTAACAACTCTAAAACACTATCATGCCCTAAAATCTCTGTACAACCTACTAGTACTAATTCTACATGATAAGGTACAATCACATGTGATATTCAATGAGAATATCACGGTGAATTATGGTAACACGAAAGACCGATCGAAGATGGTTTGCGTGTGTTTCGTGTCTTATTTACGTGTGTTTTGTATGCTTAGAAATTACACGATACGACAAGTAATTTGAAGACGACAAGTAATTAACCTGTCGATTGGCAAAGACGATCGAACTGTAACAATGATTGTATTACTCACTAAATCAATTGATCGTAAGTTGATTGCATTTGCGTTTGTTTGTTACGACACACTTTCTTTATCCTGCCCATCCCCAACCTAAAACGAACTGTGATTATCTATTCATATTATGTATCCAGTTCAGACAGCCATAGTTCTGACAGCAGTTCCAATTGAGTAGCAAGGTTGAATGTAAGGGCTAACTTTAAATTATTGTTTAATAGTACTATAGAGGGTTAGCTCTAAGTACAGTTTTGCGAGATACATATGCGCTCATAATATAACAGCCTTCGTATTTCGGATTTGAACAGCTATGTAATACTAATGGATTGAACAATAGAGTATCGCCTGACCTCAATGGAACTTTCACTCCATACTTTGGGAAGACAAAGTAATAAATCACCTCTTCATCACTTACATGTTTTGGAGCAATAACTGTCAGCCTTGTATAGAACATATCGGCATCGGTATGGCATTTTGAGTGATAATCCTTTCCAATAGCAAAGGCCGTCACGTGATGGCTGATTGCATTCAGCGTTGTACAATTAACAACCTCATTCATCACAGTCGTTTCAAGGTTGACAAATTTGGACATTGGAGTTAAACTAAGCTGCATTTCCTTCACAATGTGTAGGGCTTTCTGTTCAAGGTTTTCTTTTGTTGTCGAGTCCACGTTGTTTTTGAAAACGTACACACCATTTCCTGATTTCAATCGATTTGGTCTCATCCCAATAATAGCATATCCACTGTTTACACTGTCACATTTGGTTCCTCTGCCTATTTTGGGTTTTGATTGAACAATCTGCCCAGCGAATGTTCTTGTGATTTCTATATTTTTGGGAGTACCCAAGCGCCGTTTTGCAAATTGTCTGGAAGCTTTTGCAAAGATTCTCAATGATGGTTCTGATTCTGCAAACGCTAGAACAAACTTCTCGATGGTACTATCCAATGTCTTGAAACTGTCTATAGACACTGCTTGTGCCAAAGAATATTTCTTCTCTCCAACTGTTGTCCGGCCCCAATTCGTATCCAGGAATTTTCCTTTAAACCCATTTTTGTTAACTGTTTTCAATGCTATTTCCTCGACATGTTTGAAAATTGCTTTTGTATCTCAATTTCTGTCCCCTTTTGCTGTCTTGTTAGGTTTTATCTCCGACAAGTGTTTGTAAGTCTGGTGGATTGTTGATGAATGTCCGAGAACTGTTTCGCGGGGTTCGAATTTACTTCTCGCGCACAAATTTTGTGCGTGATTTTAACACGGCAATATTTCTGGACACCCTGAAATTCGCGACGATCGTATAAGGGTATATGTAAACTCAGCACTATTTCTGTGCGCGTGATGCACATTACTCTACTCTCGAATAAAAATAATTTATTTCAGTCTCTAGCAGAACCGAATTATTATTCTGTACGAACAACACTTACTTCTATTCACGAATAAAAAAGAAACCTTGAGTCAGTATTAATTCCAAAATATTAATCTACCAAACAACAATTCGATTCTGCTCTCCTAATTGTGAATTATATTTCTCGACTACAATATTCCCTTTTTAAAATGTAGATTCTATTATGCTTGATTTATTCCTATTGCAACGTATTACGACTCATCCATTATTTCTAATATTCTCAAAATTAAGTTCAAGATTAGTAGTAGTTTTGTATTATGTATGTACTGTTATTTTCTACATTAGTTCACCCATAGATAAACTTTCATTCATCGATGCTGTTATTGCCGGATCAATATAGACGTTTCTTTTCTTTTTCTTTTTTGGTCCACTACAATTAGTGGAGCTGCTACTAGTAATATTTGCATCGCCATGCTTATTTTTCTTGGTGTAATCTGTTGAACTTTCGTTCCTAAATCTGTCCCTCATCATTTCTTCCAATTTCCTTCCTGTTTCTGGGTGTTTTCGCATCTCGCCAATTTTGTCGCACAAGTCACTGAACAACTCACGTCCTTCCTCCATCCATCCATTTCTGCTTCCACTGTCTGAATCGCAGAATTTTTTTTGTCGCGGAATCGTGGCATCAGCCTTTCGCCGCTGCTGGTTCACCCATACATGATGCTCATTGTAGATCAGTACCAATGCAAATGCTTCATCTGCTATAGTAAATATATCACTCAGCAAGTGCCTCTCCTTCCGTTGTTTGAAATTGGAATTTGTCGGATTGATTGCCGACATGATTCTTGTAACAAAATAATAAAAATCTTCATCTTCCGCGTCTTTGTATGTTCTGTATTGAGGGTTTAAAATACCTGTGTCCTCATATTCTGTGTGTTTAATAACTGCAACAGTACCAGGGAATGTGATAGGGACTCGACCTTTTCTGTAATTGTCTGTACGGAAGTATCATCAGTATCAACGGGCAGCATGTTAGTGTTGTCGGACCAAAAATAGATTCCAAAATTCCTAATTTCAACAACCAATTCTCCCACCTGTATTTACCTATCCAGTTTTTTCTCGCCAATGTTTGTGAGTTGTGCCTCAATGCGGTCAGTACTGTCCCTACTCGTTTCCTGTAAAAGGAACAGAATGATGCAAGTGGAATATTTGGTGGCTTCATAACCGCACTTGCTCCAACAGCCCTTTGTATTACATGCGCCGTTACCTTGTCATTGATAGGGAACTTCATGTTGTGGTACCAATGTTTTTTGACGTAATCCCTTAGCTGCTTGTCCACTCTTTCAGTCATATCACTCAATGTCTTAAGCATATCGTTGTCTGTTATAAGCCCATATTCGTCTGTAATTGTACTTACTGCTTGTTCTCTTTTGTCGCCGGCATTATCAGTTCCCTCTCCCTGCATGGTTGCCTCCGTTTGTTTAGGTACCATTACTACCTTTCCCACCCCTATATGTGGTTCGAAGTGTTTTGCCAGTTCCTGTGCCAATTTGTCATATTGGATTTTTTTCATGATACGTTCCGCAACATCCTCTAAATCACAGCATTCTCCGTTAGATGTTTTCTCTACCACATTGGTTTTTGTTCCTTCTTTCTGTTGGTTCGTTACTGTATGGGTGGTTGTGTTGGTAATGCTCAGTGCTGGTTCGTTACTCTGGTTGATGGTGTTTTGTTCTTCCGTGTTTGTAGTAGTAGAAATTGTGTTGTCGGTACCATTTTTTTACTGTTGCCCTTTGATGCGTTCATAGTTTTGGTATTACTGTTACACACTTTGTTAGTAATTGGTGTGTTTGTTTTCACTCTCTTTTTCTTACCGTTGTTGTCCCCTGTATTTTGATGATCACCGGGTCGGATGGTTTTGTTGTTTCGAAGGGTCTTCCCCTCGGATTTTTTGCTTCGTCGTGTCTTTCCGATAGCATTCATATTTTTTAATTTTATTTTCTGAATACGGTGTCGATCAAGAATCATGTGTTTCTTTTTGTGTGGTTTTGTGTGTGTACTAATAATTGTGTCGGGTTGTGTACGGTGTTTTGTGTTGTGTGTGTCTTGTGTGTGTGTGTGTACGGTGTTTCGTGTAGTATGTGTACGATGTTTTGTGTGTAGAGTTTTTCCGTGGGTTCTGTACTATGTTGTTTGCCCTGGCTTGGGCGCGCTGTTATATTTGTAGAAGTAGATCACGTACCTGTGGCAGCCAGCCCTCCCGCGCCATAATTTTTTCAGAAGGGAAACTTTTGATAACACTAAGGTTATGTATTTCAATCCTCTAGTCACACGTAGAATCTCGTAGAATGCACCTAACATACCGTACTGTCTTGTGTGCCATTTGTATCTACAAACCACAACATTGTCTGTACTGTGTGTGGCAAAGTTGTTCCCAATATGCCTTTAAAAGTTGTTCCCAATATGCATTTCTTAAGTCATGTGATATGCATTCATTGCCTGGTACAAAAACTATGGTAGTCCTTACCAAATGAGACTGTTTGTGCACTGGAATTTCACCAAAAATACCTTCAATTTTGCCATATGGATAGTCAAACCACAACATTTCCAGCATTCTGTGTGACAAAGTTGTTCCCAATATGCATTTGATGAGTCCTGATAAATGTATTCATGGCTTGGACCGGATACTTTTGGAGTCATTACCCAATAAGTTAGTTTGTGCCCTGGAATTGCACCAAAAATACCTTCATTTTTGCCATTTGGAGAGTCAAACCACAACATTTTGGGCATTCTGTGTGACAAAGTTGTTCCCATTATGCATTTGATGAGTCCTGATGAATGTATTCATTCGTTGGACCAGATACTTTTGGAGTCATTACCCAATAAGTTAGTTTGTGCCCTGGAACTGCACCAAAAATACCCTTATTTTTGCCATTTGGAGAGTCAAACCACAACATTTTGGGCATTCTGTGTGACAAAGTTGTTCCCATTATGCATTTGATGAGTCATGATGAATGTATTCATGGCTTGGACCAGATACTTTTGAAGTCATTACCCAATAAGTTAGTTTGTGCCCTGGAACTGCACCAAAAATACCCTTATTTTTGCCATTTGGAGAGTCAAACCTTAAGATTTTGGGCATTGTATGTGACAAAGTAGTTCTCAATATGCATTTGATGAGTCATGATGAATGTATTCATTGCTTGGACCAGATACTTTTGGAGTCATTACCCAATAAGTTAGTTTGTGCCCTGGAATTGCACCAAAAATACCCCCATGATTGCCATTTGTAGAGTCAAACCTTAAGATTTTGGGCATTGTATGTGACAAAGTAGTTCTCAATATGCATTTGATGAGTCATGATGAATGTATTCATTGCTTGGACCAGATACTTTTTGAGTCCTTACCCAATAAGTTAGTTTGTGCCCTGGAATTGCACCAAAAATACCCCCATGTTTGCCATTTGTAGAGTCAAACCACAACATTTTGGGCATTATATGTAACAAAGTGGTTTCCAATATGAATTTGATGAGTCATGAGGAATGTATTCATTGCTTGGACCGGATACTTTTTGAGTCATTACCCAATAAGTTAGTTTGTGCCCTGGAATTGCACCAAAAATACCCTAATGTTTGTCAGTTGGAGAGTCAAACCTTAAGATTTTGGGCATTCTATGTGACAAAGTTGTTTCCAATATGCATTGGATGAGTCATGATGAATGCATTCATGGCTTGGACCCGATACTATTTGAGTCATTACCCAATCAGTTAGTTTGTGCCCTAGAATTGCACCCAAAATACCCCCATGTTTGCCATTTGTAGAGTCAAACCTTAAGATTTTGGGCATTTTATGTGACAAAGTTGTTTCCAATATGCATTGGGTGAGTCATGATGAATGCATTCATGGCTTGGACCCGATACTATTTGAGTCATTACCCAATCAGCAGTTTGTTTGTGCCCTAGAATTGCACCAAAAATACACCCATGTTTGCCATTTGTAGAGTCAAACCTTAAGATTTTGGGCATTCTATGTGACAAAGTTGTTTCCAATATGCATTGGATGAGTCATGATGAATGCTTTTTTGGCTTGGACCCGATACTATTTGAGTCATTACCCAATCAGTTAGTTTGTGCCCTAGAATTGCACCAAAAATACACCCATGTTTGCCATTTGGACAGTCAAACCTTAAGATTTTGGGCATTCTATGTGACAAAGTTGTTCCCAATATGCACTGGATGTGTCATGATGAATATATTAATGGCTTGGACCCGATACTATTTGAGTCATTACCCAATAAGTTAGTTTGTGCCCTAGAATTGCACCAAAAATACACCCATGTTTGCCATTTGGAGAGTTAAACCACCAAATTTTGGGCATAATGTGTGACAAAGTTGTTCCCAATATGCATTTGATGAGTCATGATGAATGTATTCATGGCTTGGACCAGATATTTTTTGAGTCATTACCCAATTAATTATATTGTGCTGCCCTGGAATTGCACCAAAAATACCCCCATGTTTGCCATTTGTAGTGTCAAACCTTAAGATTTTGGGCATTCTATGTGACAAAGTTGTTTCCAATTTGAATTTGATGAGTCATGATGAATATATTCATGGCTTGGACCCGATACTATTTGAGTCATTACCCAATAAGTTAGTTTGTGCCCTAGAATTGCACCAAAAATACCCCCATGATTGCCATTTGGAGAGTTAAACCACCAAATTTTGGGCATTCTGTGTGAAAAAGTTGTTCCCAATATGCATTTGATGAGTCATGATGAATGTATTCATGGCTTGGACCCGATACTTTTTGAGTCATTACCCAATAAGTTAGTTTGTGCCCTGGAATTGCACCAAAAATACACCCATGTTTGCCATTTCGAGAGTTAAACCACCAAGTTTTGGGCATTCTGTGTGACAAAGTTGTTCCCAATATGCATTTGATGAGTCATGATGAATGTATTCATGGCTTGGACCCGATACTATTTGAGTCATTACCCAATAAGTTAGTTTGTGCCCTGGAATTGCACCAAAAATACACCCATGTTTGCCATTTCGAGAGTTAAACCACCAAGTTTTGGGCATTCTATGTGACAAAGTTGTTCCCAATATGCAATTTATTATTCATGAGGAATGTATTCATGGCTTGGACCGGATACTTTTGGAGTCATTACCCAATAAGTTAGTTTGTGCCCTGGAATTGCACCAAAAATACACCCATGTTTGCCATTTCGAGAGTTAAACCACCAAGTTTTGGGCATTCTATGTGACAAAGTTGATCCCAATATGCAATTTATTATTCATGAGGAATGTATTCATAGCTTGGACCGGATACTTTTTGAGTCCTTACCCAATAAGTTAGTTTGTGCCCTGGAATTGCACCAAAAATACCCTCATGTTTGCCATTTGGAGAGTCAAACCACATCATTTTGGGCATACTGTGTGACAAAGTTGTTCCCAATATGGTTAGGGTTACAACCGGTTCGCAAATTCAGTAATTATTAGTTCTCATATGTGGACTTCTCGCGAGTTCTTTACCCCCCTGTACCATGTTGATACACTACTACTGTTTCTACTATACAACAAGCGCGTATTAATCATCTCGCGTGGAATCAATCCCACACCCTAACCCTAAACCTATCCCTAATCCCTAACCCCAACTGTACGTACGAGATTCTTTTTCGAACGTCGTATGTACGAAAAAAGATTCTTTTTCGAACGTTGTACGTACCAAAAAAGATTCTTTTTCGAACCTTGTACGTATGAAAAAAGATTCTTTTTCGAATGTACGTACGTACGAGCGTACGAGATTGATTTTTTTTTGTACGTACGTAGTACAAAAAACGTGTAGAATTCTACACTAGTCTAGAAATCTACACTAGTACCAAATCCTGTAGAATTGTACAGGATGTATGATTTTTTTTTACCTCGCGACAAAAAAAAAATCTTTCCCACACAAACACTAATAAACTTTTCTTACCTCGCGACAAACAAAAAAGATCACTTTTTCTACCTCGCGACAAAAAAAATCACTTTTTCTACCTCGCAACAAAAAAAACAATCTACCTCGCAACAAAAAAAAATCACTTCATAATCTGCCTTCTTACATCCGACTTATTTGACTAGGGTGTTGGTTCTTGTAATCAACACTCCGTCCGAGAACGTTTGATCCAAAACCTCTTTTGAGCCGGAGGATCTGTTGTCAGATATTTTAGTCCGAAATAACAGCCTTGTACTGCAAAAGAAGTAGTTAGCATTTGACGAGAAGGGGATTTGCTGGATAGATATTGTTTGGACTGCAGCCTTACATATACGTCTTGAAATCAATGAACTGGCTTTGTCCCTTGCAATTATATCAACAGGAACAAGGTACTGTTTTTCGTGACATGGAGTAAGAAGTAATCTACGGCAGCAACTACAATTTCATCGGGACGGTTGTCGGAACGACGGTACGAATAAACGGTAAGAATGAGAGAGATAGGCATCGGCAATTGATTGGTCTTCCACTCCACCGGCATTACTGATAATGTATTTCTTCTCTGTTTTTCTTATTTTCATAGGACCGGACCGGAAGCAACGGATTGGAAACGTCGATCGCCGGAACATCAGAACGTCGGAACAAGCAAAGGTACTAAGAATGAGAGAGATAGGCATCGGCACCGGCAATGGCAATTGATTGGTCTTCCACTCCACCGGCATTACTGATAATCTATTTCCTCTCTGTTTTTCTTCTTATTCCCATAGGACCGAATCAACAGGATCGGAAGCAGCAACCATTGAATCGTCAGCAACGGATCGGAAGCAGTGCGGTGGTCGTCTTCCCTGTAGGTGCGAAGAATTTTCCCGCTTGGTGAAAATTACGATCGGCATATACATTATATTATTCTGTTGTTATTATTTACTCTATGTAGTACATCAATAGATACTCACCCATTTTGTTCAATTATCATATCATCTATTTGAATAGGATCTTCGGCAACAAGAACGGCAACGACTCGTTGTTGCCGTTCAGCGAAACGCTACTCCTCGGGAAACGCTCCTCCTCCACCGGCAAGCGGCAACGAATCAGGGAAACGCTACAAAACGCTCCTACTCCTCCACCGGGAATCGCTCCAAGCGAAAACGAATCAGCGAAACGCTCCTCCGATAACGAATCAGCGAAACGCTCCTCCTCCACCAATTCCGCGGCAACGAATTGTTGGCATTGAATCAGCGAAACGCTCCTCCGATAACGAATCAGCGAAACACTCCTCCTCCTACTCCACCGGGAATCGCTCCTCCTCCTCCACCGGGAATCGCTCCTCCTCCTCCACCGGGAATCGCTCCTTGTCCTCCACCGGGAATCGCTCCTCCTACTCCACCGGGAATCGCTCCTACTACTCCACCGTGAATCGCTCCTCGTCCTCCACCGGGAATCGCTCCTCCTCCTCCACCGGTAATCGCTAGTACTCCTCCTCCACCGGGGATCCACCAAACTCGCTCCTCCTCCACCGGCGCGCGGCAACGAATTGTTGGTATCAAATCGCTCCTCCTCCTCCACCGGGAATCGCTCCTCGAATCGATCTGCAACACGAATCGATCCGCAACACGAATTGATCTGCAACACCAATCGATCTGCAACACGAATCGATCCGCACCACGAATCGATCTGCAGCAAGCAACAGCAACAGCCACTGGGAACAATCCAACTGTAACAAGAAGACGGCGTGCTATCGGAAGACCAAGTGGCGATCTGCAACACCAATCGATCCGCAACACGAATCGATCCGCAACACGAATTGATCCAACACCAATCAAAACGGGAACGACCGATCGAACCACAACCAACCGGCATCATCTATTTGATCAATCCAACACCAATCGCTCTGCAACACCAATCGATCCAACACCAATCGATCCGCTGGCTTTTTCTTCTTCCTTCTTCGGAACATTCCTTCGGTTATTTCTGCACCTCCGAGGATCGTTCTGCGATAATCCATCACTTAATCTGCGCAGCCCCGAGCAATTGCAATCAAACAGCAACCTCTGTCCCTTTTACCTCCACGACCTACACCATTGATCCCGTCTATGGCTAATTCTCCACCAATCGATCTGCAACAGCAATCGACGGCAACAGCAAGCGGGAACGATCGAAGCAACCGGGAACCATTGAAGCAACCGAGAACCATCGAAGCAACCGGGAAGCAACTGGGAACCATCAAAGCAAGCGGGAACCATTGAAGCAACCGGGAACCATCGAATCAACTGGGAACGATCAAAGCAACCAGGAACCATTGAAGCAACCGGGAACCATCGAATCAACCTGGAACCATCGAAGCAACCGGGAACCATCAAAGCAACCGGGAAGCAACCGGGAACCATGGAATCAACCGGGAACCATGGAATCAACCGGGAACCATCGAAGCAACCGGGAACCATCGAAGCAACCGGGAACCATCGAATAGAAGCGGGAACGTTCAAAGCAACCCGGAAGCAACCGGGAACCATCGAACCGCAACCAGGAACCATCGAATCAACCAGGAAAGATCAAAGCAAGCGGGAACGATCAAAGCAACAGGGAACCATCCTCCACCAACGTCGGTCCTCCTCCTCCTCCACCAATGCCAATCGATCCACAACAGCAACACCAATCGTCGGGAACAGCAACAACAGCAATCAACAGCAACGTCGCTCGTCCTCCTACTCCTCCACCGGCGATCCACCGGCAACGGCAATTGATTCGTCTTCCACTCCATCCGCACCGACGTACGCACCGGCATCGGCAATCCGTCTAGGCAAGAATGAAACCAACCACAACGAATGGAAAGCAATTGTCAGCACGAGGAAGTAGGCAAAAAGCAAATAGGAAACATGAGAGACGACATAAACAGAGAACGTCTTCAAATTTTCTGACCATTGCAGCACCGGTGTCGAAGAGCCATGAGACTTATAAACAATTGTCGCAGATAAAACCGGAGAGGAAGAGGGTAAATAAGCCCATTGACAAACCTGTCAAGACAATAGCGCTGAAAAACAAATACCAATCAACTGTGGTGGCAGGTAAATACATGGAAACCAATTGGTGTGGTGGCAAAATAGGGGGAAAGAAGAAGTATGAACCGGAACTGGCATTGTCTATCGACAATTTCGAGACGTTGGATAGTACGAAAGAAGAGCATATTCTTGCAGTTGACGATTATAAACCATCGTTGCGAATTTTTGCCAAAGTTTCAAGAGGTTTAGCAGAACGACACCTGGCTTCCAAGAATAATATCAACTTGTTGAGAGAATTCGCTCCTGCTATTGTTGGAGCAAAACCCACCGTTGGAAGAGGAGTGAAGCGGGGAAGTATCAATGATGATTATGCTATCATTGGAATTCGACCAGAAAGATTGGATTCAAATAATGGTGAGTATGTTTTCAAAAGTCGTGTCGATCCAAGCATGAAACTAGAGCTAGAAGAGAAAACAGTTGAAATTGTGAAGCATATGCATCATAGTTTAATTGACGTGGAACCATTTGTTGCAAAGGAAATGGATGTGTTGTCTCAGATTCTGTCTCGTACGAAGCTAAATGCAATTGGGCAGCAGGCCTTAGCATTTTCGATCGGTCGCAACTACCATTCTAGATGCCATGTGGACGATGACATGTACTACACTCGTTTGACAGTCATTGCTCCGGCGGAAGTGTCTGCTGACGAGGTGATTTATTATTTTGTCTTCCCCACGTATGGAGTGAAAGTTCCATTGAGGTCGGGAGATACTCTATTGTTCAATCCATTAGTATTACATAGCTGTTCGAATCCCAAATTCGAAGGGTGTTATATTATGAGCGCCTATGTATCTCGCAAAACTGTGCTTAGAGCTAACCCTCTATAGTAATATTAAAAAATAGTTTAAAGTTAGCCGGTACATTCACCCTTGGTACTCAATCGGAACTGCTGTCCGAGCTTTCGCTCTCTGAACTGGATAGAGAATCACTGGATTCGTTATCATTCAATGCCATCTCAAACGGTTCCAACTGGATGTCGTCCTGTAGTGTGCATGCGTTGTACAAAGATTCGTAAGACGGTGGTGTAGCAGCATTTTTGCTTTCAAAAAAATTTAGCCATGAGATCCGATTCGATATCACTAGCCAATCGCAATTGGTTATGGAGCCATCAAGGCCTTGCTCTGGAACAACTGCCAGCTCAGAATGGATAGTGTCGACATGAAATAGGTACAGTGAATTCATCAGGCGACCACGTTGGACAAATTCAGAAGCTGTTTTCTTTGGCTCATCTTGAAACCGACGAGCCACAGCATACATTCCGTTTGTATCAATTGGATAGCCACCAATACTACTGAATGGCTGCTTCAAATTTTGTACAGTTAAAAAGCATAGCAGATGGCACGGTATGAGCTTGGGATTGTTATTTAAATCAAAGTCCAATTTCATCAAACACCAATCCATCCATACGGAGTTGAGCAGAGAACTGTCCGATCTATATGAAGGATGCGAGCGAAATATAAAATTAGAACCACAAGCAACATCGAAACGATTGTGCTCTGTAACTCCACAAATGTGCGAAGGATTCTCCAATAAAGGTAGCACAGAATCACAAACAAAGTCGAGTATGTCAGAAGGAAAAAATGGTTTGGTTTTGTTCGTAGAACGAAGCCACTTCATTGTTGATTCCCCATTTTCGGTTCTCATTATATGAAAATGAGAACCGCCACCATCAGGTCGTTCAATTGGAGGAGGATCAGGCGGATGCAAGTTGAAGTGATATGTTGCCTGGCTTAGCATCATTTTCTCGGACTTTCGCTTCGCCGTTTGACCGATTAGTGATGCAGCATTACCTTGCGTGTTCTTGGAAGGAGCTTTAATCTCAGTTTTATGGTGAGACTCATTCGGAGCACTATCCCAGCCTGCGGGGCTCCCCCATAAAGAGATATAATCTGGTAGGTGAAAGTACAGGTGATTCTTGATTAGTTTTGTTCCCATCCCTTTCCTGTGACATGTTGAGTTTATACAATTAATAAAGTGAACAATTGTTTTTGGGAGATTCTTTAAGGAACCATATTTCATTCGACCGTGTTTAAGAAATTCTTCCATTGATAGAATTAGCTGAATTACCTCTATCTGTTTCTTTACAAAACGATGGTCACCAATAATGTCAGATCCATGTTTGGAAACCATAGCGATCAGAAGAGAAATAAGCATTCCAGAGAAATCATGCCCTTCTTTCTTCGTAGTTGATAATAGCTGAGTCCCAAATTTGGTGCGAGGAAAATCTCTATCAGACTGGCGTGATAACAAACCACCGTACCGTTGTGCTGAATGGCCAATACTGCTAGCAACAGCCACGCCGTGATTCAAATTGGGGGCATAAACACATGGAACACTTCCGCGGAGCAACAATTCAATTGACTCGGCAGCCCGTTTGGCAGTACCAAGCTGGTGCATGTGCAAACATTCACCGGGAGTTGCAAAATGAATGTTGTTCTGATTAGTACCAAAGCATAAATCATGAAATACATTCCTTATGTTGTGATGAGAGTTGTTTTTGAAGTTCTTATTGATATCGTTTAGATCTGTGCCGGGAAAACAATGGAAATCAACAGGTGACCACTTCTTTGTTGCAGGTTGAACAGAAGGAATGTTTATGTTCGGAGAATAACAGTTGCAGTGACGGCACATCCGCATGACACCCTTATTGAAGGAGCCGTATTTTCCACACAATTTATCGTGAAGTTCTGTGTCGCCAATAACATAGGCAATGGCAAATTTCATTTTTACCCTCCACTGTTGATTTGCGTACGGAAGATAATTCCATTCGATACCACCGTCTTCGTTACACGCGGCTTTGAAGGAACGAAATGCTACTTCCAAACCATTGTGAAGATTCTGAATTTTTTCCTTTGAAGTGGCAGGACGAGAGTGTCTGGTTGACTCCCATTCGGGGTCGGGATGGAAGTAAATAGTTGTCCATGCTTCAGGTAGAGCGCCGGTCTCCACATTAAAGATACCAAGTGTCATGTTCAACTGGCTGTAAGCGTAAGTCGTCCGTGTGCATCCAATGATATGCCGTCCATGTAAAATATAATAGGAACAAGAATTTCTTGCGAATTGGGATTGCAAATTTCTTTCCAAGAAGATTTCCACCACGAGCCGTGATGCAATTCTGAGATTACAGAATTAGGATTCAACTCAGGATTATTGTCGGGAGATAGAGGGGTGGAATAGTTGGGAAATGAGAGGTTTTCTTCTATCATTAGCTGCTGGTCAGAAAGAAGAGAATAAATGGCATCCTTAAAAGAACGGACATACACCTGAGTGGGCTTATTATCAGGTAACCAATTCAGTATATGAGGATGAAATTTCATATCGGAGAGACCAAGATTGGATTGGAGATTGTCAAAAATTGCTTTCCGAGATCTAATTTTGGCATCGCAAAAATCAAAACCCGGTCTCATTTGACTTTTCTTTGCCCACTGGAAAATGGATTTGAATGTGTTCAGTGGCAATTTATGTCTGGCCATTAAATTCATGAGTTCCAATTCTGCAAGAAGATGAGGGGGGGGCGGTAGTTTTGTGTGGCTTTGAAATGCATCCTCTCTTTTGTTCAAATTAATGCTTTCATGAAAAGATGGTGGTGGAGGGGCGGGCTGAGCAGTAGCGACGTTAACAGCAGAACCATTAGTGTGATCTTCTTCGTTGTCTCCACAATCAATGGTGTTGGTAGAATTGTTGTCGTTATTTTCATTTACGTCATAGTCATTGTCATCCTCGTCATCGGAATTGTCGATATCATTATTCAGCGGGAATGCATCTTCATCTTGAACAGCAGAAACAGCCATGTAAGATTCAATGGCGTTCCGATCCATTGGCGGTAAAAAGACATCATGTACAATCTGTTGGTTTAGAACAGAATGAAGACCCGTCGCTGACTGACTTGTGACAGTGTGTTGCTGGGAGAGATGGGAAGGGGGAACAGATGGACCGTTTTGTGTCATAGTCATCCCAAAATCAGACGGAGAATGTTGAACAGACGGCAAGGTAGGCTGCACTTTGATAGAGGTGGAGAGGTTATAGATCTTTCGTTTAATTAGACCCTGACTATGGTAGAGATCCCGGCACTCATCAAGACAATAAAGATGTCTTCTTAGGCCAACGGAGACGTATTTCAAAGTACCCTGCTTGTTTGCCGTGGATTTATATCCTAAAAACTTGGAGTTTTTGCCATTCAGCGCGCAACAACGGCAGTAGAATAGAAGAGGGGTTTTCATAATAGGAGGCATGATGTTGCGGAGTTGTTTGAAGGAAAATATCAGTAGAATGGGTCGAAACGAAGGAGATCACAAAGATGAATCGTTGAAAGGAAAAAATTACATGTGTTACTTTGTGTGTGATGTGTTTTCTTGTACGGTAGATTTCCTTACTACCATACTTCGATTGCAAAAATGGTCCGTAAAGTAATTACTACTTAGTGATGATTGCAACATTCCTTGTACAATATGTTTAGTAGTGAACAGTACGTACAGTCAACTCCTTAAGAGGGTTAATACACAGCGCCGGACGGGTCAATCCCATCAGTTATTCCAAACATTTGTTGGCAGGCGCGTCAGTTCTTCCATAAGGTGCACGGAAATGTGAATCGAAATGGAAATCGTGGACAATTGCGTTGTTGATTATCGAAATGGAAATCGTGGAGAATTGTTTTGTTGATTGCGATCAAGTTGATTCCGACTTTCATGTACCCGTAAAACCAACTAGTACGCTATTTTGCATGAGTTATTACTAGTAGATACTAGTACGAAATCGTGGACAATTGCGTTGTTGATTATTGAAATGGAAATCGTGGACAATTGTTTTGTTGATTACGATCGAGTTGATTCCGACTTTCATGTACCGGTAAAACCAACTAGTACGCTATTTTGCATGAGTTATTACTAGTAGATACTAGTAATACATTATTTTCGCTAGTACTTCATCATTATAATTGATTATTTCATTATCTTTCCGACGAGGAAAACAAATACCAACGTGTTAGGTGTTACTACTACCTAATCTTCGAATAGATAATCTACTCTACTGATACTACTAATACTAATCATCCAATCGACAGTCGAACCAACCATGGAGGGAATTTACAAACTACAAAAGGTGATTCAGGAACACCCAGCCAATCTCGAATCAAGAACACTGGAAAATGATTGTTTATCACAAGAAAGAGATTAATCGACATCAAAAAATGATTCGTAAGATTCGTGCAGAAAAAAGAAATGATCCAAATGTTAAAATTGAAAGCGTCGATCCTACTAGCAATCATCAAGTCGTTCCGAATGTAACCAGCAGCATCTATCCACCAAGCGGGGTATTTGAGAGCGAACAAGATTTGAGTGGCGATTCCGACGGTGTAGCTTCTGAAAATACAGCGGATCTTCCTGCCGTTAAACAGGAACAAAACCCTTGAGTGCAATAGCCCGCCTGGGGTGGATTCGACTTGGAGTTGACATGGAGTTGGAGTTGGGATTTGAGTTGGAGTTGGAGGATTTGGGTCGGAGCCCATTATACCGGTATGGTGGAAACATGTTGAGAAAATGAAATAAGTCATTCGTGCACAAGTTGTACACAAAATAGTGCTTGTCACGAAACGAATATGATATCCTTAACCCTAAAATAGTTATTTTATTTGAGGAGTGACGAGATATTGTCTCAAAAGTAAAGGTGTGCGACGCGCGAGGTATTTTAGTAGACACGCGACCTAAAAAGATAGGAAATTTAAAAAATAGGGTCGAGAATTGTAAAAATACCGCGCGATAGCCCGCGGGGGGTCGAGAAACAGTTCTCGGACGAAGACGGATGCTGCGTTTTTGAGAAAATTTGAAGTCATTCTCTTTCTAAATGTCTTCCCAAATTTCCTCTTTGATTTTTGCTTCATTGCTTTTGCTGGCAATTGCTTTGTTGTTGATTTGAATCCCATTGTTGTTGGATCGATTGGTGTTGCGTATCGATTGGTGTTGCGTATCGATTGGTGTTCCGGATTGATTGGTGTTGCTGTTGCCAATCGATTGGTGTTGGATCGATTCGTTTTGCAGATCGATTCGTGTTGCAGATCGATTCGTGTTGGATCGATTCGTGTTGCAGATCGATTGGTGTTGCAGATCAATTGGTGTTGGATCGAATGGTGTTGGATCGATTGGTGTTGGATCGATTGTTGTTGCAGATCGATTGGTGTTGGATCGATTGGTGTTTCGGAACGATCGGTGTTCATCGGTTGCTCTTGCTGCCGCTTGCTGTCAAATTGCCGGTGGAGGAGGAGCGTTTCGCTGATTCGTTGGAGGAGCGTTTCCGTGATTCGTTGGAGGAGCGTTTCCGTGATTCGTTGCCGAGCGCCGGTGGAGGAGGAGCGTTTCCGTGATTCGTTGGAGGAGCGTTTCCGTGATTCGTTGCCGAGCGCGGGTGGAGGAGGAGCGTTTCCGTGATTCGTTGGAGGAGCGTTTCCGTGAGGAGCGTTTCCGTGATTCGTTGGAGGAGCGTTTCCGTGATTCGTTGCCGAGCGCCGGTGGAGGAGGAGCGTTTCCGTGATTCGTTGGAGGAGCGTTTCGGTGATTCGTTGCCGAGCGCCGGTGGAGGAGGAGCGTTTCCGTGATTCGTTGGAGGAGCGTTTCGGTGATTCGTTGGAGGAGCGTTTCCGTGATTCGTTGCCGAGCGCGGGTGGAGGAGGAGCGTTTCCGTGATTCGTTGGAGGAGCGTTTCCATGAGGAGCGTTTCCGTGATTCGTTGGAGGAGTGTTTCCGTGATTCGTTGCCGAGCGCCGGTGGAGGAGGAGCGTTTCCGTGATTCGTTGGAGGAGCGTTTCGGTGATTCGTTGCCGAGCGCCGGTGGAGGAGGAGCGTTTCGATGATTCGTTGCCAAGCGCTCTCACTGCTGCCGCTTGCTGCTGTTGCTCTCGCTGCCGCTTGCTGCTGTTGCTCTTGCTGCCGCTTACTGTCGAATTGACGAGTCGTTGCCGTTGCCGACGATCCTATTCAAATATATGATATGATAATTGAACAAAATGGGTGAGTATCTATTGATGTACTACATACTAGAGTAAAAAATAACAACAGAATAATATAATCTACATGCCACTAACCTACACTGTTGGCATCCAATCAATTTGATGCTGACGATTTGTTGTTTCTGATCTATAGTTCTACCGCAAGGGAAGATTCGCCGCAACTTACGATCCGTTGCTTCCGATTCGATGGTTGCTTACGATCCGTTGCTTCCGATTTGATGGTTGCTTCTGATTCCGATTCGATGGTTGCTTCCGATGTTGTCGACGCTCCTATTTGAATATATGATATGATAATTGAACAAGAAAATGGGTGAGTATCGTTGATTCGAGGGTTGCTTCCGAATCCGATGGTTGCTTACGATCCGTTGCTTACGATTCGATGGTTGGACGATTCGTTGCCGTTGTTGCCTCCCACTATGAGGAGGACCGATTCGGGTGCCGTTGATTTGCAGCCTTCTTAGTACCCTCTGTCACGAAAAACAGTACCTCGTGCCTGTTGATATAGAAGCAATGGATGCAGATTTATTGCTCTCAAGACGTATATGTTTGGGTGATCAAGTCCAAGAACACTACTATCTATCGAGCAAACCACCTCTTCTCCAATGCGAGATAATTCTTTTTTCAGTACAAGGCTGTTATTTCAGACTAAAATATAAGAGCACGGATAACCTGCCTAATGCTGATAAAGAAGTATTAGGTGGAATCCCACGTTCACTGACGGGGTGCCAAATAGCAACTCTACTCAAATAAGTTGGATGTAAGAAGGCTGATTATGAAGCGATTTTTTTTGTTGTTGCGAGGTAGAAAAAGTGATTTTTTTTGTTGCGAGATAGAAAAGAAAATTATTGTGTGTTTGTGTGAGAGAGATTTTTTTCGATCAATCTAGAGGATACTTTTAGTACATCCTGTAGAATTCTACATGCTTTTGTACCAGTGTAGAATTCTACACATTTTTTGTACTGGATAATTTGTACGTACGAAAAGAAAAGAAAAAATCTCGTACGTACGGGAAAAAAAATCAATCTCGTACAAAAAAAAATCAATCTCGTACGTACGAAAAAAAAATACTTCAACTTATGTAGATTTCTACACGTTTTTTGTACTAGGAAATTTCTGGAATTGAATTTGTGTGGGTTTCTACGAGCATAGATTTCTACACCTTTTTTTACATTTTTAGTACTAGATATTTTCGGGTATTGAATTCGTTAGGGTTGGGGTTAGGGTTTAGGGTTAGGGTTAGGGGATAGGGCATAGGATTCTACGCGAGATGATTAATACACGCTTGTTGTACAAGATAAATACTGGGTTGATGAATGAGTTATATTTTGATTAGGGACTGGAAAGATTTGCACTGTGTTCAAATCTGGTGGGTTTTTGCGTTGATGACTGAGTTATATTTTGGTCGGGGATTGGCAGGATTTGCACTGTGCTAAAATCTGGTGGGTTTTTGGGTTGATGACTGAATTATTTTTTGGTTAGGGACTGGAAAGATTTGCACTTTGTTCAAATCTGGTGGGTTTTAGGGTTGAAGATTGAATTATATTTTGGTTAGGGATTGGAAAGATTTGCACTGTTTTCAAATCTGGTGAATTTTTGAATTGACGATTCAATTATATTTTGGTTAGGGACTGGAAAGATTTACACTGTGTTCAAATCTGGTGGGTTTTAGGGTTGACCATTGAGTTATATTTTGGCTAGGGACTGCAAAAATTTGCACTGTCTTCAAATCTGGTGGGTTTTTGGGTTGACGATTGAATTATATTTTGGTTAGGGACTGGAAAATCTTGCACCGTGTTCAAATCAAATCAGGTGGGTTTTGGGGTTGATGACTGAGTTATATTTTGGTTAGGGACTGGAAAGATTTGCACTGTGTTCAAATCTGGTGGGTTTTAGGGTTGATGAATGAGTTATATTTTGGTATGGGACAGTCAGGATTTGCACAGTGTTCAAATCTGGTGGGTTTTGGGTTGATGACTGAGTTATATTTTGGTCGGGGATTGGCAGGATTTGCACTGTGCTCAAATCTGGTGGATTTTTGGGTTGAGTACTGAGTAATATTTTGGTCGGGGACTGGCAGGATTTGCACAGTACTAAAATCAGGTAGGTTTTTGGGTTGATGACTGAGTTATATTTTGGTGGGGGATTGGAAAGATTTGCACTGTGTTCAAATCTGGTGGGTTTTTGGGTTGATGAATGAGTTATATTTTGGTCAAGGATCCGCAGGATTTGCACTGTCTTCAAATCCGGTGGGTTTTTGGGTTGATGACTGAGTTAAATTTTGGTTGGGGATTGGCAGGATTTGCACTGTGCTAAAATCAGGTGGGTTTTTGGGTTGATGACTGAGTTATATTTTGGTCGGGAATTGGCAGGATTTGCACTGTGTTCAAATCTGGTGGGTTTTTGGGTTGATGACTGCGTTATATTTTGGTCGGGGACTGGCAGGATTTGCACAGTGCTAAAATCTGGTTGGTTTTTGGGTTGATGACTGAATTATATTTTGTTTATGCACTGGAAAGATTTGCACTGTGTTCAAATCTGGTGGGTTTTAGGGTTGATGATTGAATTATATTTTGGTCTGGGACTGGAAAGATTTGCACTGTGTTCAAATCTGGTGTGTTTTAGGGTTGACGATTGAATAATATTTTGGTTGATGACTGGAAAGATTTGCACTGTGTTCAAATCTGGTGTGTTTTTGGGTTGATTACTGAGCTATATTTTGGTCTGGGACTGGCAGGATTTGCACATTGTTCAAATCTGGTGGGTTTTGGGTTGATGACTGAGTTATATTTAAGTTGGGGATTGACAAGATTTGCACTGTGCTAAAATCAGGTGGGTTTTTGGGTTGATGACTAAGTTATATTTTGGTCGGGAATTGGCAGGATTTGCACTGTGCTAAAATCTGGTGGGTTTTTGGGTTGATGACTGAGTTATATTTTGGTCGGGAATTGGCAGGATTTGCACTGTGCTCAAATCTGGTGGGTTTTTGGGTTGATGACTGCGTTATATTTTGGTCGGGGACTGGCAGGATTTGCATAGTGCTATTATCTGGTGGGTTTTTGGGTTGATGACTGAATTATATTTTGGTTAGGGACTGGAAAGATTTTCACTGTGTTCAAATCTGGTGGATTTTAGGGTTGACGATTGAATTATATTTTGATTAGGGACTCGAAAGATTTTCACTGTGTTCAAATCTGGTGGGTTTTAGGGTTGATGATTGAATTATATCTTGGTTAGGGACTGGAAAGATTTGCACTGTTTTCAAATCTGGTGTGTTTTAGGGTTGACGATTGAATAATATTTTGGTTGGTGACTGGAAAGATTTGCACTGTGTTCAAATCTGGTGAATTTTTGGGTTGATTACTGAGCTATATTTTGGTCTGGGACTGGCAGGATTTGCACAGTGCTAAAATTTGGTGGGTTTTTGGGTTGATGAATGAGTTATATTTAAGTTGGGGATTGACAGGATTTGCACTGTGCTAAAATCAGGTGGGTTTTTGGTTGATGACTAAGTTATATTTTGGTCGGGAATTGGCAGGATTTGCACTGTGCTAAAATCTGGTGGGTTTTTGGGTTGATGACTGCGTTATATTTTGGTGGGAGACTGGCAGGATTTGCACTGTGCTCAAATCTGGTGGGTTTTTGGGTTGATGACTGAGTTATATTTTGGTCGGGGACTGGCAGGATTTGCACAGTGCTAAAATCTGGTTGGTTTTTGGGTTGATGACTGAATTATATTTTGGTTAGGGACTGGAAAGATTTGCACTGTGTTCAAATCTGGTGGGTTTTAGGGTTGATGATTGAATCATATTTTGATTAGGGACTGGAAAGATTTGCACTGTGTTCAAATCTGGTGTGTTTTAGGGTTGACGATTGAATAATATTTTGGTTGGTGACTGGAAAGATTTGCACTGTGTTCAAATCTGGTGTGTTTTTGGGTTGATTACTGAGCTATATTTTGGTCTGGGACTGGCAGGATTTGCACATTGTTCAAATCTGGTGGGTTTTGGGTTGATGACTGAGTTATATTTAAGTTGGGGATTGACAGGATTTGCACTGTGCTAAAATCAGGTGGGTTTTTGGGTTGATGACTAAGTTATATTTTGGTCGGGAATTGGCAGGATTTGCACTGTGCTAAAATCTGGTGGGTTTTTGGGTTGATGACTGCGTTATATTTTGGTGGGGGACTGGCAGGATTTGCACTGTGCTAAAATCTGGTGGGTTTTTGGTTTGATGACTGAGTTATATTTTGGTCGGGGACTGGCAGGATTTGCACAGTGCTAAAATTTGGTGGGTTTTTGGGTTGATGACTGAATTATATTTTGGTTAGGGACTGGAAAGATTTGAACTGTGTTCAAATCTGGTGAATTTTTGGGTTGATTACTGAGCTATATTTTGGTCTGGGACTGGCAGGAATTGCACATTGTTCAAATCTGGTGGGTTTTTGGGTTGATGACTGAATTATATTTAAGTTGGGGATTGACAGGATTTGCACTGTGCTAAAATCTGGTTGGTTTTAGGGTTGACGATTGAATAATATTTTGGTTGGTGACTGGAAAGATTTGCACTGTGTTCAAATCTGGTGAATTTTTGGGTTGATTACTGAGCTATATTTTGGTCTGGGACTGGCAGGAATTGCACATTGTTCAAATCTGGTGGGTTTTTGGGTTGATGAATGAGTTATATTTAAGTTGGGGATTGACAGGATTTGCACTGTGCTAAAATCAGGTGGGTTTTTGGTTGATGACTAAGTTATATTTTGGTCGGGAATTGGCAGGATTTGCACTGTGCTAAAATCTGGTGGGTTTTTGGGTTGATGACTGCGTTATATTTTGGTGGGAGACTGGCAGGATTTGCACTGTGCTCAAATCTGGTGGGTTTTTGGGTTGATGACTGAGTTATATTTTGGTCGGGGACTGGCAGGATTTGCACAGTGCTAAAATCTGGTTGGTTTTTGGGTTGATGACTGAATTATATTTTGGTTAGGGACTGGAAAGATTTGCACTGTGTTCAAATCTGGTGGGTTTTAGGGTTGATGATTGAATCATATTTTGGTTAGGGACTGGAAAGATTTGCACTGTGTTCAAATCTGGTGTGTTTTAGGGTTGACGATTGAATAATATTTTGGTTGGTGACTGGAAAGATTTGCACTGTGTTCAAATCTGGTGTGTTTTTGGGTTGATTACTGAGCTATATTTTGGTCTGGGACTGGCAGGATTTGCACATTGTTCAAATCTGGTGGGTTTTGGGTTGATGACTGAGTTATATTTAAGTTGGGGATTGACAGGATTTGCACTGTGCTAAAATCAGGTGGGTTTTTGGGTTGATGACTAAGTTATATTTTGGTCCGGAATTGGCAGAATTTGCACTGTGCTAAAATCTGGTGGGTTTTTGGGTTGATGACTGCGTTATATTTTGGTGGGGGACTGGCAGGATTTGCACTGTGCTCAAATCTGGTGGGTTTTTGGGTTGATGACTGAGTTATATTTTGGTCGGGGACTGGCAGGATTTGCACAGTGCTAAAATTTGGTGGGTTTTTGGGTTGATGACTGAATTATATTTTGGTTAGGGACTGGAAAGATTTGAACTGTGTTCAAATCTGGTGAATTTTTGGGTTGATGGAATGAGTTATATTTTGGTCGGGGATCGGCAGGATTTGCACTGTGCTAAAATCTGGTGGGTTTTTGGGTTGAGTACTGAGTTATATTTTGGTCAGGGATTGGCAGGATTTGCACTGTGCTCAAATCTGGTGGGTTTTGGGGTTGATGAATGAGTTATAGTTTTGGTCGGGGACTGGCAGGATTTGCACAGTGCTAAAATCTGGTGGGTTCTTGGGTTGATGACTGAATTATATTTTGGTTAGGGGCTGGAAAGATTTGCACTGTGTTCATATCTGGTGGGTTTTTGGGTTGATGATTGAATTATATTTTGGTTAGGGACTGGAAAGATTTGCACTGTGTTCAAATCTGCTGGGTTTCTGGGTTGATGACTGAGTTATAGTTTGGACAAAGATGGGCAGCATTTGAACTGTCTTCAAATCTGGTTGGTTTTTGGGTTGACGATTGATTTATATTTTGGTTGGTGACTGGAAAGATTTGCACTGTGTTCAAATCTGCTGGGTTTTTGGATTGATGACTGAGTTATATTTTGGTCGGGGATTGACAGGATTTGAACTGTCTTCAAATCTGGTTGGTTTTTGTGTTGACGATTGAATTATATTTTGTTTATGCACTGGAAAGATTTGCTCTGTGTTCAAATCAGGTAGGTTTTTGGGTTGATGATTGAGTTATAGTTTGGACGGGGATTGGTAGGATTTGAACTGTCTTCAAATCTGGTGGGTTTTAGGGTTGACGATTGAATTATATTTTGGTTAGGAACTGGATAGATTTTCACTGTGTTCAAATCTGGTGGGTTTTTTGGTTGATGACTGAGTTATAGTTTGGACGTGGATTGGTAGGATTTGAACTGTCTTCAAATCTGGTCGGTTTTTGGGTTGACGATTGAATTATATTTTGGTTAGGGACTGGAAAGATTTTCACTGTGTTCAAATTTGGTGGGTTTTTGGATTGATGACTGAGTTATATTTTAGTCGGGGATTGACAGGATTTGCACTGTGTTCAAATCTGTTATGTTTTAGGGTTGAGGATTGAGTTATATTTTGGTCGGGGATTGGCAAGATTTGCACTGGCTTCAAATCTGCTCAATTTTTGAACTGATGACTGAGTTACTTTTTAGTTAGGGATTGAAATAATTTGCACTGTACTCAAATTCCGTGAGTTTTTGGGTTGTTGGGAGTCACAAAACATAAGAATATTGATCTACAAAGAAGAAAAGACGAAAACAAGCACATAACTTCACAGTACCTGACAGGAACAAACCATCATGAACAGCAATATACCTCCCATGGATTTGGATGGTCAGGAAATCAATGACAATGCCAATACAACTGTGGGTACAGAGAAGACACTAGAAGGAAAAACAGAGTCAAAAACAATTTCTGTCATGCTAGAAGCAGCAATCGATACAGCACCCGACAGGAACAATCCTATCATGAACAGCAATTTATCGCCCGCCAACGCAGCAAGCGATACAGCACCCGACAGGAAAAATCCCATCATGAACAGCAATTTATCGCCCACCAACAATCCTGCTTTGACGACACTAACTCCCATGGATTTAGAGGGTAAAGAAAGTAATGACAATGCCAATATAACTGTGGGTACGGAGAAGACACTTGAAGGAAAAATGGAGTCAAAAACAATTTCTGTCATGCTAGAAGCAGCAATCGATGACAATGGTAATGCCAATGTGAATGTTGGCATTGTTAAGGAAACACATTTAGAAAATATTGGACAGGACACGGTGAATTACAAAACGGTTGCAGGGCCATGCAAAAAAAGCACGTAAACACTTACAAAACTGCCAATCCATGGAAGAAACTGTCCCAAATTGCATACCAGATGAAATGAATTATAGAGCTGAATCTCGATATGCATGGTATCAGAACAAGCTTCAGTTGAAATTGAGTCTTAAACAAAAAACATTTGCCTGTATTTGTGGTGAGATGCATGGAATAACAGCTTTTTCCACTCATGCTAATGCCTGTCAATTTGCTGCAGAGTGCGTCAAGGAATTTGAGTTGAGGAATGCTACTCCTCAACCATTGAAATCTATGACAAATGGATCTTTTTCTAATGATGTTTTGCTTGAAATTTCTCAACCCAATCATTCAACATCTTACAAACGCATGAAATGTGAAGAAATGATAGATCACCCATTTGTTACTATGACGTTTGAACAAGCTGCGTTTTATGTGCCAAAACTTGAAGATCCATTGTTTGCTACACAGCTGCAAATTGTTGATAGCATCCAAGCCAAAATTATGAAACATTGGGATTTTTTCAAGTCAGTTGTTTCTAAGGCAAGGAAAGCAGATCATTCCGCACAACCAATACAAGCATTCAGATATGAAATGCATCTGTCTTTCAGTCCAAAGCACCTAGCACAGAAACCAGCATGGAAAAAGTTTTGTGATAAAACTGGTTTTGAAATGCGTCATATGGTTTCTTTTTTAAAATTTATTGAAGAAACCACTATGAATATGTGTTTACCACAAACAATTCCAAAAGAAGAAATTCAATATTGGAAGGTTGCTACACCAAGCCTAATAATCACTGAAGTACGTGGTGATCAGGCCATGCACTTAGATTTGATGGGACATCGTTTTGAAAAACAATTTGGAATGCTGCTTACAGGAGGGCAGAGTACAACAAAAGTGGTTGAACCAAGTCAAAAAGAAAAGGTTGGTTATAGAACAGCGATTGATCTCATTCAGAAAGGTTTATCATCTGTTTGGGCTTTGAATTGGACAAATATTCCAGATTCATTTTTTCAGAAAATCAAAAATATGGGAGAAACGGAAGAAGCCTTAGATGAATATTTTCAAACAGCATTTGGTGATTTATTCAGGATTATTCATTGTGAACGTCATGTCAAATACGACAAAAATGAATCAATTACACCCAATCTGCTGGAAAATTTTGAATTCAAAGCAGCCAGACTCGTACGGTGTCCTTTGCTGTCTTTTTCTGAAATTCCAGGAGGAGTAATCCACGCTGGTAGTGGTTCATCCATAAACAGGATCCGTATTTTGCTATTTTGGACTGCATATAACAAGACAAAAACAAAACAGTATGATGCTGGTTTACAGGTTACACTTCTGCAGAATATGGTTATGATTGCAGAGTCTGTTTGGAAACATATTGATGATTTGGACAAAGAATATATGATTCATCTACTCTACTATGCATATTACGTTTCAGCAGAAGCTTACAAGCCTACAGCCTCTGGAATGTTTACAAGTCAAGGCAATTTTTCTGAGGTGCACACACTTGTTTCAAAATTTCACATTATATGTGAATGTGAATCAGATGCAGAGAAGAATCAAAAAATGACTGAATTGCTTTCCACCTATACTAAACGTTTGTTCAAGGTTCAATATCACCGTGAAGCAAAAAAATATAAAAGAAACTATAAGGAAAATTAAGTTCTTTTCCCCCACGACCCCCTTTTTGGGGGGTCTAATACGTGCAAAGGACAGATTACATTAAAAAAATTAAAATTTGTTTGTTAGATGTTAATTTCTCATTCCCTCTATGCTTTGAATTCATTTTGTGCGCGAGACATGCTCACACATACATCACATGCACATACATGACACGTGCCCCACGCATGGTATAATTGGAAGACACATGTTGAATAGTTTTTAGAGTACTTTTCACATCATAGTATCTTCAATTCGATCATCTTAATCAATTCCATTACTATGAAGTCCCAGGTTTGTGAAAAAATCTTTATTTTATTATCTATGATTAATCCAATTGACCTATTGCAAATTCCAAGGCAATCTTGTTTCATTGTTTTTAATCTATCACAACAGTGTTAAGTCCCAGGTTCTCAAAATCGTTTGACAGGATAACGTAGAATTAGCAGGCAAACAATCAATTTGGAATTACTTCACACACTACTGTGTGGATTTTGAAGGTATTTTGGTCCGTGCATTACCACTGCAATTTTTGCACACTTTTTTCAAGTTGAAAAACCCATCCTAATCACGATAAAATAAACACTTCAAATACAGCAGCATCTAATCAATCATTCCTTTCAATATGGTGCCAACGAGAAAGGCTGTAAACTCAATTGATGACTCTAAGAAAAAGACTACCACTGTCACCAGAAAACCTCCATCTCCAGTTAAAAAAGAGAAAATCATTAAACCTAGAAAGTTGATCAGCCCGCGCAAGTATCAGCAGAATGTGGTAGAAGTTTTCAAATTTTGCATGGATGATAGAATGATGGGTGCACAGCTTCTTAATGTTATGGGTGAAGCTGGTTTTGCGTTTCCTGTGTTGAAAGCAATCAGAGAAGGTAATTTGAACAAGTATCCTGAGCTCGGTCCTGATCATTTTGATGTGAGATGCACGGAAACTCTTATTCTGAGAGAATCACATGACAATAACAAAGCTCTAAAAGACACACCCACCAGCAAATATGGACATGTTGCTTTTGTTGCCTTCCCTAATCCTGACAGATACCCTACCATTGAAACACAGACTATGGAAGAATTCAGAGATTTGATCGTCAAGATTTTTTGTAGTGAAGAACAGAAAAATGCCAAAAAAACATTTCTTCCATTTTCTCCAACTCATATCAAAATCCCAAACAATGCCCCTCCTAATAGTTCCATTGACAAAATATTCAAGGATGATAGTACACATGCAATCTTTGAAAACTATCATTGTCCAGAAGAGGTGAAGACTCCAGAAGAGAAATATTCATACATCCGTGAGAATGATTTGTGGGACATCTTCACACGCAAAAACAATGGTGAATACAGCTACTATGCAACACGCTTTGTTGGCTTCCCTGTAGGACAGAACTATCAGGATTGAAGTATCGTCTCCAGATTAACAGAAATCATGTCAATTAGTACAAAGGGTCAATGCCACCTTAACAGAAGATTATCAGATTAAACCAAAAAGAATTATCGCATCAAAAACAATTGACATAATTGCATACCATCCCAAAAGCAATTACATAACAAATACAAAAAAAACATATTATTCATCATCTTTTTCTCAACTGTCATAAATTGAAAAATCTAAATCAGCAAAGCATAACATTTGTGTACAAAAACAAAACATAATAAGTCCATTCCCGTACCAAAATTATAGAGATTTGAAGACAGTGCAAATCCTGTCAATCCCGGACCAAAATATAACTCAGTCATCAATCCAAAAACTCAACAGATTTGAAGACAGTGCAAATCCTGCCCATCCCCGACCAAAATATAAGTCAGTCATCAATCCAAAAACTCACTAGATTTGAAGACAGTGCAAATCTTTCCAATCCACAACCAAAATATAACTCAATCATCAACCCAAAAACTCACTAGATTTGAAGACAGTGCAAATCCTGCCCATCCCCGACCAAAATATAACTCAGTTATCAACCCAAAAACCAACCAGATTTGAACACAGTGCAAATCTTGCCCATCCCCGACCAAAATATAACTCAGTCATCAATCCAAAAATTCACCAGATTTGAAGACAGTGCAAATCGTGCCGATTCCAGACCAAAATATGACTCAGTCGTCAATCCAAAAACTCACCAGATTTGAAGACAGTGCAAATCTTTCCATCCCCGACCAAAATATAACTCAATCATCAACCCAAAAACTAACCATATTTGAACACAGTGCAAATCCTGCCCATCACCGACCAAAATATTACTCAGTCATCAACCCAAAAACTCAACAGATTTGAAGACAGTGCAACTCTTTCCAGTCCCTAACCAAAATATAATTCAATCATCAACCGAAAACCCCCACCAGATTTGAACACTGTGCAAATCTTGTCAATCCCCGACCAAAATATAACTCAATCATCAACCCAAAAACTCACCAGATTTGAAGACAGTGCAAATCCTGCCCATCCCCGACCAAAACATAACTCAGTCATCAATCCAAAAACTCACCTGATTTGAACACAGTGCAAATCCTGCCAATCTCCGACCAAAATATAACTCAGTCATCAACCCAAAAACCCACCAGATTTGAACACGGTGCAAATCCTGCCAATCATCAACCCAAGTGCAAATTTTGCCAATCCTCAACCTAACATTAACTCAGTCGACTATCAAAATATTGACCAGATTTGGCCCAAATCTTATATCACAGGTACGTTAGGCAAGCAAATTGGAAATGTTTTCAACTATTTCAAATCTACATGGCTCTGAATATCCAGTTTCTTACCTAATATCATTGATCATTTTCACTACAATATTCTAAAACAGGTTGATAATGCTTGTGACAACTCATGCCATTCAAAAAGCCTATGAAGAGGCATTTAAAGCAAAAAATAAAGTGGTTACTTTTTCTCAGGGAAAGCTCGAAAGCAAAAATTTGCTGTATCTGTGACAGATTCATAAGAACAGGTGATGAAAAAAAACTTGACTTTAGTTCTCTAGCACATCCATGTGTTAGAGATTATTTTCACAAGAAGAAAATCAAGTGGGACAATATGCCATTTAAATTTGCTTCTGTGACAGCTAGAAACCAAGTTCTGAAACAATACACACAGAAATGCATTGCTGGGACTAGAAGAATCAACAATGAAAGAATTGCATTCAATGATTTCATTTTGTCACCAAAAACATATGCTATCAAGCCTTCTAATGATAGAGATGCTATTTCCCAATTTGGGTGCTGCAGCCAATGCTATAATGGTATTGAGAGCATGAGAAAGAACAATAATAAACAAGCCAAGCTTCCAAAATATGCTATAGCAAATGGACTCTTGCATGGATATCCTCCTAACGAACTATTAGATTTGACAGCAACAGAACTTGCCATTATCTCAGATGTGAGAATCAGCCAACACATATTTCATTTCCATGCTGGACAGCATCAAATGATTAAAGGGTATCACTTTTTGAGAAGAAACAAGTTGGAATATACAAGTGGCGTTATCAATTATCTGGAATCAATTGGGAAGAATCAAATCCAAGTGATCCTAACAGGATCATTCACTAGCCAACAAAAACTGGCAGTAAAAAAGAAAATGGAGTTCAGAATACAAAAAGTGAAAAAAGCCTTGCATTGGATGAAACAAAATATGGGTTACCTTGAGGATGAAAACATAAATGATACTCATATCATTTTACCTCTTTTTGTTGACAAGACCAATCAAATACCATCTTCGAACTCAAACATTGAACAACAATTTGAAATGCATGTCATCTTTCCTGATGAGAATCTACCTAGCACAACCAATGGAGGATTTGACACAGATAAACATTTCAAGGACCACTGTATAGAAGATCTCATTGACAAGAATGCCACCATGATCTGTAGAACATCCAACAACATACTGAAAGATTATGAAGGGAACAATTTCTTGCATTCTTTCCCACTTCAATTTCCATATGGCATTGGATCTATTGATGTGGATGGAGAAGAGAGAATGAGTCCTGATTATCTGAAATATTTATCAGAGTTATCATCACCATGCTTTCATCAGGGTGAATTTGTAGCAGTTATGTACAATTTTGTACAAAGAGTCAAAATGGTGAAACATTCCTATTTAAAAACAACAAAAAACCTGAGGTGCAACTTTTCACAGCTTGACCCAGTTCACCTCAAACAAGCATCAATCAATTTTCTAGATGGAAATGTGGTGCCAGAAACAAATGAAGATTTTTTTCTATCTAAAATAAGGGGAGTAACAAGTTCAATGGGAAATACAAATGCAGCTTCTGATATTGCTAGAAAGAAAATGTTTCAACTGATGGCACATTACGGATTGCCTTGCATTCTATTCACCATCACTCCAAATGATTCAATCAATTTTAGGATTAGAGTGATGTCAAAATCCAAGGATGAAGAAGTTACTTCTGAGGATTTCCCAGATCTTTTTAAGCAGAGAACAACCACCCATTGATGATTGTGATCTTTTTCAGTTTGTGACAGAGTGCTCATCGATAAGAACAACATATCCAGGTATTTGTGCTATTGAATTTGAAAATATTTTGGAAATAACCATCAAGTTCATATTGGGATGGGATAACAAGGAAGATAACATCAAAGATATGGGTTTATTTGGAGATTTAGAAGCATATAGTGTTGCAGTTGAAGAACAAGGACGTGGCACTCTGCATGCACATTTTGTTTTGTGGATAAATAAATGGAATGATCTGCTACAAGATTTGCATATGGAGGACAAGCAAGATGGGGCAATAGAGACCATGAAACACTATGCACAAAACATACTGACAACAAAATTGTTTCAGAACTTTGATTCTATTCAGTGCAGGAATCCTGAGTGTTTGGGTTTGGTTTCAGAATCTTTTGAAAAATGCACAGAACAGGATTTAAGGAGCTTGAGACTTAAACATAGTCACACATCACTGGGTGACAAAGCAATTTTCAAATGCAGAGCCTGCTCTAAACTTTACACAAGTGAAGATTTGGCGCGTGAAAGTTTAGATTTCCTCAAAAGTATACCAACATCAAATGAAACTGGAGAACAATATTTCATGTATCACAAGTTTTGGAATGGTGTGACTAAGCAATCAAAATGTCAGGTGACAATGGAAATGGCATTGCATAAAGAAACTGCTGCCCAAATTAAAAGTGGTCTTTTCCCGCGCCTTGGATCAATGAAATACAAAAAAACCTTCACATTGTTAATTTGTTACGCAATTTGCATGCCTCAACACATGCAAGCTCATGTCACAAAAAGGACAAAAATGGTGAATGTAGGTTCAGGCTCCCGCTTCCTGCTTGTGATGAAACAAAGATACATTTTGAAGATGAAGAATTAACATCATTTGATTGGACAGGCAAATGCAACAAGAAACAATTGTTTGTCTGGGAACATGAGAGAACACATCAGGATTGTTTTGCCAATTCAAACAATAGTATTGTAAGTTCTATTTTTCAATGCAACAACAATGTTATTTGGGGGGTGGATGGTGCAGGGATTTATTACCTTACATGTTATGCCTCAAAAAGTACACAAAAGGATGATAAAGAAAAGATCAGTGCAGTTGCAGAAAAAGTAATCAAACAACTTGGTGAACAACAGAGACAAGAAAATGAAAATGTCACAATGAATGATGAAGAACATGATGAACCAAACACAGTAAACCACAGAAATGACTCTACAGCACAACTAAATG
The DNA here is from genome assembly GCA_037355745.1 of Pseudo-nitzschia multiseries. NCBI lineage: Eukaryota > Bacillariophyta > Bacillariophyceae > Bacillariales > Bacillariaceae > Pseudo-nitzschia > Pseudo-nitzschia multiseries. Next base: position 8,407,156 of record CM074782.1, on the reverse strand, counting down.
AAACAAATGAAGAAGATGATCTGATGAGAGAAAAGGTTGGAATAAGAGCTATTCTAAATGCATTGTTCAAAGTGACACAAGATAACATCACTTCAGCACCAATGGCTGCCTACCTGACAAGAAACCATACAAGATTTAGGTTCTCGGAAGAGTTTTCAACATTGGTGTTGAGCAATTATATTGAGAATGATCTTGTTGCTGATGGTGTTCTAAAACTGAAAGAAGCCAATGAAAGTGACAATGAGGATGACTTGCCAGTTTACATATCACAAGTAGCAAATTATATTTGCAGACCAACAGAACTAGAGGGTGTGTGTCTTTATGATTTTGCATCAAAGTATTATACAAAAATGAAAAGAAGTAAGACATCACTGGACTTTACGGATAACCATCCCTCAAAAAACCATTCATTTTGTGATGAATACCAAAAACCTAAACTTCCAGGTATCTGTCACTATGATTTGAAATCGACGTCAAACTTTAGGAACAAACAAATTAGGGATTTTGTCCCACAGCATGAAAATGAAGAACACCAGGAAATTGCTTTAGCAATGGAAGATTATGCTAAAAGAGCAAGTGTGTTATTTTCACCATTCAGAAAGCTTTCTGACCTCCAATTGAATTCCAAATATCTTCCCTATTTTCAATCTTTTTTAGCAAATGGTTTGCTAAAACAAGAGCATCAGAATATTTTGAAGAATATTCAAAGGACACATAACAGCTTGATGGGTGGACGTGCAAAAGATGCACTAGAGAGAGTGACCTTACCACCAGATACTAGGTGGACACATGATGAATCAAATGCAGAAGACAACAACAGAAATAATATCAACATCTTAGATGAATTGGATCTTTTTGGGAACACAGTTTTAGGATTGGATGATGACAACTGTTTTAGAATGAGTCATAATCTATTTTCCTTCAACACATCAATCATTACTAAGGCAGGAAGCAATCATTGTGGACACAATTTGATTCAGGCACCAAATATTGACCAAACAAAAACAATTTTTTGTTCAGCTTCTAGAGTATCATTAATGGAAGATGGTGAAGATGCAGATATGGGCAGGGATTGGCATGAGCTTGACATCACAAGCATGATTAAAGTGATGGTAACACACCATACTGTTGTTACAAATGAAGAGATCACAAACTTATCTGCCACAGGTACTTGTGAAAACATGATTGCATATGGTAAAGAGATATTCAATGGTGACAAACATCAAATGATAGCATTTGTATACATTGTCTCTGGATTTGTACTGAGAGTTTATGAAAAACAAAAGAAAAATGGAATGCAAAAAACAAGAAACACAAGGAGAAGATTATCTGGTAAATTGGGAAGACTTGCACCATTCAATGAATTTGGTGAGGAGGAAGAGAACGATGATTTTGACTCATCTATTTCAAGGCGTGACAAGATCAACTTCAGTACAACAGTTCAGATGTTGAAAGAAATGCATGAACATAGACAACAATCCATAGCATTTCTATCAGGTGCAGGTGGTACAGGGAAAAGTCGCGTGATCAGAGCAATTCTGTCTTATTGCAAGGAATTCTGTGAAAATTTAAACATCAAGTTTACAAGGCAAACAATTGTTGTTACAGCTTTAACTGGATGTGCAGCAGTGTCAATTCATGGTAGCACTCTTCATAGTGCTTGCCACATTCCAGTGAAAGAGAACGATTCATCCCTTGAAAAATTAAGTGAATTCAAAGAAGATTGGGTTGATACAGAAATGATCATTATTGATGAAATATCCTTTGCAAATTATTCATTGTTAAACAGGCTGCATAAAACATTAAATGAATTGAAAGATGCTCCAAGAACAAATACATTGTACGGTGGTATCAATGTACTCTTTGCTGGAGATTTCAATCAGCTACCTCCCATAAATGGAACCAAAATATATGATGAGCAATATACAACAATGTTCAGGGATGCTGTCAATGTGATGCTGGAATTAAAAACAAACCACAGGTTTCAGGAAGATGCATCATATGGAAAATTGTTAGAAAGAATTTTTAAAATTGGGCTTAGTGAAGAAGATGCTAAGCTTATCAACTCAAGGAAAGTGATTGAGAGTGATTCTTTACCAATGGCAATATCTTATACTGTAGCAAGAAACAAAGACAGGTGTGCAATCAATGATGCAATTTTTGCCCTTCATTTACAACAAACCCATTCCAAGAACATTCAAGACCCTATTCCCTTGCACACCATATGCATTCGAGCATCCAATGTTGAATACAAATATGCCAAAAGCAGAAAAGATTACAAGGCCTTTCCAGATAAAGGAGATATATTTTACAGTTGTTGCTCTGATGCAGATGTTACAGAAAGAAGAGGAAGTACACATGTTGATCCATTTCTAAAGCTATATATTGGTTGTCCCATCATGATAACAAGCAATATATCTGTTGAAGAATCTATAGCTAATGGTTCAATTGTGTGAATTTAAAGGTTTGATTTTGAAACAAGAGATGAACAGGTTTGAAGCCCTTGAGAGTGTTGTGATCAATGGCTATTATGTCAATTGCATTGATGCTGATAAAATTGAATCTATACAAGTTATTCTTACAGATACCAATACTCCAGAAGAACAACCCATATACAACCTCAAATTGCCCGAAAAAGATATTTATGCCTTGTGCAAGTATCCTTCTCTGTTTAGTGAGCACATCAGTCACAAATCATCAAGACAGAATTTGAGCGTCAAACTCAAACAATTCCCTCTCAACATTTCCCATGCTAGAACTGTGCATAAATTACAAGGGCGTTCCATAGACAATATTTTGGTTTCAAGTTGGAACTATAGGATGCAACATTGGATATATGTTGTTTTATCAAGGTGTAAAACATTGAATGGATTGTATTTGAGGGATGAGATAGATCATACCAAAGTCAAGGGAATGTGTAAAGAAACTAAAAATTTCAATGATGAATTCCAGAAGGAAAAACAACCACCATCAGTGTTGATTGAAAAAGTTACCAATAGTTTCTAACAATAGTAAATCCTGCCCGTTCACAACCACAATATCACTCAGTCATCAACCCATAAACACACCAGATTTAAAAAATATAACTCAATCCTCAACCCAAAAACTAGCCAGAAATGAACACAGTGCAATTCTTGCCCATCCCCGACGACCAAAATATAAGTCAGTCATCAATCCAAAAACTCGCCAGATTTGAAGACAGTGCAAATCTTGCCAGTCCCCAACCAAAATATAACTCAATCATCAACCCAAAAACTCACAAGACTTGCAGACAGTGCAAATCCTGCCCATCCCAAAGTATAACTCAGTCATCAATCAAAAAATTCACCAGATTTAAACACAGTGCAAATCCTGCCCATCCCCGACCGACAGTGCAAATCCTGCCCGTCCCCGACCAAAATATAACTCAGTCATCAATCCAAAAACTCAACAGATTTGAACACAGTGCAAATCCTGCCCATTCCCGGACCAAAATATAACTCAGTCATCAATCCAAAAACTCACCAGATTTGAAGACAGTGCAAATCATGCCCATCCCCGACCAAAATATAACTCAGTCGTCAACCCAAAAACTCAACAGATTTGAAGACAGTGCAAATCATGCTGATCCCAGACCAAAATATAACTCAATCATCAACCAAAAACTCACCAGATTTGAAGACAGTGCAAATCTTGCCAGTCCCAGACCAAACTATAACTCAGTCATCAACCCAAAAACTTACCAGATTTGCAGACAGTGCAAATCCTGCCCATCCCAGACCAAAATATAACTCAGTCATCAATCCAGAAACTCACCAGATTTGAAGACAGTGCAAATCATGCCCATCCCCGACCAAAATCTAACTCAGTTATCAATCCAAAAACTCACCAGATTTGAACACAGTGCAAATCCTGCCCATCCCAGACCAAAATATAACTCAATCATCAATCCAAAAACTCACCAGATTTGCAGACAGTGCAAATCCTGCCAATCCCCGACCAAAATCTAACTCAGTCATCAATCCAAAAACTCACAAGATTTGAAGACAGTGCAAATCCTGCCCATCCCAGACCAAAATATAACTCAATCATCAACCAAAAACTCACAAGATTTGAACACAGTGCAAATCTTGCCAGTCCCCGTCCAAACTATAACTCAGTCATCAATCCAAAAACTCACCAGATTTGAACACAGTGCAAATCCTGCCCATCCCAGACCAAAATATAACTCAGTCATCAATCCAAAAACTCAACAGATTTGAACACAGTGCAAATCCTGCCCATCCCCGACCAAAATATAACTCAGTCGTCAACCCAAAAACTCAACAGATTTGAAGACAGTGCAAATCCTGCCCATCGCCGACCAAAATATAACTCAGTCGTCAACCCAAAAACTCAACAGATTTGAAGACAGTGCAAATCATGCTGATCCCAGACCAAAATATAACTCAATCATCAACCAAAAACTCACCAGATTTGAACACAGTGTAAATCTTGCCAGTTCCCGACCAAAATATAACTCAGTCATCAACCCAAAAACTTACCAGATTTGCAGACAGTGCAAATCCTGCCCATCCCAGACCAAAATATAACTCAGTCATCAATCCAAAAATTCACCAGATTTGAAGACAGTGCAAATCATGCTGATCCCAGACCAAAATATAACTCAATCATCAACCAAAAACTCACCAGATTTGAACACAGTGCAAATCTTGCCAGTCCCCGACCAAAATATAACTCAGTCATCAACCCAAAAACTTACCAGATTTGCAGACAGTGCAAATCCTGCCCATCCCAAACCAAAATATAACTCAGTCATCAATCCAAAAATTCACCAGATTTGAAGACAGTGCAAATCATGCCCATCCCCGACCAAAATTTAACTCAGTCATCAATCCAAAAACTCACCAGATTTGAAGACAGTACAAATCCTGCCCATCCCAGACCAAAATATAACTCAATCATCAACCAAAAACTCACAAGATTTGAACACAGTGCAAATCTTGCCGGTCCCTGTCCAAACTATAACTCAGTCATCAATCCAAAAACTCACCAGATTTGAAGACAGTGCAAATCCTGCCCATCCCTGACCAAAATATAACTCAGTCATCAATCCAAAAACTCACCAGATTTGAAGACAGTGCAAATCCTGCCCATCCCCGACCAAAATATAACTCAGTCGTCAACCCAAAAACTCAACAGATTTGAACACAGTGCAAATCATGCTGATCCCAGACCAAAATATAACTCAATCATCAACCAATAACTCACCAGATTTGAACACAGTGCAAATCTTGCCAGTCCCCGACCAAAATATAACTCAGTCATCAACCCAAAAACTTACCAGATTTGAAGACAGTGCAAATCCTGCCCATCCCAGACCAAAATATAACTCAGTCATCAATCCAAAAATTCACCAGATTTGAAGACAGTGCAAATCATGCCCATCCCCAACCAAAATCTAACTCAGTCATCAATCCAAAAACTCACCAGATTTGAAGTCAGTGCTAATCTTGCCAGTCCTCGACCAAACTATAACTCAGTCATCAACCCAAAAACTTACCAGATTTGCAGACAGTGCAAATCCTGCCCATCCCGGACCAAAATATAACTCAGTCATCAATCCAAAAATTTCAGATTTGAACACAGTGCAAATCCTGCCCATCCCAGACCAAAATATAACTCAGTCATCAATCCAAAAACTCACCAGATTTGAACACAGTGCAAATCCTGCCCATCCCTGACCAAAATATAAGTCAGTCATCAATCCAAAAATTCACCAGATTTGAAGACAGTGCAAATCATGCCCATCCCCGACCAAAATCTAACTCAGTCATCAATCCAAAAACTCACCAGATTTGAAGACAGTGCAAATCATGCCCATCCCCGACCAAAATTTAACTCAGTCATCAATCCAAAAACTCACCAGATTTGAAGACAGTACAAATCCTGCCCATCCCAGACCAAAATATAAGTCAATCATCAACCAAAAACTCACAAGATTTGAACACAGTGCAAATCTTGCCAGTCCCTGTCCAAACTATAACTCAGTCATCAATCCAAAAACTCACCAGATTTCAAGACAGTGCAAATCCTGCCCATCCCCGACCAAAATATAACTCAGTCATCAATCCAAAAACTCACCAGATTTGAAGACAGTGCAAATCCTGCCCATCCCCGACCAAAATATAACTCAGTCGTCAACCCAAAAACTCAACAGATTTGAACACAGTGCAAATCATGCTGATCCCCGACCAAAATATAACTCAGTCATCAATCCAAAAACTCACCAGATTTGAACACAGTGCAAATCCTGCCCATCCCGGACCAAAATATAACTCAGTCATCAACCCAAAAACTCAACAGATTTGAAGACAGTGCAAATCATGCTGATCCCAGACCAAAATATAACTCAATCATCAACCAAAAACTCACCAGATTTGAACACAGTGCAAATCTTGCAAGTCCCCGACCAAACTATAACTCAGTCATCAATCCAAAAACTCACCAGATTTGAACACAGTGCAAATCCTGCCCATCCCTGACCAAAATATAACTCAGTCATCAATCCAAAAACTCACCAGATTTGAAGACAGTGCAAATCCTGCCCATCCCAGACCAAAATATAACTTAGTCATCAACCAAAAACTCACAAGATTTCAAGACAGTGCAAATCCTGCCCATCCCAGACCAAAATATAACTCAGTCATCAATCCAAAAACTCACCAGATTTGAAGACAGTGCAAATCCTGCCCATCCCCGACCAAAATATAACTCAGTCGTCAACCCAAAAACTCAACAGATTTGAACACAGTGCAAATCCTGCCCATCCCCGACCAAAATATAACTCAGTAATCAATCCAAAAACTCACCAGATTTGAACACAGTGCAAATCCTGCCCATCCCCGACCAAAATATAACGCAGTCATCAACCCAAAAACTCAACAGATTTGAAGACAGTGCAAATCATGCTGATCCCCCACCAAAATATAACTCAATCGTCAACCCAAAAACTCAACAGATTTGAACACAGTGCAAATCCTGCCCATCCCCGACCAAAATATAACTCAGTCATCAATCCAAAAACTCACCAGATTTGAACACAGTGCAAATCCTGCCCATCCCCGACCAAAATATAACTCAGTCATCAACCAAAAACTCAACAGATTTGAAGACAGTGCAAATCATGCTGATCCCAGACCAAAATATAACTCAATCATCAACCAAAAACTCACCAGATTTGAACACAGTGCAAATCTTGCAAGTCCCCGACCAAACTATAACTCAGTCATCAACCCGAAAACCCACCAGATTTGAACACAGTGCAAATCCTGCCCATCCCCGACCAAAATATAACTCAGTCATCAATCCAAAAATTCACCAGATTTGAAGACAGTGCAAATCCTGCCCATCCCAGACCAAAATATAACTCAGTCATCAACCAAAAACTCACAAGATTTCAAGACAGTGCAAATCCTGCCCATCCCAGACCAAAATATAACTCAGTCATCAACCAAAAACTCACCAGATTTGAAGACAGTGCAAATCATGCCCATCCCCAACCAAAATATAACTCAGTCGTCAACCCAAAAACTCAACAGATTTGAACACAGTGCAAATCCTGCCCATCCCCGACCAAAATATAACTCAGTCATCAATCCAAAAACTCACCAGATTTGAACACAGTGCAAATCCTGCCCATCCCCGACCAAAATATAACTCAGTCATCAATCCAAAAACTCAACAGATTTGAAGACAGTGCAAATCATGCTGATCCCAGACCAAAATATAACTCAATCATCAACCAAAAACTCACCAGATTTGAACACAGTGCAAATCTTGCAAGTCCCCGACGAAACTATAACTCAGTCATCAATCCGAAAACCCACCAGATTTGAACACAGTGCAAATCCTGCCCATCCCCGACCAAAATATAACTCAGTCATCAATCCAAAAATTCACCAGATTTGCAGACAGTGCAAATCCTGCCCATCCCAGACCAAAATATAACTCAGTCATCAATCCAAAAATTCACCAGATTTGAACACAGTGCAAATCCTGCCCATCCCAGACCAAAATATAACTCAGTCATCAATCCAAAAATTCACCAGATTTGAAGACAGTGCAAATCCTACCCATCCCCGACCAAAATATAACTCAGTCATCAATCCAAAAACTCACCAGATTTGAACACAGTGCAAATCCTGCTTATCCCCGACCGACAGTGCAAATTCTGCCCATCCCCAACCAAAATCTAACTCAGTCATCAATCCAAAAATTCACCAGATTTGCAGACAATGCAAATCCTGCTCATCCCCGACCAAAATCTAAATCAGTCATCAATCCAAAAACTCACCAGATTTGAACACAGTGCAAATCCTGCCCATCCCGGACCGAAATATAACTCAGTCATCAATCCAAAAATTTCAGATTTGAACACAGTGCAAATCCTGCCCATCCCAGACCAAAATATAACTCAGTCATCAACCCAAAAATTCATCAGATTTGAAGACAGTGCAAATCCTGCCCATCCCCGACCAAAATATAATATAACTCAGTCATCAATCCAAAAACTCACCAGATTTGCAGACAGTGCAAATCCTGCTCATCCCCGACCAAAATATAACTCAGTTATCAATCCAAAAACTCACCAAATTTGAAGACAGTGCAAATCCTGCCCATCCCGGACCAAAATATAACTCAGTCATCAACCCAAAAACCCACCAGATTTGAAGACAGTGCAAATCCTGCCAATCCCCGACCAAAATAAAACTCAGTCATCTACCCAAAAACCCACCAGATTTGAACACAGTGCAAATCTTTCCAGTCGCTAACCAAAACAATATAATTGGTGGAGTTGTTAGTTGAACGTTTAACACTAACCCTAAGAGTTGACAACGTAACCTTCTAGACGGAGTTTATGTGGGGGGGTTTGGGGGGGGAAAATACGTAGAAATATTAAAAAAATCTGTTTTTAACAAGTAGACTTGGTACAAACGCTACGACTAAAAATCGTTAAAAACAGTACCCAAATAATTATTTACGGAAATGAGATGCTTCTTCTAAAAGCAATAGTAATATCTAGTGGCGCGCGTTCATTTTTATGGTAGCAAACTCTCATTTTTTTGGTTGCAAGTAACCATAAAATTTAACCTGAATACAGATAAAAATCATACGATTCTCGTCGTCATCGTCGGCCCATTGTCGTTGTTGTCAGATGAGAGAGTTGGTGAGAAATACAATCGGACTTTTTAGATTTGGTACAATTTGTACATGAATGAGTCGGACTTGATGTACTTACAGCCATCTACTCTCATAAGAACAACTTTTTTGTCGATGTCGTCGTCGTCAACGCTCTTAACATAATCAAGTGTACGTACGGTACTCGTACCGTACAGTACGTACGAATCGATTTTTTTTGTCGTCGTTGTCGTCATCAACCAATGTAATCAAGTGTATGTACAAGTACTCAGTACTCTTACGAGTACCGTACGGTACATACTCGTACAAATCGAATTTTTTTGTCGTTGCCAGATGAGAGAGTTCGAATTTAATATAAAATAGAACTCGAGCGAATGACGTCACTTGATTGGTAGTATAGATCAATTGGTAGGATCAGTATGAAGGTAGCTAAATACAGCATGAGTATGTACTGGATGGGGGGGGGGGGGGGGGGTTGTCCAAATTTGAAAAAATAAAAATAAAAAATAGTTTCTTTCACCCTCTCAAAAATGAAGTATGACGCAAGATAGGATTAAACCATAAAAATTGAATGATCATTGAGATGAGTCAAAGAATTCAATCATAGAATTCAATCATGAATTGGATCGTCAACTTGAGTCAAAGAATGGAATCAAATAATTGAACCACATAATTGAATGATAAACTTAAATCATAGAATTCAATCATAGGCTTGAATCATCAACTTGAGTTGTGGAATTAAATCATTAACTTCGATCAATAGACTTTGAATCATACAATTGAGTCATAGACTTGAATCATGGAATTGAATCATGAATCCTTGAAGTGAATACGGAGTACTAGATTTGAGTCATAGAGTGGAATCATAGAGTTGAATCATGGAATTGAGTCATAGAATTGAATTGTAAATTTGAGTCATGGACTAGAATCATAGACTCAAATAATGGAAGTGAATCATAGAATTGAATCATAGAATTGAATCATACTCTTGAATCATAGAAATGAATCATAGACAAGAATCATCGACTTGAGCCAAAAAATTGAATCATGGAATTGAATCATAGAATTGAATCATGGAAGTGAATCATGGTAGTGAATAGTGGACGTGAGTCATAGATTTGAATCATAGAATGATAAATAATAGAATGGAATCATAGAAATTAATCATAGAAATGAATTGTAGGTTTGAATCAGACAATGGAATCATAAACTGGAATCATAGACTTAAATCATTAAATTGAATCATTGACTGGAGTCAAAGAATTGAATGATAAACGTGAATGATATACTTGAATGATATACTTGAATCATAAAATTGAATCATGGACTTCAATAATAGAATTGAGTCACAGAATTGAAGTGTAGATTTGAGTCATGAACTGAAATTGTAGCCTTGAATCATAGCCTTAAATCATGGAATTGAATCATACACTTGAGTCATAGAGTTGAATCATGGAATTGAATCATAGAATGATAAATAATAGAATGGAATCATAGAAATTAATCATAGAAATGAATTGTAGGTTTGAATCAGACAATGGAATCATAAACTGGAATCATAGACTTAAATCATTAAATTGAATCATTGACTGGAGTCAAAGAATTGAATGATAAACGTGAATGATATACTTGAATTATATACTTGAATCATAAAATTGAATCATGGACTTCAATAATAGAATTGAGTCACAGAATTGAAGTATAGAATTGAGTCATGAACTGAAATTGTAGCCTTGAATCATAGCCTTAAATCATGGAATTGAATCATACACTTGAGTCATAGAGTTGAATCATGGAATTGAATCATAGAATGATAAATAATAGAATGGAATCATAGAAATTAATCATAGAAATGAATTGTAGGTTTGAATCAGACAATGGAATCATAAACTGGAATCATAGACTTAAATCATTAAATTGAATCATTGACTGGAGTCAAAGAATTGAATGATAAACGTGAATGATATACTTGAATGATATACTTGAATCATAAAATTGAATCATGGACTTCAATAATAGAATTGAGTCACAGAATTGAAGTGTAGATTTGAGTCATGAACTGAAATTGTAGCCTTGAATCATAGCCTTAAATCATGGAATTGAATCATACACTTGAGTCATAGAGTTGAATCATGGAATTGAATCATAGAATGATAAATAATAGAATGGAATCATAGAAATTAATCATAGAAATGAATTGTAGGTTTGAGTCAGACAATGGAATCATAAGCTGAAATCATAGACTTAAATCATTAAATTGAATCATTGACTGGAGTCAAAGAATTGAATGATAAATGTGAATGATATACTTGAATTATATACTTGAATCATAAAATTGAATCATGGTCTTCAATAATAGAATTGAGTCACAGAATTGAATTGTAGATTTGAGTCATGGACTGGAATCGTAGCCTTGAATCAAAGACTTGAGTCATAGAACTGAATGATGAAATTGTATCATAGATTTGAATCATGGAATTGAATCATGGAAGTGCGTCAAAGCATTGAGTCATAGAATTGAGTCATAGAATTGAATCATAGAATGATAAATAATAGAATGGAATCATAGAAATTAATCATAAAAATGAATTTGGTTTTTTGGTTGATGATTGAGTTATAATTTGGTGGGGGACAGGCAGGATTTGCACTGTGTTCCAATCTGGTGGGTTTTTGGGTTGATGACTGAGTTATATTTTGGTTAGGGACTGGAAAGATTTGCACTGTGTTCAAATCTGGTGGGTTTTTGGGTTGATGACTGAATTATATTTTGGTTAGGAACTGGAAAGATTTGCACTGTGTTCCAATCTGGTGGGTTTTTGGGTTGACGACTGAATTATATTTTGGTTAGGGACTGGCAGGATTTGCACTGTGATCAAATCTGGTGGGTTTTTGGGTTGACAATTGAATTATATTTTGGCCGGGGAATGGCAGGATTTGCACTGTGTTCCAATCTGGTGGGTTTTTGGGTTGATGACTGAATTATATTTTGGTTAGGGACTGGAAAGATTTGCACTGTGTTCCAATCTGGTGGGTTTTTGGTTTAATGACTGAGTTATATTTTGGTTGGGGACTGGCAGGATTTGCACTGTGTTCAAATCTGGTGGGTTTTTGGGTTGATGACTGAATTATATTTTGGTTAGGGACTGGCAGGATTTGCACTGTGTTCCAATCTGGTGGGTTTTTGGGTTGACAATTGAGTTATATTTTGGTTAGGGACTGGAAAGATTTGCACTGTGTTCCAATCTGGTGGGTTTTTGGTTTGATGACTGAGTTATATTTTGGTTAGGGACTGGAAAGATTTGCACTGAGTTCCAATCTGGTGGGTTTTTGGGTTGATGACTGAATTATATTTTGGTTAGGGACTGGAAAGATTTGCACTGTGTTCCAATCTGGTGGGTTTTTGGTTTGATGACTGAGTTATATTTTGGTTAGGGACTGGAAAGATTTGCACTGTGTTCCAATCTGGTGGGTTTTTGGGTTGATGACTGAATAATATTTTGGTTAGGGACTGGAAAGATTTGCACTGAGTTCCAATCTGGTGGGTTTTTGGGTTGATGACTGAATTATATTTTGGTTAGGGACTGGAAAGATTTGCACTGTGTTCCAATCTGGTGGGTTTTTGGGTTGATGACGGAATTATATTTTGGTTAGGGACTGGAAAGATTTGCACTGTGTTCCAATCTGGTGGGTTTTTGGGTTGATGACTGAATTATATTTTGGTTAGGGACTGAAAAGATTTGCACTGTGTTCAAATCTGGTGGGTTTTTGGGTTGATGACTGAATTATATTTTGGCTAGGGACTGGCAGGATTTGAACTGTGTTCCAATCTGGTGGGTTTTTGGGTTGATGACTGAATTGTATTTTGGTTAGAGACTGGAAAGATTAGCACTGTGTTCAAATCTGGTGGGTTTTTGGGTTGATGAATGAGTTATATTTTGGTCGGGGACTGGCAGGATTTGCACTGTGTTCAAATCTGGTGGGTTTTAGGGTTGATGAATGAGTTATATTTTGGTCGGGGATCGGCAGGATTTGCACTGTGTTCAAATCTGGTGGGTTTTTGTGTTAATTATTGAGTTATATTTTGGTCGGGGTTTGGCAGGATTTGCACTGTCTTCAAATCTGGTGGGTTTTTGGATTGATGACTGAATTATATTTTGGTTAGGGACTGGAAAGATTTGCACTGTGTTCAAATCTGGCGGGTTTTTGGGTTGACGAATGAGTTATATTTTGGTCGGGGATCGGCAGGATTTGCACTGTGTTCCAATCTGGTGGGTTTTTGGTTTGATGACTGAGTTATATTTTGGTTAGGGACTGGAAAGATTTGCACTGTGTTCCAATCTGGTTGTTGTTTTTGGTTGATGACTGAGTTATATTTGGTCGGGGAGTGTTAGGATTTGCACAGTGTTCAAATCTGGTTGGTTTTTTCGGTTGATGACTGAGTTATATTTTGGTCGGGGACTGGGAAATTTGCAAAGTGTTCAGATATGGTGGGTTTTTGGGTTGATGACCAAGTTATAGTTTGGTTGGGGATTGCCAGCTCGTAGTAATTACCGGTAGCTCGTACAGCTTGCTTGTTCAAATCTAACCCCAACCCTATGAGTGTAGATTCCTTGCTGATAGCTTACACATGAATTTGGTTGGTTGGCAAATGGTAGAATTGGAACTGGTAAGAATTGGAACAGATCAGAACACCTTTCGTAATTCTGATCTGACTTGATGCACACTAGTACTAGTAGAAATTGTACGCATTATTGTATGAGTACTTCTTACCATAACTTTACTGACACATACTTACAATACATACAATAACTACGTACTCAACAACTCCACAGGGCCCCTGCAAAGCACTAATTCAATTATCTACCCAAAAACCCACCAGATTTGAAACCCAAAAACCCACCAGATTTGAACACAGTGCAAATCCTGCCAATCACCAACCAAAATATAACTCAGTCATCAAAGAAGTAACCCACCAGATTTGAACACAGTGCAAATCCTGCCAATCCTCGACGTACTTGTACTTGTAAGTACAGTAGATACGAACTTCAATAGAAAAAGACGCGATGTCGGCGGCAAATTCCATCCAAAAAGAAAAAGAAAAACAACACAACCGAGGTGCAAAACCCCGGATCATTACTTAAAATCAAATACACCTCCACTACTTGGAAATCTTGCCAGATGAGAGCTCCAATTTAAAATAGAACTCGCGCGAATGACGTCACTAGTCATCAAAAACAACACAACCGAGGTACAAAACCCCGATCATTACTTAAAATCAAATACACCTCCACTACTTGGAAATCTTGCCAGATGAGAGCTCGAATTTAAAATAGAACTCGCGCAAATGACGTCACTTGATTGGTAGAATAGATGACATTGCGTCTTTTTCGATTGAAGTTCATATCTACTGTACTTACGAGTATGAGTACATACCGTACTCCATGTTAATAGATGTATTCGGGCCGATGATGACGACGATGAGAATTGTATGATTTTTATCTGTATTCAGGTTAAATTTTATGGTTACGTGCAACCAAAAAAATGAGAGTTTGCTACCATAAAAATGAACGCGCGCCACTAGATATTACTATTGCTTTTAGAAGAAGCATCTCATTTCTGTAAATAATTATTTGGGTCCTGTTTTTAACGATTTTTAGTCGTAGCGTTTGTACCAAGTCTACTTGTTAAAAACAGATTTTTTTAATATTTCTACGTATTTTCCCCTCCCAACCCCCCCCCCCCCCCCCACATAAACTCCGTCTACAAGGTTACATTGTCAACTCTTAGGGTTAGTGTTAAACGTTCAACTAACAACTCCACCAATTTAATAAAATCCAAAGATATGGAAACGAGAACACCAAATCTCAAAGATCCAAGAGAAAAGAGAACACTAAATTCTCAGGAACAAAACGATGAAATAATTCAATGATCTTTCACCACAGAAATACAGAATGAGCAAATCCCGAGACCGGATAGAAAAGCTCACAATCTTAAATTGCAACAAAACCAAAAGCTCATACAAATCGGAACGAAAACTCGATCCGAATAGTCAGAACAAAAATAACCGGAACGAAAAATTCGATCCGGATATACAAATACAGACAGATAAGCAAATCACACACAACAGTCGCCAACACTAAACCATCCATCTCACATCCAATCCTTCGATTCGATTACACTCTCTCCCCACATACCCGAACGCAACGTCCAACGAATATCGTCCGTCGATTGCAACTTCCATCGAATACCATCCTCCGAATATTTCGAAACGGATACTTCAATATTTGAAATCTAGTCTCCACCATGGCCCAAACAAGAGCAAACTACGACTCCAATGAGGAAACAAAAATGGAAGTGGACCAGGACCCACAAGATACTGATAGAGCCAATGAAGGAGTGGGTATGGAAGAAGACGACAAATTCGATGAAAAAATCATGCGTGTAATGGAAAGGGCTATCGCTGACCCAGAAAAGAACTCAACTATGAAGAGAATCATCGACCAAGAAGTAAAGAAAAGGATCAGAGCATTGCAGGAAGCCAAAAGAAGGGGTAGGAGTCCAGATGATGATAGCAGTGATGAAGGTGGAAACCAACAAGATGACGACCCAAGGACTGAACGGTACGAAAGAAGAACCAAGGTGGTCATTATCAAGCACCAAATACACTGCAAAAGCTGTCGCGGCTGTTGAACAACAGCTTGGAACTGAGAGGTATGGTTACAAATATCTACCGAAGTCAGCATCCAGTCCACTGTCACATGATTACAGATCGGAGATTGATATATCAGAGGAACTGAATCCCGAATTACAAAACTACTATCAAGGATTGATTGGAGTTCTCAGATGGATATGCGAGACATTTGAACCAGTTATTTCATATATTTGCATATTTGAAGAAGTATAACAGGCCAAAATTGGTTTTTGATGATTCAGTACCAAGCGTTGATCAGAGTAAATTTCAAAAATGTGACTGGTCTGAATTTTATCCTGGTGCCGCTGAAGTCATACCAGCAGATATGCCTGAAGCTTTGGGAAAACATGTAACAATGAGTTATTTTGTTGACGCCGACCATGCCGGATGCAAGGCAACAAGAAGATCTCATACTGGTGTTATTATCTTCATTAATAATGTTCCTATTATTTGGTTTTCCAAAAGACAAACAACAGTTGAAACATCAACTTTTGGATCCAAGATTATTGCATTGAAAATTGCGATTGAATTGGTTGAAGGTCTAAGATACAAGTTGAGAACGACTGGTATTCCAATTGACGGGAGCACCAATGTGTATTGTGATAATGATTCAGTTGTCACAAATGTTACACGACCTGAAAGCCCATGCAAGAAAAAGCACAACAGCATTGCATACCACAAGGCGCGCGAATCTATTGCAGCAGGAATTATCAGAGTTGCAAAAGAACCAGGTTCAACAAACATTGCTGATTTGTTTACCAAGCTTATGAGTGGACCTGTTTTCCGGGAACATTGTTCTCATTGCATGTGGTACGAAATCGACCTGCAATGAGCATTTCGAAAAATGGATGATTTGATCCATGGAATACAATATATCAATAGGGCAAGGAATCAGGGCAAAATGCCATGGTACAAGCCAGAATGAATGGCAAAATGCCTCCCCATTTTTGATAGGGCCTCTGATAGTAGACTGGATACAGTTTGGTATTCAACACATGACAACGACTCACGATGAATCATAGATTAAGTCATAGAATCCAGCCGCTTAACGGTTGGAGGTTTTATATTATTTTCCTTCTGAATCTGGTCCGTTGAAGGTCTGATTCAAAGGCTTCTGAAGAACAGCAACGCTGCGTTAGTGTGTTAGTAGACGAACAATTGTACTCTACGCGTGACAATTGTGGTTGGATACTTTCGACAACAGGATAATCCGACTCCAGGTGAGACTATGGAAATGCCAGATCTCTTCTTACTATGAACTTATTCAGATTGCAGCAAGACAGACCTTAGTATGTAGATTACAAGTAGTTGGTAGCAACTAGTGTGAATTTTGGGATATAAATCAGTTGAATGTTAAAAGTATGAGATAAAGTGATATCTGGCCGAAATGCAAGATATCTCTTTTATTGAGATGAATACGTTGCAACTGCTGTTGCGTAATGATGAGATTACTCGCTGATTATGTCCGTGCATGCATTGGTCGTCGACCGTATATATCTGTATGTATATATATATATATTGTGTGAGAATCACACGCTAACGGTTTTCTTCTCTTGTTCCGTTAGGAAGACTTCATGATATGTTTATCACTAAGATCAGGAATTGCTCCCGTAGCTCGTGTGATATTTTATGAAATCAGAGTTTGCTCACCAAAGAACAATGGCAATACTATAAAACAGAGATTGCTCACCGTCAATGCGCGATGGGAATCGATGCACCGTGGGAATTGATATGTCGTGGGAATCGATTACTTTGTTGATACGGGACTCATTGATTTGTACGAATAGAATATCTACCATCTGGTAGCTTTGGTACTTCTGGTCACGAAAGGAATTTAATACTCCCCATGTCTCCTTATGAAAGGTCATCACGCTCTACATGATGCTTCCATCGTCTTGGAGGAGGTCGCCAGTATTCCCACAGAAGTGGAAGATGGGCTTGAGCAGTGGATACACAAGTGAGTGTCCCCAATGCTTGGTGAGAATATCTGCACAGTTATCCTTACCTGGGATGTGCATCATTAAAATGAAACCTCTCGCTATCATGCTCCGTACATAGTGAAACGATAGAATGTTGTGACGCTTATGCAACCTTGCGTAAGGGAAGGTTGACGTTTGAATCATCTTTTCGTTGTCACCCCAAGAGTAGGAGATATCATGTACTCGTGTTCTGAGGTATCGGAATGAGTGACGTAGATCAACGATCTGTTCGATGCAAGTTCTTCCTGCAACAAATTCAGCTCCGAAGGTGGCCGTTTCCGTAGTAGACTGTTTCTTTGAGAACCACATCATGGGAGTCTTGTTCGCAAAGTGAAGAATGCCGGTTACAGCCTTACCACTAAGAATATCATGCATGAGGTTGGCGTCATAGAAGTGTGTCAACACTACTGTCTTCCCAAGTGGTGCAGGAGCGTTGTCAGGTAGCTCTTCAGAATGCTCCCCATAGACGGTGTTGGACCAATCGATGGTGTCCGGTTTAGTCAATATAAAATCTGGGGGTTCCACGCGGAACCTGATTTTAAAATGTCTGAACTTGGAGATATATCCATAGATACGTTTGGCACGTTCGAGATGCCCATCTCGTGGTTGAGCTCTGAAACTCGAGAGTGTCATCACGGCTGTTTGTACATTGAAACGCCCAATAGCGATGATCCATTGGAGTGAACCGATCATACTTTGGTATTTCTGTATACCAGTTTCTTCGAGAAAGGCTGAGGAGTCCAATTCGGGATGATCGTTTCTCTGCAATGGGTGATTGGAACCTAGTGTTAGGTTTGCATCTGAACATTTGTTCGTAAGACACTTCCATCTTTTCAATGAACTTTATGGGATTCATACAGAGAACACCATGCGCGTCGCGCTCAAATCCGCAACCTAGGTGAAAGTTCATAGGTCCGGATCCCTTCAGTTTGAAGTTATATGGTAACGACTGTAATACCTTCAAGAAGGAATTGGGATCTGCCATGCAAAGACATAGATCATCGACATATGTGCATATAAGTTCATATACACGTTCACCATGTTTGTTCATTCCAGGCTTGAGGAATATTTCCGGTTCTGCGCGGGATCTTTCGAAGCCGAGTTTAATGAGACAAGCCGCAAGTAAATCACCAAAACACTTGCCTGAGGATCTGAGGCCATATAGGCCTTTGTAAATGATCAATAGATGACCTTCCAGCGATCCGAATTAGGGACCTGCCTTGATGCAGACTTTCTTGCAGGTAACTGCTTCTAGGTAGGCATTACCTATGTCGGTACCCCATGCTTCTAGGTCGTTCAGTTCAGCTAGGAATAGGCACATACGTAGACCGCGGAGAGATACGACACCTGCATAAACACTGTGGATAGGGGCCTCAGTGAGATTACCGTTAGCAACGAGACAAGCCTTGTGTCTACCGTTGTGCTTGACAGCATATATCATGTGTACCTTGATCTGTTGGAACCCAGGGGGAATGGAACTTGTCTTGTACACGCCTTTATCAATGAATGTATTGTATTCATTGAGTTGTTCCATTTCCAGAGTGGTGGCGTCTTCCCATTTGGTGTTTCCGTTGGCTTGATCAAATCGGAGGGCTTCTTCGTGGTTACGAGGTACTTTGAATCCATATTGGTACTGTGGAGTTGTACGGAAAGACCGAAGTTTGGCTTGATGCACGAGTCGATCAAGTTTCTTGGTTCGTTGTGCTAGGTTGGTGATTTGCTTAAGGCGTTTCTAACCCGGGAGGTCAAGCAAGTTGTTGTCTTTCCCTATATTTCGCAACGGTGACAGGTTCATCAGCCGCAATATTGGCCAGAGGTTCATATGTTCGTTCCATATTTTCCCATTCAATCCAAAGGTTATACTTGGAACCTTTGTATTGGGGATGCTTGTTATCCAGCGGACCTTGGTGTCCTAGGATGCGGCGAAAATGACCAAAGTTTGCCGTCTTCTTGGGTTGAATTACGATGGATGTAATTCATGACATCATTGTATGCAATGATATCATTAAGTTTGTCATCAGAGTGTTTGCACTTGAACTTGATGAAGTCTTTGTTGCGTTCAAGACTGTCTTCTACATCGACCGATGGTAAGACACTTCCGAGTGCCATCGGGGTTGGTTACAAGGAAGGATCATCCTTGTAGATCGGCAATCGGGACCGTAGGAATGGTAATTGGTTTACCATCATCGTCAAATTGTGCGTTACCTTCTTCGTCGGTAACAACTACCTGTGATGGGTCTACGGACGGAGTAGCGGGGTTGGTGTGTGGAGTTGTGATGTCACTAACATCAAAGTATGCTAATTCTGGTGGATCAAAATCATCTTCAGTAAGGAGAACGCCATTGGAGGTCTTGCTGAAGATGTGTGTCGTAGGAGGACCATCAAAACTCTCCCCATAGTTGTTAGGGAGTGGAGAAGGTGACCAGCTGGGGCTGTCATCGACCTTCTTATAAAGAAAACTCGGTAACGAGGGGTGGGCGGATGGTTGAAGAATAGCTTGATTATCAGATGCGGGAAGTGTTGTACCTGGTTGTTTGTTAGGTACAGAGGGCGTGCTGTCATTGGCGGTGTCAGAATCAGCGGGTGAAACGCTAGGAGGGTGATTAACTGAGTTGCCCTGTTTTGTAGAATCTTCAATGGGGCTATTCTGAGTGATATGCTCCCCATGTTTGAATGCTGGAGCATTCTCCAGTGGCGTATAAACGGGGCAAGGAATTCTTGGCTTTACGCCATTTGATGAAACCATCATCAGTGAATAGGCCCGCGCGTTTGTTGCGAAGACTCAGGCGTAAGAGCAGAGCGGACACCGGACCGGTCAAGTAACCTTGTTGGTAACTGGATCCCAGATTTGGAAGCAGAGTCCATTGCCAACATGTTCTGCAATGCCGACGAAGTGACCGAGACGTTCGGTAGACTAGGTACCGAAAGGGGAGTCGTTGGTCTTGAAATAAACAGGTTCAAACCAGAATAAACTGCTGGTGTATGCGCTGATGTCGCCAATGTGTACCGGTAGCAATGAAGACCGGTTGTTTGTCTGACAGCGTAGGATCAGAAATAACATTGAGGAGACCAGCAACGTATGTCATGCACAGTAGCCATATATCTGGTGGTGTGCCTGTACGATCCATGACGCGATTGACAATGCGTTTGAACGTTTGATATCGCCAATGCGTTTGAACGTTTGATATGGCTGTTCAAATTGGTTCTGGTGTTGGTGGTAAGGTTCACTTCTGCCAGAGTCCAATCCATAGCATTTTGAGATAATCGACTACCTTCTTACTAGATTGGTAGTTACCGTGGTTGCAAAGGAGGCGAATGGGCCTGCCCCATTTTTGAACAAAGTTCTGGAAACAAGATAGGAAATCACCGGTGGTACGCATTTCTTCAACGTGTATAATATGTGACTTTCGGCCAAAGAAGATCTGAGCAATCTTGGAGCCGCCATCAATTGCTGGGACATCCGAATAGACAGCATCGGACATAACGTCGTCATTGAAGGGTCGAACGTACATGGCCGGTTGAGGGGAATGGAAACGTTTGAAAATGTTTCCATCAGGGCTAACCGCTATTGAACCATATTGGGTTGAGTTTTCAAACATGGCTTTGATGCGATCTGTGGAAACCCAACAAAAGAAAGGTTTCAGGGATAAGTAGTCATGTTCGTTGGGGTATCGCTCACGGGGCGTAGCTGCAATACGTGTAATATCACTAGCAGTACAATCCGTTGGAAACGCAGTGACTGTCCCAGAGATTTCAGGTAAAGTGCAGCATACTGAGGCGTTCCTGGTGAATGTAGTCGGTGGAAGTAAGCCAGAATGAGCGATCGTTGGTTCCATGATCATCAATAGGGAGGAAGGGAGACCAAGTGGATTGGCTGGAATATGAACTGAGAGACGTGACCGTGGAAGAGCCAGGGGATACAGAGATATCTAATCCTTCAAGGCAGCGTGGATTTCCGTATTCGTCTTAATCGGGATACGGGAGTTGCTGCGGCTGAGGAGGGTATTTCTGGAGAAATTGTTCATCTTTTGCATTGATAGTGGTATCAAGAACAGATGGGTCCCAATGCTTATCGGATGTCATGATGACATGTGGGAGCGTGTCAAACTCAATAGTCGTGTACTTTTCGCATCGCAAGGTATGGTAAACCATGCCGGATGCTAAGGGGCAGTGCATAGCCATCGGAGGTGGTGATTACCTGTCCACCGCCCGCTTTAACGGATGTGTCGTCGACATTGGAAAAATAAGCTTCCATCTGGCAGGAGGACAAGATAGAAGGGTGTCGGCCTGTATATGCACATTCATTGAAAATGAGGATGACGGGACCTCTATTCGATATGGAATAAGCTCCGCATGTAGCAATGGGAATATTTTGTACCTGGTGATTGTTAATGCCTGTGACATTGACATATCGTGGTGGGATATCCTTGGAGATGAGGCATGCATCATTGCCGATGATGCAACCATTTGCGCCGCGATTGACCATGGCGAAACCAGGACTAGTAACCGTAGCTTTGTGTACACGGTATGTGTACGACGTTACTGGACTATCGTTAGGAAAGATCAGATCATCGTCTGGATTATACCACTGGTGAAAGTTGGCGGAATAGGAGGATGTTCCTACAGGTATTAGGGTGTCACCTGTCCTTCTCATACCGAATGTCAGGGTTTTCGGAGAGGAATCGAGCGGGATGCGCGGGTGACACGGAAGACTTGAGGGGTCGTTGGTCCTTGGAGGAAGAGGTTTTAGATTTGTATGCACCTAATGATGCATGGAAAACACCTCTACGATCATTTTCTACAGCAGGATGTAGGTCTGCTGCGGAATTGACATGTTCATCTTTGTTCGAAGTATCGTCTTCTAGGAATGATACAGAGTGTCCATGTTGGTATGCCTTCCGGGTGATGGGCTTGACATTGTTGGGGTCAGGTTGATCCCTTGAGAGTAAGTCGTGTCGTAACGATGCGACCACGATTTTCTTGCCTTCCAGAGAAAAGTTTAGCCAACTCTTCATGTCCTGACGTGATAGGGCCTTCCATATGTTTGTGGGCAGGCGCGTGGTAGGGTCAGGGGTACGTCCAGCCTTAAATACCGCATAGTCTTGATAGTCTCCTTCGAATTCGATAGGGAGAGCATAGTCGTCATGGTTTTGGCTTTGTTCAGATGAGAAGTCATGAACGTGTGCACGTACAGTTGATCTAGGAGCCGCCATCGCGGACTGGGAATCGAGTCGAGTTGCTTCGAGTAGGAGCGTGATTTTAAGTTTGTGAATAGCAGCTGCTTCAGCGACTGCATCTGTCACGGTGCTATTTGTGCCACCTGGATCCTTGACTTTGGCAAACTGTTCACTTAGCTGAAAGCTGGAATAGCATGCCTGACATAATGCTGATTTTGCAGTATGGTACTCAAGGGGCTTGTTGGGAGGACGGAGCTTGTTGAGGTGATTTAGTTCATCGAACCAATGTGTGATGAATTTCACTTTGGATTCTTTCCAATTGCTGAGATTCAACTTTAGCAATGCTTGCAATTGGGTCGAGTTGTCATATACCTTGGCTTTTGATTCGCTGTGGAGATTTACGAAATCAAAGTATGCTTGACGTCCATTACGTTTGGCCGAGTGGCTGTGTACGCACGACGCAGATAGATCGCTTTTGAAGACTTCCAACATTAATACCCAGAAGAAGGCACACTGTTTAACAAAAAGGTCACGTGTGTATCCTTGTAGTGCAGCTGGGGGCCAGGTTTCATCAAGGAATGTTTCTGTGTTGATGTCGTATGCCTCGAGTTTAGCTTTGAAACCTACGAGCCAATGTTCGAATCTTGAGTCATTCGTGAGGGGCGTAAAAGACTTTTCATCCCGTTCTTTTCGGCACCAAGATTCATACTTTACCTGCTGAGGTGTCTTTTTGTTACTTCCTGGCGGAGGAGGTGGAGGGTTCAGAACAGATTCGGTTTGCATACGGATGGCACGTTCCAAGCGGAACGGTTGGAATTCTTCATACGTATATGATTTTACATCTTTCCAATCCTTCTCGTCTTCTTGTAGTTCAAGAGCGAACTCCACAAGTGCCTCTATGATCCGTTGGATGGATTGATGGAGATGCGTTGATAGTCCTCCTTCAGTGTAGGTAATCTTGCGTGCAAAATCCGGTTCGATAAGTGCGTCGAGAAAGGCCTTCCACTCGCATAATCTGCCTTCCTTGAGAGCTGAACACAGGTTGTTATTTGCTTCCCTTGTTACGCGGAATAGAGATACGAGTATCATCTTCATATCAGTATCAAAACTAGGAAAATGGTTGACAGTAGTGACTTCGACATCACCCGTACGGTTTCTGCCCCCAAATACATTGGCGGGCATGGTCAGTATGTTCGGCATCTGTGATGGTTCCGATCCTTCGAAGGAATCGCGCGGTGAATGAGAATGATATCTGCTTCGTGTACGATGTGCAATTGGCATACGCCAGCGTAGGGATTGTATTCAATTCCTTTCCTGTTCCTTTTCGTGTGCAAGCCACCTTGGAGCTTGCGACTGTTAATCTATAATTTTCCTTCTGAATCTGGTCCGTTGAGGGTCTGATTCAAAGGCTTCTGAAGAACAGCAACGCTGTGTTAGTGTGTTAGTAGACAAACAATTGTACTCTATGCGGGACAATTGTGGTTGGATACTTTTGACAACGGATAATCGGACTACAGGCGAGACTATGGAAACGCCAGATCTCTTCTTACTATGAACTTATTCAGATTGCAGCAAGACAGACCTTAGTATGTAGATTACAAGTAGTTGGTAGCAACTAGTGTGAATTTTGGGATATAAATCAGTTGAATGTTAAAAGTATGAGATAAAGTGATATCTGGCCGAAATGCAAGATATCTCTTTTATTGAGATGAATACGTTGCAACTGCTGTTGCGTAGTGATGAGATTACTCGCTGATTATGTCCAGTGCATGCATTGGTCGTCGACCGTATATATCTGTATGTATATATATATATATTGTGTGAGAATCACACGCCAACGGTTTTCTTCTCTTGTTCTGTTAGGAAGACTTCATGATATGTTTATCACTAAGATCAGGAATTGCTCCCGTAGCTCGTGTGATATTTTATGAAATCAGAGTTTGCTCACCAAAGAACAATGGCAATACTATAAAACAGGGATTGCTCACCGTTGAATGGCGATGGGAATCGATGCACCGTGGGAATCGATATGCTGTGGGAATCGATTACTTTGTTGATACGGGACTCATTGATTTGTACGAATAGAATATCTACCATCTGGTAGCTTTGGTACTTCTGGTCACGAAAGGAATTTAATATTTTACGACTGAAGGGGACTGAAAAGAATTCACCGTGTAAGTACGTACTTACGTACTGAGCAGGCGTATCGTACAAAGAAGTCATAAAGAAGGCAATAACCTTATCTGTAAGATTATTAACCTGATGAGTGAATAATCGTCGGCGCTTCCATGTGGGTTGCCTTTTAGCGGGAGTTTCCCCATCAGCTCACTCTTTGAAGAATTAAAAACTGTAAAACACTATCATGCCCTAAAACCACGTACATTCTAGTACTAACTCTACATGATAAGATGCGATTACATGTGATATTCCAATGAGAATATCACGGAGATTTAAACGGTAAAAGACCGACTGAAGATGGCCGGTTTCTCGTGTGTTTTGTGTATTAAGATTACGTCTGATTAGTGTGGAAAATAACACGGTATATGCCAAACAATCGATAAGACGACGAAAGTAATTAACCTATCGTTCGATCGCATCTAAGATGATTACTCTTACTCACTAAATCAATCGACCGTAAGGCCGATTGCTTTTGCTTTTGTTACGATGCAGTTTTTATAGTTTTACACAAAATAGTGCTTGTCACGAAAAGAATATGATATCCTTAACCCTAAAATAGTTATTTTATTTGAGGAGTGACGAGATATTGTCTCAAAAGTAAAGGTGTGCGACGCGTGAGGTTTTTTAGTCGACACGCGACCTAAAAAGATAGGAAATTTTAACAACAGGGTCGAGAATTTTAAAAATACCGCGCGATAGCCAGGGGGGGGTAGAGAAAAAGTTCTCGAACGTAGTGCTCTTGCGGGACACGAGTGTAAGTTATAAGGGCTCTATAACCTGTTGTTACTCTTAAAATTGACCGGATAGGTATAACGAATATTTTAAGTTTAAAGAGAAGTGAGCTCAGAGAGACGCTCTTATTTTTACTGTGTATTTCACTGTAT
This sequence comes from Pseudo-nitzschia multiseries, assembly GCA_037355745.1. Lineage (NCBI taxonomy): Eukaryota > Bacillariophyta > Bacillariophyceae > Bacillariales > Bacillariaceae > Pseudo-nitzschia > Pseudo-nitzschia multiseries. The sequence goes on along the minus strand of CM074782.1, from coordinate 8,381,067 downwards.
CGGGGCTCTCTGTATTTATATTAAATTCCTTTCGTGTCCAGAAGTACCAAAGCTACACGACGGTAGTTATTCTATTCGTACTGAATCAATGAGTCCCGTATCAACCAAGCAATCAATTCCCACGGAATAACGATTCCCACGGCGCATCGATTCCCATTGCGTATTGGTGGTGAGCAATCTCTGTTTTCTAATATTGCCCTTGTTCTTCAGTGAGCAAACTTTGATTTCGGAAAGTATCACACGAGCTACGGGAGCAATTCCTGATTCCATTGATAAACATATCATAGGATCTTCCTAAAGGAACAAGAGAAGAAAACCGTTGTTTGAAGCTTCTCACACAATATATATATACATACAGATATATACGGTCAACAATCAATGCATGTACCAAAATAATCAGCGAGTAATCTCATCAGCTACGCAACAGCAGTTGCAACGTATTTCACCTCAATAAAAGAGATATCTTGCATTTTGGCAAGATTTCGCTTTATCTCATACTTTTAACATTCAACTGATTTATATCCCAAAATTCACACTAGTTGCTACCAACTACCTGTAATCTACATTACTAAGGTCTGTCTCGCTGTATCTGAACAAGTTCACAGTACGAAGAGATCCGGCGTTTCCATAGTCTCGCCTGTAGTCCGATTATCCGTTGTTGAAAGTATCCAACCACAATTGTCACGCGTACAGTACAATTGTTTGTCTACTAACACACTAACACAGCATTGCTGTTCTTCAGAAGCCTTTGAATCAGACTCTCAGCAGACCGGATTCAGAAGGACAATAATAGATTATCAGTCACAAGCTCCAAGGTGGCTTGCACACAAGGAACAGGAAAGAAAGTGTACGCAATCCCTACGTTGGCATATGCCAATTGCAAATCGTCTACGAAGCAGTTCCATTTCACCACGCGATTCCTCCGACAAATCGGACTGCATCTCGATCGAACATGCCTGCCAATCCTGCTGGTGGTGGGACCAAGGATGGAGATGGCAACAACGTAAACTGCAATCAATCTTCCTAGCTTTGATGACCATATGAAGTTGATACTTGTATCCATATTCCGCGTCACAAAGGAAGAAGATAGCTTTCTGTGTGAAGCTCTCCTAAAAGGAGGATTACACGAGTGGTGGACTTTCCTCGATGCACTCCTCAAACATGGTTTTGCCGGCAAACTTACCTACATGGATACTAGTAGCGGACTACCAACCCAACTTCACCGATCCATCCAACGGACCATTGAAGCACTCGCGGACTTCACAAAGGATTTACGCAAGAGCAAAAATAATTGGAGGGATGTAGAATCATATTCAAACGACAGTTTCAGTGCCTTCCGTATGACACGTGCACTGTGTCTTCAGAATGAATCTATCTTGAATCCTCCAGCTCCTCCTCCAGGAACAAATAAGAACAAGTCTCCTCAACAAGTGAAGTATAAATCTTGGTGCCAAAAATCACGTGATGAAAAGTAGTTCACGCCCCTCACGAATGACTCAAGATTTGAACACTGGCTTGTCGGCTTCAAGGCAAAGCTCGAGGCATACGACATTGACATCGCAGCATTCCTTGATGAAACATGGCCATCTGCTGCATTGCAAGGCTACACACGTGACCTTTTTGTCAAACAATGTGCTTTCTTCTGGGTTCTTATGTTGGAAGTTTTCAAAAGTGACCTATCTGCGTCATGCGTCCACAGCCATTCCATCACACGCAATGGACGGTAAGCATACTTTGATTTTGTCTAATCTACACAGTGAATCAAAAGCCAAAGTGTACAACAACTCGACTCAGTCGCAAGCACTACTAAAGTTGAACCTTGACAATTGGAAGGGATCCAAAGTGAGGTTTATCATGAACTGGTTCGAAGTGTTAAACCACCTCAATAAGCTTCGTCCTCCCAGCAAACCCCTTGAGTACCATACCGCAAAATCAGCATTATGTCAAGCCTACTATTCCAGCTTTCAACTAAGCAAACAGTTTGCCAAGGTCAAGGACCCCGGTGGCCCGAATAGTACTGTCACCGATATAGTAGCTGAAGCCGCCGCTATCCACAAGCTCAAGATCACACTCTTACTCGAGGCCACTTGCCTAGACTCTCAGTTCACAATGTCTGCTCCAAAGTCTACAGTATGTGCACATGTCCACTACTTCTCATCAGATCAAGGGCACAATTCTAGCAATTATGCTCTCCCTATCAAATTTGAAGGTGACTATCAAGACTACGTGGTCTTCAAGGCTGGACGTTCACCTGATAAGGCTGGACGTTCACCTGATCCCACCACACGCTTGCCTACTGGGATATGGAAGGCACTATCACGTCAAGACATGAAGAATTGGTTGAACTTTTCCCCCGAAGGCAAGAAAATAGTGGTCACCTCATTGCGGTCTGAATTGCTCCCAGATGGCCAACCGGATCCCAACGCCGTTAAACCCATCACCCGGAAGGCATATACGCATGAACATTCCGTCACATTCCTCGAAGATGATACCTTGAGCGGTGATAACCATACCAATGCTTCAGAGGATCTACATCCTGGCTGTTGAAAATGACCGTCAAGGCGTCTTCCATGCATCACTTGGTGTCTATAAGTCTCAGACTTCCTCCTCCAAGGATCAACAACCCCTCAAGTCATATGTGTCACCTGCTCACCCCGCTAGATTCCTTTCTGAGAACCCTGACATCCGATACAAAAAGGATGGTGACACTCTTGTACCCGTTGGAAAATCGTCATATTCAGTTAATTTTCACCAATGGTACAAACCCAAAGACGACTTGACCTTACAACATGACAATCACGTATCCGCATATACATATCGTGCCCATAAGGCTACTGTCTCCAATCCCGGATTTGCTATGGTTGACCGGGGTGCTAATGGTTGTATCATTGGTAATGACGCATGTCTCATCTCCAAAGATATTCTGCCTCGTTATGTCAATATAACAAGTATCAACAATCACAAAGTGCAGAATATTCCCATTGCAACATGTGGAGCCTATTCCGTCTCAAATAGAGGCCCCATTATCCTCATTTTCAACAAATGTGCATACACGGGAAGACACCCTTCTATCCTGTCTTCTGGGCAGATGGAAGCATATTTCTCTACTGTCGATGATACATCCATCAAAGCAGGCGGTGGACAAGTGATCACCACCACTGATGGATACGCACTGCCCCTCAGCATTCGCCATGGCCTGCCATATCTCGCCATGTGCAAGTATACCACTGATGAATTCAACGCACTCCCACATGTTATCATGACATTGGATAAACACTGGGACCCATCTGTCCTCAATACCATCATCAGTGCTAAGGATGAAACCTTCCTTCAGAAGTATCCACCCCAACCACAGCAGCTTCTGTATCCGGCATATGACAAATACAGAAACCCACATTGTCTTGAAGGTTTGGATATCTCTGTATCCCCTGGTTCGTCCACAGTTACATCTCTCAGTCCGTACTCCAGTCAATGCACTCAATCAGCTTTTCTACCTATCAATGATAACGGCATCAACAATCGCTCATTCTGGCTTACTCCTACCAATTATGACCATCAGGAACGTCTAGCTCGTTGTATTCAGTCCCCAATTTCTGATACGATTCTTGCTTTTCCCACGACCTGTACTACTGATGACACTCCCTGTATCGCAACCTCACCTCGTGAACATTATCCTAACGAGCATGACTACCTATCTCTGAAGCCCTTCCTTGGTTGGGTTTCTACAGATCGCATCACGGCTACCTTTGAAAATTCAACGCAATATGGATCCCTAGCAGTTAGCCCCGATGGTAGCCTCTTCAAGCGCTTTCATTCCCCCCAACCGGCAATGAATGTTCAACCATTCAATGACAACTGTATTGTCTGATGTCGTGTACTCCGACGTACCGGCAATCGATGGCGGTTCCAAGCTCGCACAGATCTTCTTTGGTCGTAAATCCCATATCATACATGTCGAAGAAATGGGTACCACCGGTGATTTCCTATCATGATGTTTTCAGAACTTCGTTCGAAAATGAGGCAGACCTCTCTGCCTCTTATGTGATCATGGCAACTACCAATCTAGTAAGCGGGTCATCGATTATCTCAAGATGTTATGGATTGGAATTTGGCAGAGTGAACCCTATCACCAACACCAGAATCAGTTTGAACGTCGATATCCCACGTTTAAACGTATCGTCAACCGCGTCATGGATCGTACAGGCACACCACCACATCTATGGTTGTTGTGTATGACATACGTTGCTGAACTCCTCAATGTTATCTCTGACCCTACTCTGCCGGATAAACAACCGGTCTTCATTGCTACTGGTACCCTTGGTGATATTAGCGCGTATACCAGTTTCTTTTGGTTTGAACCCGTTTATTTCAAGACCAATGACTCACCTTTTGGTACCCAGTCTACCAAACGCCTCGGTCATTTCATTGGCATCGCCAAACATGTTGGCAATGGGCTATGTTTCCAAATCTGGGATCCAGTCACTAACAAATTTCTTGACCGTTCTGGTGTTCGCTCCGCTCTTACCCCTGAGTCACGCAACAAATGGGCTGGCCTCTTTACTGATGACCGCTTCGTCACATGGCGTAAAGCAAAGGATTCAGTACCTCGGTTGTATGCAACCGGTGACACCCCTACACTCACGAAAGATGGGGAGCATACATCTACAAATGCTCCGCCTGAGAAGCCCAAACCACAGGACGTTCCAACTGCTCCTACTACTGCCAAATCCACTACGGACTCTGACACCCAAACGAGACTCAACAATCCTGTGGCACCTGACGACACTAGGCCCCCAACCACTCCTGAGCCCCTGGCTCCGTCATCTCCTATCCAGACACCAGCAGCTACCCAAACTTCAGCATCTGGTAATCAGGTTATTATCAAACCACCCTCCCACCCCTCGTTACTGAGTTTTATATATAAGAAGGTCAATGACAGCCCAAGCTGGTCCCCTTCTCCGCTCCCTACCAACTATGGGGAAAGTTTTGATGGCCCTATTACGACACACATCTTCAGCAAGACATCCGATGGCGTTCTCCTTACTGAAGATGATTTTGATCCACCAGAATTAGCATACTTTGATGTTAGTGACGTCACAACTCCACACACCAACCCTGCTACCCCTACAGTAGCTCCATCTGAAGTAGTTATTATCGACAAAGAAGGGAATGCGCAATTTGATGATGATGGTAAACCTCTTACCATCCCGACCATCCCAATTGCCAACCTACAAGGAAGATCCTTCCTTGTACCCAATCCCAATGGTACTCGGAAACGCCTTACCATCGTTGATGAAGAAGACAGTCTTGAACGCAATAACGACTTCATCAAATTCAAGTGCAAACACTCTGATGACAAACTTGACGATATCATTGCATACAATGATGTCATGAACTACATCCATCGTGATTCGACCCAACAAGATGGCAAACTTTGGTCGTTTCGACGCATCCTAGGACACCAAGGTCCATTGGATAACAAACATCCTCAGTACAAAGGCTCCAAGTATAACCTTTGGATTGAATGGGAAAATATGGAACGGACATATGAACCATTAGCCAACATTGCGACTGATGATCCTGTTACCGTTGCCAAATATGGGAAAGACAACAACTTGCTTGACCTCCCAGGTTGGAAACGTCTCAAACAAATCACTAACCTAGCACAACGCACCAAGAAGCTTGATCAACTTGTGCATCAAGTCAAACTTTGATCTTTCCGTACCACCCCGCAATATCAATACGGTTTCAAGGTACCCCGTAACCACGAAGAAGCCCTCCAATTTGACCAAGCCAATGGAAACCACAAATGGGAAGACGCCACCACTCTTGAAATGGAACAGCTCAATGAATACAATACATTCATTGATAAAGGAATGTATAAGGCAAGCTCCATCCCAAACGGGTTTCAACAGATCAAGGTACGCATGATCAATGCTGTCAAACATGATGGTAGACACAAGGCTCGTCTGGTTGCAAATGGCAATCTTACTGAAGCCCCTGTTCACAGTGTGTACGCTGGTGTCGTATCACTACGCGGCTTATGTATGTGCCTGTTTCTAGCTGAACTGAACAGTCTGGAAGAAGCATGAGGTACCGATATTGGAAATGCTCATCTTGAAGCAGTGACCTGCGAGAAAGTCTGTATCAAGGCAGGTCCAGAATTTGGATCACTAGAAGGTCACCTCTTGATCATCTACAAGGCTCTATATGGACTCAGATCCTCAGGCAAGTGCTTTGGTGATCTACTAGCAGCTTGCCTCATTGAACTCGGCTTCGAAAGATCCCGCGCAGAACCAGAAATCTTTCTCAAGCCTGGAATGAACAAGCATGGGGAGCGTGTATATGAACTCATATGCACATATGTCGATGACCTATGTCTTTGCATGGCTGATCCCAATTCGTTTCTGGAAATCCTACAGTCAGAGCCATGCAACTTCAAACTGAAGGGATCCGGACCTATGAACTTTCATCTTGGTTGTGGATTTGAATGAGATGAGCATGGTGTTCTCTGCATGAACCCCATCAAATTCATCGAGAAGATGGAAGCATCTTATGAGCAAATGTTCGGATGCAAACCTAACACTAGGTTCCAATAACCCATTGCCGAGAAGAATCATCCTGAATTGGACTCTTCAGCATTCCTTGAAGAAACTGGTATCCAGAAATACCAAAGCATGATCGGCTCACTTCAATGGATCATCGCCATTGGACGATTTGATGTCCAAACAGCCGTAATGACGCTCTCAAGTTTTAGAGCCCAACCCTGAGAAGGACATCTTGATCGTGCCAAACGTATCTACGGATATATCTCCAAGTTTAGACATTTTAAAATCAGGTTTCGCGTGGAAACCCCAGATTTTATATTGACTGAACCGGACACCATCAATTGGTCCAACACCGTCTATGGGGAGCATTCTGAAGAGCTATCCGACGACGCTCCTGCACCACTTGGGAAGACAGTAGTGTTGACACACTTCTATGATGCAAATCTCCTGCATGACATTCTCAGTGGAAAGGATGTAACCGGCATCTTTCACTTTGCAAACAAGACTCCTATGATGTGGTTCTCAAAGAAACAAGCCACTACGGAAACGGCCACATTTGGAGCTGAATTTGTCGCAGGAAGAACTTGCATCGAGCAAATTGTTGACCTACATGATTCATTCCAATACCTCGGAACACGAGTTTACAATATCTCCTATTCATGGGGAGACAACGAGAAGATGATTCAGACATCAACCTTTCCTTACGCGAGGTTGCATAAACGTCACCATATCCTATCGTATCACTGCGTACGAAGCATGATAGCGAAAGGCTTCATTCTAATGCTGCACATTCCTGGTAAAGATAATTGTGCAGATATCCTCACCAAGCATTGGGGACACTTGGTTGTGTATCCACTGCTCAAGCCCATCTTTCATTTCTGTGGAAACACCGGCAACCTCCTACAAGATGATGGAAGCATCACGTAAACGTGATGACCTTTCACAAGGAAACATGGGGAGTATTAAATTCCTTTCGTGTCCAGAAGTACCAAAGCTACACGACGGTAGTTATTCTATTCGTACGAATCAATGAGTCCCGTATCAACCAAGCAATCGATTCCCACGGAATAACGCTTCCCACGATGCATCGATTCCCATTGCGTATTGGTGGTGAGCAATGTCTGTTTTCTAATATTGCCCTTGTTCTTCAGTGAGCAAACTTTGATTTTGGAAAGTATCACACGAGCTACGGGAGCAATTCCTGATTCCATTGATAAACATATCATAGGATCTTCCTAAAGGAACAAGAGAAGAAAACCGTTGTTTGAAGCTTCTCACACAATATATATATATACATACAGATATATACGGTCAACAATCAATGCATGTACCAAAATAATCAGCGAGTAATCTCATCACTACGCAACATCAGTTGCAACGTATTTCACCTCAATAAAAGAGATATCTTGCATTTTGGCAAGATTTCACTTTATCTCATACTTTTAACATTCAACTGATTTATATCCCAAAATTCACACTAGTTGCTACCAACTACCTGTAATCTACATTACTAAGGTCTGTCTCGCTGTATCTGAACAAGTTCACAGTACGAAGAGATCCGGCGTTTCCATAGTCTCGCCTGTAGTCTGATTATCCATTGTCGAAAGTATCCAACCACAATTGTCACGCGTAGAGTACAATTGTTTGTCTACTAACACACTAACACAGCATTGCTGTTCTTTAGAAGCCTTTGAATCAGACTCTCAGCAGACCGGATTCAGAAGGAAAATAATATTTTACATGGTAGAGATCTTCCCCGGTTAGTTGTTACCATTCTCATACCGATACCATTGCTGCTGTTGCTGTATTAGTGTCGTGTGTTGGTCTTACTGTATCGGTCATTTGATGTTATTGGTCATTTGCGAGGTTAAGTGTTTTGTTCGATGGGCCATATGCTTGTTCGTAGGGTAGGTAGATAAATGAGGCCCATTTGGAATCGGTATTGATTTTCTTGATTGCAATAAGTAATTTCCTCACGGGATATCAAGTATATTCTTTCAAATATGCTTAAGGATTCCAAGTGTTCACTTATCGGTCAGGTCTGTGGATATGTCTTGTTTCTAACCAATTAACCTCTTTTGTTTGTAGTCCTAAGTGATATTGTTTTTACCACTTAGGGATTTCTGAGTAGTGGAGGTGCGTTTGATTCTAAGACTTGATCATCAAAATAATCGTATCTCTGTTGTTACTCCGTGTTTCTGCACCTCGGCCGTCGTTTTGTTTTGTTGGCTTTTTTGATCAAATTTGATGCCGACAATGGTCCGTATTTTTTGCCGACAAAAGTAACCAGTAGTGATCATAGGAGAGTTCCGGTAGCAATGTTCACAATAAACCTGATATTTGGGAGTGCAGACCATCATTACTACTAACGTTGTACGATAGCCAATAATAATGTACAATAAAAATGAGGAAACAATTGAGATTGTGAAATTGCGACCATGCACTGTTTGTTTCAGGCAAAAAATTCAGTAACATGCCACTAATTCAGAAACAGATGCCAGTGGGGTAGGAAAATGCAATGTGCATCAAAATATTATGAGTTTGACATTAATTTCAATAAATAGGGTGAAATTACAAAGGGGGACCAGTGGAGTTCGGCCCAAATGTGCGCGTGATTCCAAAAGAACCCCAAATCTCGTTTGTGTTACGTACTAATGGGTGTGTAGTATTAGCGATTAGATGCTACATGTAATCGATGGACAATTTCTGTCATGATATGAACCAAAATTATTTCTGTGTTTGTATTTTCACGTGTTATTTGCAGTGATCCGACTCGGAATTTTTTTTATGCACATCCCAGCGGACTTTGTGCCTCGCTGATGTGTAGCATCTCTCACTGAATATTTGCGCTTAATCTACCCATGTAGAGTTCTGCATTGTTTTTGTACTGTTGTATTGTGCGTTGTATTAAAAGAGTGCACCCTCACGGTACGAGTATAGGTGTGAATGGGGTCGACCATTTTGAGACAGCTTTTATCCCCCTCCCCCTCGTACACCCATTGATTTGGGTCCTGTTAGTCTTATTGGTATAACACTCCGGCTGGAACTTCTTGGCTAAAGTAATCATCACGACAGAAAAGGCAAGAGCAAGAGCTATCCATAGATACCCAATTTGCTGGGGTTGTGCGCGCGGGAACCCCTTCAAACTTTATGATTCTTTCTGTCAAGAAAATCATGAAAAATTAAAAAAACTCCATTAACACACCCATCACACTACCAAGTGGTCTCAACAAAACCATTCCTTAACCATAGCATGAGAGGCGCCCGCTACTTGGGGTTCTCTTCCTTACACCAAGATCAACAAGACCTGCAAGTTTCGGATCGATTGACCGAGTCCTTTAGGAGGAACAAGCCGGAACAATAGCAACAATGACGGCGACGAATGGCAAAAACGTCAACCCCCCCCCCCCTGCCGACGCGCCCCACACGGCAACAACAACAAGCGATGCTACAGTGTAATTCGATTAGTTTCATGGTGTCATTTATTTGTTATTCATTGCTGTTAAAGAGTTGCAATTAGATGGAGTAGGAAGCAAAGAAGTGACGAGTAATCTTGAGTTTCGCAATAGAGGTTCGAACAGCAGTACCGGTACGAGTATCGTACTTCGTGTAATAAAGAGAGAAAAAACGGAAATTTCGTTCAAAACAATCAGTCATGAGACCAATTTAGATCATGAGTGTTACAGTTGTGGTATTCCAACGCTCACGATTGAAAATTACCCACGATTCAAGAAAATCTGAAAAGCAATGCCACGCAAGCCGGTCTTCAACCTTGAAGACTGGATGAAGAACATATCCAAATTCTCCATGTACTTCTCTATGTGCAATGTACGTTGAATTTCGATTCAACGGCTGTTTACTGTTACAGGCCTTCCAACTGCTCCTCGGAGTAGTTGACAGAAGAGCTAGCTCACAATCTTAGTTTTTAACCAATACATAAACCTTATTTTAGTACCTTTTTAGAGGCATACGACACTGTTTAAACAATCGAATAACTGCTTCGACCTTATTACTACCGGTAAAGACTACTTCAACTACTACGCGAATAAAAATTACCACTACACCTAATAAACGAACAACCGATCCTGACAATTGTCCAGTAACAAGAGAAAACGACCATGTCTTACTCAGTCATCCCCTTCAAGTATGACTTTGATCAAGAGTCTATTGACAAAATTGAATACAAGAACACCCAAGAAGTCAATGGATCTCAAGAAGTTACCAAGATCAAAATCCCTTTGATTACTGCAGGATCAACCAAATTACAAATCCTTTTTACCATCAACGAGTTCATTCGATCCAAGAAGACCCTCAACTTAACCACAGGACCAAGAATCTATGACAAGTTTGTAGATCTCCTCAGAGACTACACCGACTGTAGCTGGTGGAACAGCTATGTGTCAACCAATGTGCCACAGAGAACCGTGGACAACTTCCAAACCACAGTGGAAGCATTTATCAACTTCAAGTTCGACAGCAACCTTGATGCCTATCAGAATCATAAAAGATTCCTCACCAACATCAAGAAGACAACCACCATGACCGTACACCAATTTGTAGCACAAGTCAACTTCCACAACCATGTTATCCTTCCATTACTTCCGGGACACCCACCACAAGATGCAGAGATCAACGAAAGAGAGTTCAAGAATCTAGTCTTTGAATCGATGCCTGAGGACTGGAAACACATCTATCAACAACACCACTCTCCCCATAGAGATTCTCTCTCTGAAATGATGATGAGATTTGAACAATTCCAATCTGCACAGAATAAAAAGAACAAGAAATCAGATAACCCGTCTCAAAACAACAACAACAGCAACAACAATGCCAACAACAACCGTAACAACCGAAATGGAAACAATCGCAACAATCAAAACAATCGGAACCAAAACAATAACAACAACAACAACAACAACAACAATAACCAACGCAACAACAACAACAACAACAATCAACGCAGCAACAACCAAGGCAACAACAACAAAGGCTCGACTAGGATCTCGAACGACTCACCATGTCCTATCCACCCTGGTACCAATCACACTTGGGGTCAATGCTACACCAACAAGTATGGCACCAACTCCAATCAGTCCAATAACAACAACAGAGACAACACCGACTCGCATGTGAACGATCGCAGTAACCCCAACAACAGCAATCGATCCACTACCTCCTCTTCACATGGCAGTAACTATCATGAACCCGAACAACACATGTGTGTCTTCATCAATGAACCAGAAGAAACCATACCTGCCACACCTTGGCCGGATCTCTTCCATGTAGATATGGATATCGATGAAGAATACTACAATTCGGATCTTCAACAATTTCCCTCATCCGAAAAGACCGATTCCGACAACAACAAGCAAGATGTTGCTCCTAGCAACGACAATGTCGACATTGACCTTGCTCCAACCACAGTAAGTGTCTGCAACTCAATCAACGGATCCCTTGGAAAGTACTACTTGAAAACCCTCTTCGATTCCGGATCAACCGACAATCTCATAGTGGAATCAGCAATTCCCTCTGGAATCAAGAAGAACCTTCTAGACCAACCAATTCAAATGCAGACGACAAATGGCAAAACCACTTGCAACCACTATGTAACCTTGGAGAACACCATATTCCCAGAACTATCCTACTCCATGAAAGTCCTACAAATCAAATGCTTTGTCGTCTCTCAGAATATCAACTACCATCTCCTCATTGGAAGGAAGACAATGAGAGATCTTGGAATGAAAATGGACTTCAAGACTTGTACCATAGAATGGTATGAGAAGACAATGGTCTTCCACCCGCGAAATTACTTTGACAACAAGTCCTTGCTTCACAAAGTCATGTCTGCAGAACCACATGCAATTGCAGAAAGTTACTCCAACCAATCAATCCAACAATCTTATGTAGATGGAACCACCAAGTATGAGAAAACTGACCTCCACAAGCTAGTAACCGACCAGATCCATCTCTCCTACCAAGAGAAACAAGCCTTGTTACCAATACTCCTCCAAAACGAAGAACTTTTTGAAGGCTTGAATGATAAAGAATTAGGCATTTTCCCTAATCAAACCTTCCACATTGATCTCCAGCAAGGCGCAACTCCATATCATGTAAAACAACCATATTCCATCCCACTGCACCAACAAGAAGCAGTGAAGAAAGAAATCGATCGCCAAGTGAAACTTGGTATCCTCGAACGGTGCTATGCAACTGAATGGGGAATACCAACCTTTGTAGTGCCAAAACCAGATGGCTCCTGTCGACTCATCAGTGACTTTAGAGAACTTAACAAGGTCACCAAGAAACTTCACTATCCACTCCCAAAGCTCCAAGATATCTTCCACAGAAGAAGAGGCTTCAAATATGTCACCCTTATTGACGTCAGCATGCAGTTCCACACCTTCAAACTTGATGAGGCCTCCACCTGGCTTTGCGTCCTTGTTACTCCATTCGGAAAGTTTCGACTGCTTTGATTGCCAATGGGCTTTCTCAACTCTCCAAGTTGGGCCCAAGGCTGTATGGAACAAATGCTCTCACATTTGAAGGACATTGAAGTATACATCGATGATATTGGTATCTTCTCAGACACTCTCGAATCCCATTGCAAATCAGTCTCTTCTGTCCTGTCCTTACTGAAGTCCCACAACTTCTCTGTCAAGCCCTCCAAGTGCCACTGGTTTCAATCGCAAGCACCATGGCGTGGCCACATTATCTCGCGTGATGGTATTAGACCCAATCCAAACAAGATCGCGCCAATCCTGAAACTTGCCTTTCCCTCAACAACAACCCAACTTCGATCCTTTGTTGGGATGATCAACTTCTATCGCAACTTCTATCCCAAACGCGCTGAAGTCCTTGCACCCCTTACTGACCTCTCTGGAAGAGCCAAAGGCAAATTCTCTCCAACACCAGAACTTCTCGAAGCTTTCAACAAAGCCAAATCTCTTATTACCAATGATATCCTCCTTGCCTTCCCTGATCCAAACAAGCCCTTCCATGTCTATACTGATGCTTCTGATTACCAACTTGGAGCTGTCATCCTCCAAGACGGCAAAATCATCCTTTGCTTCTCCAGAAAACTCAACGTCGCTCAACGGAAATACCCAACGGTCGATAAAGAAATGCTCTGTATCGTAGAAGTCTTCAAAGAATTTCGAACCATTCTGTGGGGTGCTGAAATCATAGTATGGACAGACCATGTCAACTTAACCAGGCAAAATCTTACCAGCCACCGAATTATGACTTGGAGAATGCTCCTCGAAGAATTTTCCCCCTGTATTCAAATACGTCAAAGGCAAAGACAATGTCATTGCTGATGCCCTCTCAAGGCTCCCGCTCCAGCAAGACACTCCGGAGAAGAAGAAGGAGTTCTTCGGTCCCGCTTCCGATCCAACGGATGACTCGGACCTTGAAACTGACTCAACCGACTCCGACCTTCTCTCTCTCTCTGAATTGTTCCTTAACTACCCAGAAGACATTCCCATGTATCCCTTAGCCTTCGACCAACTCGCCCAAGATCAAGCAGCCAACGCAGATATCTCTACCAATCCCCAGTACACAACTGAAAACTTCAACGGCACCAACTTGTGTTTGGAGGGCTCTAAAAAAGGAGGTGAAACAGTCGGTATTTGGTTGTTTAACTTGTTGGTTATTACATGAAATTGTTACTTGAAATTGTGAGCAGAAAATTGCTCTTTTACTAAAATCACCATATTGGTGCATCGACCCGCTAATACTCCAATGCACACACTAAATCACTAATAATCGCATCGACCCGCTAATACTTCGATGCTACACGTGTCCTTTGTACCAATGGGCTGTAGAAATTTACCTTGCGCCCGGTAGATTTGGTACATAAGGCCCTATTTTTAGTAAGAAGGAGAACCGGAACCGGTAAGTGGTAAATTCTCATTCCCACTTCCATTCCCATCTCCAATCATGTTAGTCCATTCCTGCAGAAGCAAGATGACTCGTACGATCGATCACGAGACTCATTCGTTCTTTCATTCGCGTCTCATTCATTCACTCGCGTCTCATTCGTGTCTCATTCGTGTTTCGTTCCACTCATTCGTGTCTCATTCATTCACAGCGCGCGCTCGTTCGATCGACTTCAAACACACTCCCCTGCTTCAAAGGATAGATGGACTCGTCACTCAATGAGACTGCTCCAGAACTCGCTGTAGGCCAAAAATGCTTCCTCTGTGTCTACAGTAGAGAAGCTTGCATCCTTGTTGCTTTAGGGCTTCGTGCAGTACTCATCTTTTCCATAGAATTTGGAGCCATGCTTTTCAAATAGGACTCCAGTAAGATTCTTGGTGAAGAGGTCACTTGTCATTTCATCGCCTGTCTTCCACATCACCTTGATGATGCCCATTTCCTTCAGCTCTCGTAGGAAATACTGTTTCACTTCAATATGCCTGGTGCGACCTGCTATGGACCAATTGTTGCAGAAATCAACTGCACCCTTGTTGTCCACATATATCACCATGGGTAGCTTGATTTGCAATCCGAGACACATCATGACTCTCCAAATGTACAGCATGTCCTGGACACATAGCACAGCTGCATACAGTTCGGCTTCCATAAGCATCATCCTGGATCTTGCTGTGACATTGGCACCATTCAGCCAAGTCGACCAGCCATTGACACTGTGTCGAGACTCCTCTTTTGCATACTACAAGTCACTGAATCCAATCAGCTCAAAAACGAAATCCTTGGTACCATCCCACACTGCATTGGGGGCTAATGTAAGACCTCTCTTGGGTGTTCCAGCGCAATACTTCATCACTCGCTTTAGTGCCTTCATGTGGGACTTCCTTGCTTCAGTCATGAACCTAGACAGCTCCCGGACAGCATTCTGTGTTTCAATTCTTGACCATCTCATCATATGCAATAGGATGGCTGTTCCGGACCTGTATTTGGTTTGGGCTTCCTTGGTGAGAACAGTGTCGGTTGGTCCTTCACCTTCTTTCTTCAGCACTGATCCTGGCTCTGCTGGAGTGGTGGGATTGCCTCTGCATTCATCAAGCTCGAACTCATCGACAAATCTTTTGATCTTGACTGGTTGGGTCATTCGGAGTGTCCTGTTCTTCTTGTCCCGCTCAATGTGACATCCGACGTACTCATCCATCTCTCCAACATCCTTGCATTCAAATAGGGACTTGAGTTGCTCCTTGTGCTTCAGAACTTCTGCTGCTTCACCTATGATGCAAAAATCATCGACCCACAGTAACATCAAAAGGAGTTTGTTGTTGATCCACTTGAAAAATAGGCATGGGTCGGCCTTGCATCTTTCCATCTGCATAGCATGCATTGCGCGGCGTGCTTCTCTCCAGAATTGTATGGCCGCTTGAATTGTACCATAAAGGGTTTTCTGCAATTGGAGGAGTACATATGATGGGTAGAATTTCTGATATCCCTCTGGAATCTTGGTGAAAATCTTCTCCCCATTCTGAAATTTGCCATTCAGAAAAGCTCCTTCCACATCCACAATGTAAGCCATAAAATTCGCCATGACCATCAGTATCATTGCAATTCGAATGGAGATATCGCTAACAACAGGTGAAGACTTGTCTTGGCCATCATAGTGCTCGCCATCTAGCTGCTTGAATCCTCGGACGGCATTCCTGCATCTTACTGTGCCATCGGGTTTCATCTTGTTGGCCCAAGTGGTATCCATGATTTTGGTGCCTGGTGGGATATTGGCTTCATCAATCTCTTCAAAGACTCCATACTTGACCATCTTCGCATGTTCAGCATCAACACCCTCTGTAAACTTGTCTCGCATTGGACTGGCCATAGATTCCTTGTAGTTCATGGTCTTTAGCTCATTGGTGTTGTCAAAGGCACTCCCAGCCGCGCCAACTAGACTGAGTTCATTCATAGCGCCTTCCTGAGATGGAATAGAGACTGACAGAAGATTGAATTCTTTCAGTGCAGTCATTGCCTGGTGGAACTGGATTTCAGCATTGGTGAATTGAGCGGCGTAGCTTGCCATGTCCCCATAGCGGATATCCGGATTGAGATGAGAGTTTCTCACGACACGACCATATCTGGTGGTTGTTACAACATGTGGATCCTCTGCTTCAGTGTCGTCATTGCTGTCGTAGTCCTCCTCGCTTTCATATTCAATCTTGGTTTCTTCAATATCGTCGGAGTAGTAGTCATCGTGACTATCGAAGGCAGGGTCCTCTGTTGCTGGTTCAGATTCAGATTCAGGTTGGAAGGGAATTGCTGGTGCTGTGGCTCCCCCACTTGCATCCTGAAACTGCACTCGTCGATGTCTGGTGGTGGTGCGCAAAATGGAGACAGGTTGGGGAGGGGTGGCAGTGATGGGCAGATCCAGGTGGCCACCCTCAAGAAAATCAGCATGAAAATTAATAGCTTCACCTTTGGGAGCAGTGGGTGGAAAATACATCCGTTTCAGCCAGTAGATGTCACGGGTAGCTGTAAACGTGTTCTGCAAAGGATCATACATCACATAGCAGTCGCCAGGCCAGTCAGTGCAATAGCCAGCGAAGAAAGCTGGATTGCCGCGATAATTGAGTTTTGGACTTGTGGACTGTTTGACACGGACTACTCCAGCCTCACCAAAGGTTCTGAGGTGGGCGCTGAAAGCAGGTACCTTGCCAGAGAAATGTTGGATCTTGGGCATAGTATTGCCATTCACAGTCACAGCCTCCAACCAGTCCAACTGAACACCACATCTCATCGCCAAGGGGAAGAATCTGAACCGGTATTCCCGAGGCACATTGGCTTGAGAGCAAAGAGCCATTGCTCGACACACGGACCGATAGATTGCTGTTTCCACCATGCTATTTTGCTGTGGAGTATCCACAGAGGTATACTCGAACTTGCAAGAAAATTTCCAATCTGCTGAGGCCAGTCGAGCGTCAAGTGCTGTATTTTCACCAGCCTTATCACAACGAATTTGCTTCAGCTGTTGTCCTTTGGATCTCCATTGGTTGAGCAATGCGCAAGTGGGTTCAACCATGCCATCCTTGGTGGCAAAGAAATTGACAAATCGGCATGTGGAATACTCATCAACAATCATGCGAAAATGGGGCTTGGTAATAAATGGGGCGGTCAGCTTGTTGCTTTTGGCAGCTTTGGGTGCCTTCACTGAGGACATATCCACAAAGAGTCTTTCTCCAGGTTTGGTGGCTGCAATGTGTTCACTGTCCGTAGGAATCACTTTCCGTTTTGCTTTGGCTTTGGCACAATCCTCACATGGGAGTAGTGGGCCTCGAGTAATGGTCCAGCCAAGCGTTTCAGCAGTGCGGCGCGTCCTGTTCTCATCCATATGTCCCAGGAGGCGATGGGCTTTGTTGATGTTCATCTTAGTTCCTTCGTCCGTAGTGGTAGTAGCAGTGGCTGCATTGATGTCAATGTTGTTGGTAGGATTGGCAATGCGATCAAAATAGCCAACCCAAACACAGCTTGTGTAGGTGGGGATCTGAATATCGAAATTCACTTGGAGCGTTCCTTTCTTGAGTGACCATCCGGTTTTGTCGCTTCCGGTGGCTATCCAACCATTCTGTAAAGCCAAGTTGGCTGAGAACAGGTTGAATGCAAAATTTGGGTTGAAATTCACACCCTGCAACATCGTCTGAAACTCCTTGTTTCCATCCTTGTCAATCTTCTGACAGGGAATATCCCCAACCTGACAGCCTTTCAGTTCATCTCCACTTTGAGTGGTAATGGTGGCACCACTAGCTCTCAAATTGGTGGCACATCGCAGACTATTGGAACTGTGGCTGGTTGCACCTGTATCAAAAACAAAGACATTGTCATCATACAGCAGATCAAATCCTTTGGGCACAACCTCTCCTTTGGTGGCTCGCTTCTGGGCGTTGAGTAGTTGGAGTGAAGTGGTAGAGGTTTGCATTGCTGAGAGACAGAAGTCATAGTCAATTGTTGCTCCCTGAACATCCTTCAACTTGGATTTCCAACCATTCGGGCGTCTGGCAGCATTCTTCTCATCTTCAAAACAGACAGATGTGCCATGATTGCCACCACAAAGTCCACACTTGCGACGTCTACCTCTGTGTCCGTTCCTGTTGTTTCGATTGCCGTTGCCGTTGTTGCCGTTGTTGTGGTTCCGAGTGTTGCCATGGTTGCCGTTGTTGGGGTTCCGATTGTGGCTGTTGCGGTTGCCGTTGTTGCCATTGCTGTTTCCATTGTTGTCGCTGTCGTCGACACGTGGGTGTCCTGCTGCGCGATTGGGACAGTTGAAAGCTTTGTGACCTTGTTCTTTGCACCAGTAACAAACTGCATTGGTGGACCATTTGTCCCTTGGATCAGCAAAATCGGTCATCTCAGCACCAAACAAACTCATCTCCTTGGCTTTACCACCCCGGCTTTGGATACTTCGAGCTGAGTCGTACAGACTTTTGGCTTGGACATTGAGAGCTTCCCAAAAATCCAATTCAGAGGTTCCATTTGCTTGCAGCAAATCAATGAAGGGTGTAAGCTGCATCAGTAGGTAGGCCGGTAGGGCAGCTTTGTAGGCCACAATGAGTTGTGTCAAAGTGGGCTGGACGGATTTGTTGTGGTATTTCCTTTGCAACTCGTAGATGTCCTCAATCAAATCCTGTGGAGGGGCGCCAATGGTCAACTTTAGACTCCTCAGATCAATGTCCAATTGTTCTTGGTCCCGGGACTGGTTCATTTTCCTGTATTCCCTCATGAGCTCTTCAATCACTCGATGTACTCTACCTCGGGGCCACTGTTTCCGGAGCTCTGCATTCTTTTCAGCTGTAGCCCCCCTATCAATCTTGGACTTCTCCATGATGGCTAGGCCTGTCCTGTTGTCGACAAAGGCCTTGTACAGATCATTCAGTGCTTTGTTGTGGTACCGGTAGGCCTTTTTCTGTGCGGTACTCATGTCCTCTCGGGGTGTAAGCTCTCCTTCTGGAGGTAGGTCCTTGTGTGGCTTGGTAGACAACATGTCCCGGTACTTCCTGTTATCCGCGAATGCTTCAAACTGAGTGTACCAACGCTCGAACTTGTTCTCATCCCCCTTTGCCAATGTGGGCACTTGGCTATCCGCATACTCCACCATCTTGTATTTGTATTTTGTCTTCCTGCTCGAGTCCTTCGTGTGGACGCTGCTTGCGCTTCCAATGCTTGTGCCGCTACTGCTCTCTGAACTTGACAGTACGCTGCTCTCTTCTGACGGCGATTCTGCAGAAAAGGCGATCTCTATCTCTTGGTGCCGGGTTGGTTGATCCTCCTCCATTCAGTCGCGTAAGTAATTGTTGTATGCTCGATCCAAAGTAAATTGTTGTATTTCTGTATCTGAAGTAAATTGTCGTATTCCGTTCGACGTATTCTGTAAATTGATGCGTATTTTCGATTCAAACGTAAGTAAATTGCCGTATTTCTGCAAATTGTGGGTTCTGATGTGTATCCCGTAAATTGTCGTACTCCTATTCCGACAGAAAAAAAATATGTAATTGGCCCAATCGATTCTGGTGTGTCGATTACCAATCCTGCTTTGTTTGTTTTCTTGATGTTAATCAGGCCCTATCGATTCTGGTGTGTCGATACCGATCCTGCTGTTGTTTGTTTCTTGATAATGATCGGCCCTATCGCTTCTGGTGTGGCGATACCGATCCTGCTGTTGAAAATGTCGCTGGCTCCGATGTTTGGCCAGCCTGCGGTCCAATCTTTGGACAAAAATAAGAATCGCTGAGCTCCAATTGTTAGCCCGCCTGCCGTCCGATCTTGGTGGACAGAGAATGTGCTTCCGGTAAAGATACGCGGAGAAAGGAAAACGTAGAAAGTCGCTGACTCCAATGGTTAGCCAGCCTGCTGTAGATGAAAGTCGCTGGCCCCGATTGTTGGCCAGCCTGCTGCAAAATAAGAATGTCTCTTCTTCGACCAAGTTCCAACCTCTGGAGCGCTCCGTAATGCTTCGAAGAATGTTTGGAGGGCTCTAAAAAAGGAGGTGAAACAGTCGGTATTTGGTTGTTTAACTTGTTGGTTATTACATGAAATTGTTACTTGAAATTGTGAGCAGAAAATTGCTCTTTTACTAAAATCACCATATTGGTGCATCGACCCGCTAATACTCCAATGCACACACTAAATCACTAATAATCGCATCGACCCGCTAATACTTCGATGCTACACGTGTCCTTTGTACCAATGGGCTGTAGAAATTTACCTTGCGCCCGGTAGATTTGGTACATAAGGCCCTATTTTTAGTAAGAAGGAGAACCGGAACCTGGTAAGTGGTAAATTCTCATTCCCACTTCCATTCCCATCTCCAATCATGTTAGTCCATTCCTGCAGAAGCAAGATGACTCGTACGATTGATCACGAGACTCATTCGTTCTTTCATTCGCGTCTCATTCATTCACTCGCGTCTCATTCGTGTCTCATTCGTGTTTCGTTCCACTCATTCGTGTCTCATTCATTCACAGCGCGCGCTCGTTCGATCGACTTCAAACAACTTGAAAGTTGTAGACTCCAACGGTCGCCAGAAAATTGTACTCCCTCCAAATCGAGTGCAAGCCACGATCAAATACTACCATCATGTGCTTGGCCATGCCGGCGCAGAAAGACTGTATCGAACCATCAACCAATTCGTATACGCCCCAAACTTGAAGGACCAAATCAACTCCTTCTACAAGACTTGTGACACGTGCCAACGATACAAGAATAGCCACCAAAGCCACGGGCAGCTCCCTACCAAAGAACACCAATATGTTCGTTGGGACACCATTGCAATCGATGGAGTAGGCCCTTGGAAAATCAAGATCCCTGGCCACGGAACAGTCTCCTTCAATGGCTTTACCATCATGGACATGTGCACCAACCTCCTCGAGATCATCCGAGCTCCACAAGTGAATCCAACCGGCCTCATGGCAGTCCACTGCCCTCGACAATGGCTGGCTCTCCAGATACCCCAAACCAGTAAATTGTATTATTGACCAAGGAACCAACTTCATGAGTAATGACTTCCAACTCCATCTTGCCAACCTAGGAATCAAAGCCAAGGTCTGCTCAGTTCGGAACCCATAATCCAACGCTGTACTTGAACGAGTCCATGACACCATGAAGTCTGCAATGAGAACCGAACTCAATACCAACCCTCCACAGACCCTCCAGGAAGCGACTGACATCATCGACAGCATCTTTGCATCGGCTCAGTTCGCGGTTAGATCAACCATCAACAAGACCTTCGGAATGACGCCCGGAGCCCTTGTATTCCACAGAGATATGTTCCTACCAATTCCTGTGATTACAGATTTGGCCATGGTCAGAAACAAACGCCAGGCTCAGATAGATAAGAACGCGATGAAAGAGAATAGCCACAGGAAGATTCATGATTACAGTGTAGGAGACCAAATTATGGTGAAAAATGAAAAGCTCATTCCTGGTGCTTTTGACGCAAGAAGCAAAGGCCCCTACACCATACAGCAAATTCACACAAATGGTACAGTTTCCTTTCTCTTACGAAATCAAGTGATCCAACGTATGAACATTCGAAACCTGAAACCATATCACACCAACTAAAAATTTCTTATCTAAGCAATACTGGTCGCACACGACTGACAAAATTCTGTGCCACCAATCGAAACTTTTACGAGAAGGAGAAGAGTGTGGTATTCCAACGCTCACGAATTGAAAATTACCCACGATTCAAGAAAATCTGAAAAGCAATGCTGTTGTCGGCGAAAAATACGGACTTTGTCGGCATCAAATTCGATCGAAAAAACCGACGAAACGAACGAAACGACGACCGAGGTGCGGGAAGACGATACTACATACGAATATTCCAAAGACCGAAGCTTAGAATCAAACGCACCTCCACTACTTGGAAATCTCTAAGTGGTAAAAATGATATCACTTAGGGCTACAAACAAAAGACAGTAATCGGTTAGAAACAAGACATATCCAAAGACCTGACCAATAAGTGAACACTTGGAATCCATAAGTACATTCAAAAGAATTTACTTGATATCCCGTGAGGAAATTACTTATTGCAATCAAGAAAAATCAATACCGATTCCCGATAGGCCTCATATCTAGCATATATACCACGAACAAGCATACGCCCTATCGAACAGATTACTTAACAACACGAATGACCGATACCACCAAATGACCGATACAGTAAGACCAACACGACGTTAATACAGCAACAGCAACAGCAGTATCGGTACGAAGAACATAACAGATAACCGGGGAAGATCTCTACCATGTAAAATACAGAGAGCCCCGATACAGTGAAATACACAGTAAAATAAGAGCGTCTCTCGAAACTCACATCTCTTTAAATTTTAACATCATATACCTTTGGTCGATTTTTAGAGTAACAACAGGTTATAGAGTCCTTATACCTTCCACTAACAAGTGGATACCTTAAGCTACCTATCTCCGCCCCGTACAGCACCTCCACTGTCGGTTACAGCCAGAGTATACTTGGTACGGGACTCGGCGACGGGCTGTATCAATAGACCTCCCCCCCCGCCTCTCTTCTTTCTTTCTTTCTCCTCCTTACTCGCGTATCAAGGGGTGTATACAGATCCTTCTACCAAGAATCTTCTTCTGTAATACACGACCAAGCATACGTATCAAGGGGTGTATCTACAGAACGTTCTACCAAGAATCTCCTTCTGTAATACACATCATCGTTTCGATAACACCGGCGTCAACGAACATCGCCGTTCTCGAAACTCACATCGCACAATCGAACAAGTCTTCCGAGACATTCAAGCGTACGTATCAAGGGGCGTATATACAGAACATTCTACCAAGAATCTCCTTCTGTAATACACATCGCCGTTTCGACGATTCAACGATTGTTTCGTTTCGACCATTACGATCGAACGAATTCTACCCAGATAAATCCTCCCGATTATCTTCTTCCTTCATTGGAACATTCCTTCGGTTCTTCCTGCACCTTCGCGGATCATTCCGACGGCCCCTTTTTCCCCGAAATCTCGATAATCAATCAATTGCTTCGCACAACGGCAAACACCGGTTAATCTGATAATCGCATCATCGCAACGACGATTGACGATTGACGGCAACGACGACGACAACGACGAAACACCGATTCGATAATTCATCATGCCGCCAACACCTCCATTTGACTGGAATCAGATCCGGGACATTAAAATCCAATTTGGATCCTTCCATACCAAGGGGAATGCAGACAAACACGTTGAACTCAACAAATCATTCTCTCACTATCTAGAGGATACCGATGGCCTATTCATCACAGACGAGGATGCCAAAGGACCCAAGACATTGGCTCCAGACCCGGCAACCATGCTCAAGGAAATCATTGTCAATGCAATCATGGATATCATCCCCGCCCGAGAACAAACAGAAATTAACAAGGGACACATATCCACTCTCTTTGCTGATGCCACCTTCTGGTATGTTGATACGACTCAATCAGCAAGACGACTCAGGAACAAGAATGCAATGGATAGGGCAGGAGAACAAGCTATCGCAAATGGACAGGACACGTTCCTCATAGAAATCAGAGTAACCCACTGGGGCTTTAAACCAGATTGGGATCCATTACACTTTGATGAGGTTTATGATGCCAATATCTACAATTTCCCTGAACTGAATGATGAAACGCCTACGCTCCCAGCACCAACACCAGAGACAACAGGCACGGACATGCAGCAATTGACCACTCTACTCCAGCAACTGGTCGACAACAGCACCACCAATAACAACAACAACAACACCAATGCTGGTGCCAACCATCAAGCGACACTTGACCTCCCATGGAATCCAGCGACCCTACCACCACCAGTGAAGGACCGTTACTACAGAAAAGATGAATTCCTCACCAGAGATGATATGAAAGACCTTCCCAATCACCTACACCGACTCATCCGGAAATGAAACCATCGTCAGGCAAAACTACTACCTACACAATCTAGGCAGCGGGAGAAATGACCAGCGCCTGATCACCAGAAGTGGTGACTGTTTTGACCTGACCAGAGCCTCTGACAAGTCCAAAGAAGCAGCTAGAGACAAACTGTTTCTCTCAGGATTCCCACAACTAAAGGACGCAACGGACCCTCAGGTTAGAAAATGGTACAGAGAAATCACGGCTCATTCCCAGCAACACCATATTTATGTACACCCATACTATCTATTCAGGCGTGAAGCTGATCACCTCAGAGGAATCACAATTGGTGATGAATTTCCAAACGACCTACCTTCAAGATATGAATTGGCTATCAATGAATGGGGAAACCTCATTTACACAGCACTAAGAACTGATAAAATCATCCCTGATTCATGTACAAGTATGAAGGCCACTATTCAGAGCTTTGAAGGCGGACAGGGATATGAAGCGCTATATACAGTTATTGCTCAAACACATCCCAACTCAAAAAGGCCATCAAATGCCAGCAGAATGGTCAGAAACCCTCCCAACCAAGATGCAAATGAATCCCTTGAAGAATACTACTTCCGGTACAAGGATTATCTGAGACTTAGAGTGTTCCTCCAAAACCAACCCAGCACTATCAGTTCAACAGAAGAAGTCAGCAACCTTATTGCAGGAACCACCCTCTCAGAAGAGCTCTTCAAAAAGACAGAAGATGAACGCGACTCTGATGACCAATTCAAACGAGACAAATACAAGGCAGGTAGGCTTCTACAAACCCTCCAAACCTATGAACAAGAGATCAAGGCTGAACAAAAGTACAAGAGGAACACCTCCAAATCAATCCAGCCCAAGCAATTGCCTGTCTCAGGTACCAGACCAGGTCACCGGCGCAATGATAGGTTTCAAAAGCGCGCTAGCAACAGCACTGTTAGAACACCTTCTACTTTGACCTCTCACTCAATCAGCCTGATTGAATCACTTGGCTACCCGGAGATGGACGAAGAATCTGACGATCCCTTCCTCCACCAAGCATACTGCAATGCTATCACGGCATTTGATAAGCAACCTAGTCTTTTTGACACATCCAGAAAATGTATTGTTTGCCACATGTCCGGTCACAATTTTGATAATTGTCCTGCATTGCAAGATATTGAGTCCCTGAAGAAACATAGGATTGCTGCGGCTGTTTTTCTGAACAAATCCAATAAACAGACCCAACAACTCTTAGATTCCACCCAACAAATCTCTCAGATCAACATTGGCAATGAAGATCAAGATGAAGTTTCACCTGACGATGCAGTAGAAGAACAAAAATTTTGCGATGGCCAAGGATAAAAAGTCTTTCTTGCCGCCACTCTATGACATCACCTCAAGATGATCTACAAGGATTTGACAACGTCACAGCGCCCCAAGTGAACAGCTTATGCCCCTCCTTGGACTCCAGCAGCGTCAGCTCCTACGAATCTGTCAAAATTGGTGCCGTCAACCTCCTCCCTAAAGACAGCCTCCAGTCATCAATCCCAATTGATATCTACTGCGATATGGAATCACTTGAAGCTACAACCCCTACATTGGAATCACACCTGAAGACCAATGAGGATCCCAATTTTGATCGTGACAACCCTACACCAGTTGATACATACAATGTGCAATCCCTAGTCCCACCAGACCCTATTGCAGCTACAGCCTACTTCCAACATGGTGTCAGGGCCCAGATTGACACCGGTGCAAAAGTTTCCTGCACAAATCTCAAACACATCCTACACGGTTACAAACCTTACACCAGGATAAGGAAATGTCCTGTCAGACTTACAGCAGCAATAGGAGGAAAAGCAGCTACCTGCATCCCTGAAGGCTCGGGATATTTACACATTCCAGCACCCAACCACATAGGGTATCTCAAAGTCTTCTTCTACTATTCTCCCTCCCTGTCAACGACATTACTGAGTGAGAACAATCTCTGTGGAATGACATCTCGCATGCGACGTCAGTTCAGTGGGCAGTCAATCCATAAATCATTCATTGACGACTATGACTCAGCTGCTCCACAAAACGGCAACCTCACAATTATCTGTCATCACAAACAGAACACTGCCAGCAGCATTGTCCTCCATGGAAGCATCATTGATGGTCAATGCTATACACACCCAGTACTGATTCCAGATGTTGACATTGCATCTCCATATGCTAATTGTGCCACATCGTCTGCCTATGCTCTGGCTACTGACATGCAGTTCAAGGAAGCTTGCGAACTGGCCTCCCAAGAAGCCATTAGCACCTACAGATATGATGTATACACCAATCTTGTCACACTGCAAAAATGCACAGAGGCAGCTCAAGCTCAGTCTGATACCAGCGACGTTCCAAAGTTTGATGCTCAATTGTTCTTCACCAAGATTGTGGACAAAAATATCCCCATCCACACCATCAAAACCAAGACATCGAAACTTCTGTGGCATCAACAATTGGGACACCCGTGCGATGACTTTCTGTATCAGGCTCATAAGCACATTGTTGGAGTACCAAAGTTCAAGCGTCAAACAAGTATTCTTGACCAATGCCCAACTTGCATACAATGTAAGCAAACCAAAACACCTGCTGGCTCACAATCCACACGAAAGGCCACACAACCGTTTCAAGGTTTATCCATTGATTTTGCATTCTCAGGTGCCAGATCCTCCAACAGCAAACGCAAGCGCGATTATGAAGGCATTCGTGGAGAAACAGCTTGGATTCTCATCACAGATCACTATACTGGTATGAAATACGGTGATACACGAATCTCGAAGGCAGCGCCACTGCATTGGTTGGAACATTTCTTCGCCCAGTACAACCCAACCTGTGCCGACAAGTATGTTTCAGTTGATCAAGGCGGAGAACTCTATCACAATCCTGATGTCAGAAACCTCTTCTCTGCGTTTGGATATTCAATTTTCCCCACTGGTGCGGATGCTTCACACCAGAATGGTACAGTTGAAAGAGGGCATCGCACACTGGCTAATTCAATGCGCACCATGCTGTCTGGTGCTAATTTGCCCATCAAGTTCTGGCCCTTTGCTTTCTACCATGCACTTCGGTTGTCCAATGCATTCCCTGAAGGCAACCAACCACATTCACCATTGGAATTGGCAACTGGCCGTAAGGAAAACCTTGCTGATTTCCGAACCTTTGGTTGTAGAGTTTGGGTTAGACCCCCAGGCAAAAGATCTATTAAACTCAAACCCAATGCACGAAAAGGCATCTTCCTGGGTTTTGTCCCATACACTACCAGAAACATCCTTTGGTATGATACTGAGACCCACCGCGTCAAAATAGCCACCCATGTCAGGTTTGATGAAGGGATGAATGATCTCCCACTTGTAGATCTCCCAACTAATGTCAAGCATCTACTCCGGACTGATGACAACACTCCACTTCCTGCAGAACACCGTGAGGTGTCATCTAGTGAATTCCAATTCTCCATCTCCCCCTTTGCGGATCTCACAAATCTCAGACTCACTGTCTCCCCATCTTGTGCTGATCCAGCCTTTGGTCT
The DNA here is from genome assembly GCA_037355745.1 of Pseudo-nitzschia multiseries. Classification (NCBI taxonomy): domain Eukaryota; phylum Bacillariophyta; class Bacillariophyceae; order Bacillariales; family Bacillariaceae; genus Pseudo-nitzschia; species Pseudo-nitzschia multiseries. The sequence continues at coordinate 8,353,109 of CM074782.1, read as the reverse complement.
TCGATATGCCACCGACTCACTGATTGGCAGAGCTTACATCACAGATATCATTCCAAACAGTCCTGCCTCAAAGCTTTTCTCCTCCCGTAAGAAGACTCTCTCTAAGCTCCGCGGCGCTTATATTGTATCTATCAATCACAATCGTGTCTTTACTGCTGCTGATGTTACCACAGCACTACAGGAAAATCACGATCGAGGGGTGCGGGATTCTTCAATAGATACACCAATTACCTTTGCACTTGAAGAAAAATTATCTATGAAGGAGGTCAGGAAACACTCAAATGAATATGGTTTATTTGCTCCCAATACCTCCTGGAAGGAACCCACTGCTGAAGAAGATCCACCATTCTTGGACCGGATTTCATCAATCAAAGCTATCCAGCGCATTGGTACCAAATACAAGCAGCTGATACAATCAAGAATCAACCAGGTTGATAGCACTGAAACACTCCATGCCTCCATCCAAAAACACTTGGCACCCATTGAAGATGACATGGAGGTTGTCATTCCTACTATTGATATTGCATCCCTCAGAGCTATCACCAAGCTTCATAAACCAGGAAATCATGCATTACCGCTAGATGCAGATTCACTATCCACTGAAGAAATTGAACTTTTCATCAAGGCCATCAATTCCAAGGCAACTACACCTGAAGAACAAGCACTAGGGCACTTCACTCAAAGGAATCTCAAGCCTTTATCTACATGGCCTGAATGGCAAGCTGGGGAGCGAAAACAGCTTGATCAGTTTGAAGATTTGGAAATGTTTGGATCACCAATTCAATACCCTAAGGACCCAGACGCTATCATTCTCAGGCCTCACTGGCAATACAGTGTCAAAAGGAATGGTGTCAGAAGAGCCAGGCAATGTTGCAATGGAAGCAAGTATGCAGCGCCAACCCTGCATGCCATAGCAATGTCATACTCATCGTGTGTTGAACACCCCATCCAAAGACTGTTCTTTGCCATTGCAGCAAGTCTCAATCTCAAAGTCTATGGGGGGGACGCTGCTGATGCCTATGCGCATAGTCCAGGACCCAACATTCCTACATACATGACTATTGATGATGCATACGCAGAATGGTACCGGCACAAGCATGGCAAGGACATAGACAGAAGATTGGTACTCCCAGTCCTTCGAGCACTTCAAGGCCACCCAGAATCAGGTAGACTATGGGAGACCCACATCAACAAGATCTTAAAAGATCCCGATCTCAATTTCAAGACCACCACGCATGACAGAACAATCTATACCACAGTTTTTGAAGGTGAAACAGTCTACATGTTGAGACAAGTTGATGATTTTGCACTAGCTTGTACATCAGAATCCATATCCGACAAGATCTATGACATTATAGGTGCAAGGCTCAAGCTACCAAAGGAAGACGTGATCCCCTTTACAAAATTGGGATTGCTCGAGGACTTCAATGGAATTGACGTCAAACAAACAGCTGATTACATTGAACTGTCCTGCGCCAATTACATCGACCGGATCATGACATCCCATGGTTGGGAGACTGATTCTAAGATGAAACCCCACTCCAAGCCATCAGCGCCGTTATCAACTGAAGTACTGAGCCAACTGCAATCACATACGGATGGACCATTAGAAGGCACCAAGGAACACGCTGCATTACAATCCACATCTGGGTTCTCCTACAGAACACTCTTAGGTGAAATGATGTTTGCATACGTGAGTTGCCGGCCAGACATTGGCTATGCAGTGACGCTGATGTCAAAATACAGTTCCAATCCCACTGCCTTCCACTATTCAAGTCTGAAGAATATAGCCCGCTATCTCAGAACAACCAGATCTTGGGGTATTAGGTTCTACAGACCAAATGCCGAGCCATCTTTACCATCTGGAAAATCATACACCGACGTAGCCCAAGATGTATCACTCCCAAAATTCCCTGAAGATATCAAGCAAGCCAAACTGATGTGTTTTGTGGACGCTGCATATGGAAATGATCGAAAACACCGGAGGTCCACCACAGGATACGTCTTCACTTATGCTGGTGGAGCAATTGTTTACAGATCCAAAGCTCAGTCACTTACTGCACAGAGTTCTACCGAATCTGAGTTCATTGCTGCCGTCACAGCAGCCAAAACAGCCAGATATCTCAGGTCTATACTCAAAGAATTAGGTTTCGCCCAGGTTGGCCCAACTCCGATCTATGAAGACAACGCATCAGCAATTGAGATCATCAATGCTCAGAAGCCAACTGAAAGAACCAGGCACATTGAAATCAGGTTCTTTGCAATTCAAGCATGGAAAGAAAATGGTGAAATTAATATGATTCATATTCCTGGAGTTATCAATCCGGCGGATGACCTAACCAAACCATTGGGATGGATCTTGCACGCCCGACATGCAAGATATATCATGGGACATTACCCAGGATAAACCAGTCGGCAGTGCGCGCTTCGACAGTATTAATAGGAGAAGCGATCGAACAATTCCGATTCGATATGAACGTTTGATCCATCAATCGGTTGATCCAAACGTTTGATCTAAATCTGTCATCGAGCGCTGGATCTCATATTACAATCACGTTGATTTGATTTGATTCACTCACGCTCGGATTCGATCCGATTGATCATACGGATGCAGACGAATCGACCCAAGGTCAAACATACTCCGACAGTAATCCAATACAAAAGTATTGGATCAAGGGGTGTGTTGTCGGCGAAAAATACGGACTTTGTCGGCATCAAATTCGATTCGAAAAAACCGACGAAACGAACGAAACGACGACCGAGGTGCGGGAAGACGATACTACATACGAATATTCCAAAGACCGAAGCTTAGAATCAAACGCACCTCCACTACTTGGAAATCTCTAAGTGGTAAAAATGATATCACTTAGGGCTACAAACAAAAGACAGTAATCGGTTAGAAACAAGACATATCCAAAGACCTGACCAATAAGTGAACACTTGGAATCCATAAGTACATTCAAAAGAATTTACTTGATATCCCGTGAGGAAATTACTTATTGCAATCAAGAAAATCAATACCGATTCCCGATAGGCCTCATATCTAGCATATATACCACGAACAAGCATACGCCCTATCGAACAGATTACTTAACAACACGAATGACCGATACCACCAAATGACCGATACAGTAAGACCAACACGACGTTAATACAGCAACAGCAACAGCAGTATCAGTACGAAGAACATAACAGATAACCGGGGAAGATCTCTACCATGTAAAATACAGAGAGCCCCGATACAGTGAAATACACAGTAAAATAAGAGCGTCTCTCGAAACTCACATCTCTTTAAATTTTAACATCATATACCTTTGGTCGATTTTTAGAGTAACAACAAATGCCACGCAAGCCGGTCTTCAACCTTGAAGACTGGATGAAGAACATATCCAAATTCTCCATGTGCTTCTCTATGTGCAATGTACGTTGAATTTCGATTCAACGGCTGTTTACTGTTACAAGCCTTCCAACTGCTCCTCGGAGTAGTTGACAGAAGAGCTAGCTCACAATCTTAGTTTTTAACCAATACATAAACCTTATTTTAGTACCTTTTTAGAGGCATACGACAACAGTGTTGAACATTTTGCTTCGGTACAAATTCTACGTAGGCCTACTTTGTCTCTTTGTCATTAACACCTATTCGTACCGGTAGGTTTCTGGGTTTTCGTGAATGTTTTCCTTGGTGATGACAATGCACATTATTGAAGATGTCAACATCCTTGTAGGGGGGGCTACGTGTAGGAGTCCGCCCACGTCACTTTTTGTCTTGACACCCCGAATCATCTATTTTCCAAAAAAATGAAGAATATTTTGCAATATCGGCGAACTGCGTGAATGAAAATCCACCTATTGTTTTAAGTGTTACTTTAAGCTCTTGTTCGTCGTCATATTGGGCGACGAACCATTTGTCTTAAGTAGAACTCACACACACCAATCAAATTCAATGTCATAATTTTGGTGATCCGCTCGAACGAATACCGTACCACCAATTGGTTTCGCTACTGTACCGTATACCGGTAATACCGGTAGGATACTGTATTATTCCAAACAATACGTAATAGTCGATCAACCATAACCAAGTTCCCGGTTTCACGGGGTTCCAAGGTCCATCCTCCGGCAGTCATGTTACAGCTCCAAGTGCAGTGTTTTACGACAGGTACGTACGAACCCGTACGGGAACTTACGGCTTACGAAGCGACGTTTTTTTCAACCTCGGTCCTACGGTAGGTACGTACGGTACTCGTACACGATTTAGTGCAATTGTGTTACAATCGATTGTTGTTGCAACTAAGATTACGTACTCGACACAACCTCCATCACTGCTATCGCATGCATTCAGCGCATTCGGAACAGGCAACAACTCTTTTGTACTCGCGAGAAAGTCAACCATAGGAGCCGGACGGACCGATTGATCGACTTGCTCTTTCCTGATTCTCCTTTGCAAGCTGTACCACTTCAATAGCATGAGTTCTTTTGGTCGACTGTCCGGAAAGATGTTCCGGTTCCTCTCGCTCGCCTTCCTTGTGATGATGGTGTTCTTTCTTTTGGAGGGAGAAGCTTCCGGGGGAGTGCACTCGAAGCGAAACAGCGATGGTATCAAATTTCCTCGCTATGAAGTTTACGATTTGCCAGCTATTCAGTGGGCCTGCGAACCATTTTTAGAACGGCACCACGCGATGGAAGCAAAACAACTCGGGCACCATATCAACCCCATGAAAGAGAAGACGAGAGAACTTTGTCTTAAACTTCGCGGAGGAAAAATTGTGGAGGGAACCGTCAAATCCAATGACAGCGACGTAATTTTGATCGAGGAAAGCACAACAGAAGTTGCTGCGGATAACAGCAACAGCAGCATGGACGAAAGCAGCAGAACTATGATGGAAAGCGACGAGAACGCCGATGAAGAGGACGGAATTGGATGTTGCCGAAAGCGAGTCGTCGTTGCCGTCTTCTCCTGTCACTGATGGCTCGTCGCCTGTCAATGTGGATCGTGCTAAAACAACAACAACGACAACAACAACACGAACAGAGGAGGATAAGTCTACCTCAGCAGATGAAGAAGAACAACGTTGTCCCTCCGAACAGGCAAATCTCGCACCCAGTGCCGCACCCTCTCTCTCTGATGCGGACTATAAATTCTCTGTCTTTCAAAAAGGTGATGGACACGAAACCGATTCGGACGGTATTCCCGACCGTTACTTGAAAATGCAGGGCAATCGACGCGACTTGGCCAAGGCGGCACTGGAGAATACCGTGAAGTGGCGAAAAGAGAATAACGTCGACACTATCTTGGCGCGCCCTCATCCGAAATTTGACATATCGAAGGCGGTCTTTCCGCATTATTTCTGTGGACGGGACGACGCCCAACACGTCATTCTGCTGCAACGACCGGGCTTGCTGAACGTCAAACTGGCGCACAAGAACGGTTTGACGGGGGAAGAACTGCTCTTTCACTACATTTATGTGATGGAATACCTCTGGCGCATCGTCGACCCCGCACCACAGGCAACTATGACGTCAATTATCGATCTGACCGACATGAACATATCGATATTGCGCAAACGAGAGCAGCTCAGGATCGGCTCCTTGTTTTTGTCAACCATGGACGCTCACTTTCCGCAGCGTTCCCACAAAACCTTCCTGATCAATGCACCCAAGTGGTTCGGGGCTCTCTACAAAGTTGCCTCTCCGTTGTTGCGAGAAAGCACGAAGGAAAAGATCATGATACTGACCAAGGGGAAGGAACAGGATGACATCTTGAGAGATTTGTTGCGGGATTGTCCGATTCCAGAGGGCGCAAAATACGAAGATGTCCCTGCCGGAATCATGGAAGAGGAATTGCGCGACTTTGTAAGTATTGATTTTTGTTCGGAGAGTGCAAAGGCGAGTGGGACGTGACATTCGCAATTATCCAAGGATCTATCATTTTGTTCGGTTCTATTGTGATCTCGCTTCATATGTTGCGTTCGTGTCCCTGTGGTTTCGTTGTTGTTCAATTTTGGTTGCCTCACATTTGCCTCGACTTGGTTACGTTCGACTGTATTATATTATTATACCCATTCGTCTACACTAGTGTTTGGCGCGATTAGAGGAAGCCGGGGAAACGATGTTGCCCGTCGAACCTATTTAGGTTCAAAATCACATCAATGCGTCCGATATTGATCAGCACCAAAACAGCTACGTGCAGGTGAAATACTTAATAACTTTTTCTTGCACAAAATGACTCAACCATTGATTGAAGTGCCATTCAAAACTGTTCCAATCTAGAACCAAATTCTGCGGTAGCAACGAGTTTCTTAGTTCAATAGTTGCACCGTGCATCTATAGCACTGCAACCATTCTGTGATTAACACTTTAGGATTTGATCGATCATGCTCTGAGCCTGGCGAATGTACATTCCACCAAAGAGGACGTCGTGGTTAAGAATGTGATAGAGATTGTACACGATTTTTCGTTTCTCGTGGCCTTCCGACAGCGGCCACACTGAGTTGTACCCGTCGTAAAAGTCGTTTGTGAACCCGCCAAACAGGTAGGTCATGGCCACGTCCACTTCCCGGTCACCGTAGTAGGCCGCGGGATCGAAAATCGTGGGTGCGATCCCGCCGGCAGCTTCGCGGTCCTTGCAAAATCCTTTGTTCCCACCCCATAGGTCGCCGTGGACGATGCTTGCTACGATCGGATCCCCACCGCGGGCCTCCGGCGCCAGCAGCTCCCGTGTCTTTTGGCGCAGGGCCGTTATCTTGTCGGACGAGAGTCCCCCGGCGTTTCCGGTCAGCTTCAGCATGTGGCCCAGCCGGTGCTCGTCCCAAAAGTCGGCCCAGTCGGCGTGCCACGGTAGGTTCGGTTGGAAGGTGGCGCCAATGGTGTTGTCGACGGGAAAGCCAAAGGGTTGATCCAAATTGGGAGACACGCCGGTCTGGTGCATTTTGGCCAGTGCCACTCCCAGTTCGAACTGGCCAATGGATCCACCGCCACAGAATTCCAGGTATTCAAAGAGTGCGAAGGCCTGGCCGGTGCCTTCTTGCTCCCCGCACGCGATTGGGGTGGGGACGCGAATGGTGTGGGTGTCCGACATGGCCTTGACGCCCTCGTACTCTGCTCGGAGCATGTCGTATCCGTTTCGTGCCGATTTAATGAAGTACTTGGTGTTTGTTTCTTTGTCGAGGAGAGCTCCGGTGGTGGCACCCCCGCCTCCCGCGGCTCCTCCCCCCGTCGTGGGTTGGAGATTGACGGATCGTCCGAGGGCTTCCGATGCGGCACTCGACACCGTATCGAGAAAAGTCGCTTTGAGGGTCATCGCGGTGGTTCTTCCCCTCGCGCTCGTTGTCACAAAGGCTTGGGACGGGAGGATAAGTGCAATACCGAATACCGATGCCAGGGCAGTGATGGAAATAGAAACACCAATCAGAATTCTACCGAAACGTATCGGACCGGCACCTCGGGATTGGGCAAGGATCATAGTCTATGTTGGTGCTGGTGGTCGCTCCTCTTGCCTCTTGGACGAATAGTCTATTGTGGTAAAAGTAACCAAACCGCTTAGACGTAGAAGTAGTACGGTACGGAGTATCTTCCCGGTTAGTAAGATTGCAATATTTGGTTGTTGGATCGATCGATCATCGATGATGCTGTCGGCCGACCATGGGAATAGACCCTTTTCGGTGCTTCGTATCCTACCGGGGGTATTGGGTGATTGAGTGATTCCCACCTCGACTAAAGTAATAAAAGTTCGGGACTAAACTAATAAATCTATTCACATAGTGCATAGATTTATTAAGAATGGAATATCTTTTTTCAGTCGAGACTGCACCGACTGAAAAAACTTTATTAACTGAATAAAAACAGAATAAACTTGAACGGAATCACTAAAATCAAATATTTTAGTCACCCAACGCACGAATCACTCATGTGCACCTCTTGCACCTCTTTTGCCGGGCATGCTTGCATGTTATTTTTGGTGATCATCGCCAATTTTGCTGAGCTGAAAAATTGCAAAAGAAAAGAAGAAACAAATTGCAGTCCGGAAAGAAAAGAAAGTCCGTAAAGAAACAGCAACAGCAATGGCAACAAGAACAGTACGACTTGTCTCTCCAGCACATTAGACACGGCGGCACCAGCAGCAGCACCAATGACCACTGTTGCTGCTCTCGTGGCGCATGCTAGATTACTACTAGATGAATTGGATGACGATGAGTTGATTTCAATTCGTTTTGGCTGCTCGGCACATAAAAGAAAAGGAACACCACCAGCAATACCATCGATTGTAACAATCAACAGCATGGTGCCCCCCTCGTCGACTGCAGGCAGAGGCAGGAAAGCCGGCATTGGCAACTACACCAGGGCCGAGTTGGTGAACATGTTTGCTGCGATTAGAGCTATCATGCCAGCTGGAACAGATGACTGGGAGGACGTTGCAGACTTGCACTCTGAAAAATTTCCTGGAAGGGATGGTACTTCCATTCGAAACAAATTCAACCGATTGCAACGGAAGAAGGCGCCAACAGGCAATCCGAACATTAGGTGGGACATTAAGGAGGCAAAGGAAATCCACCAACTGATAGGGGATAAGTCATTCGTTGTAGACGGAGAAGATAGGTATGACGTTGAAAGAGATGAGTTTACTCGTCCTCCTCCTCCTTCTGCTGCAAGTCAACCGGTACCACTTCTACTTGGACAACAAACTCAACCAACACAACCACTCCTTCTTGGTCAACCAACTCAACCAACACAACTCGAAAGTCAACACGTGGTTCGACCGCCCGAAGAAGTTAGTACTATTACTACTAGCAAGAAGAGACAGTACTGTAAAGGAAACGATTCGAAGATGATGAATACCATTGCTCAGGTACTAAAGCTGCAGCAGCAGGCATTGGAACAACAGCAAAGATATCAGGAAAAGGCAGATGAAGAGAGAAAGGTTATGATGCAGGTACTTGTTGCTCACGTCGGCCGTCCTAGTAGCGCCGGTGGTACTAGTGGTAGTGGTGGTGCCGGTCGTAGTGGTGGTGCCGGTCGAACGAGATTGACATCTCCTCCTCCTACTAGTGGCGGCAGCAGGAGCGGTCGTGCTGGTCCTATTACTCCCCAAGTTACTACTCCCCAACTTACTAACGTTACTGAAGGGGGGAAGCTCAAAAGGAAAGTCAACAGTCTCCAGCATCCCGACTACAGCAGTGACAACAGTGACAGCAGCAACAGTGACGACGACGATTCGTTGACGTCGATTAGTTAGTTAGTTAAACGATCGATTAGTTATGGAATCGAATCGATCGATTAGTTAGGAATCGAATCGATCGATTAGTTAGGAATCGAATCGATCGATTAGTTAGGAATCGAATCGAATCAATCGATTAGCTAGGATTCGAATCGAATGGATTAGTTAGTTAGTTAGTTAGGTAGTTAGTTAAAATAAAAGAATCGATTATTAGTTAAGAAACTCAACAACAACAACAACATTACTCCAGACAGAAACTTAGGCTACAAAGCAGGCAATAGAAAAACTCTATTGCAATACCTTAAAAGAGAGATCGAAAACCACGAGAGGTGCGCTGGAGCAAAATTATTCGAACGTGTTTTCCACTGCTCTAAATACGACGACTAATCGATCGAACGACTGCTCTAAGAAATACGACGACTAGTACGACGACTAATCGATCCAATTCGCAATTCAATTCGTAATTCAAATCGTAATGCTAATTCGTATGATTATCTAATTTGCTAATCATGATGGACGAATCGATTGATTGATTCGACGACTCTAAAATACGTCGTTAGCGGTTTCAGTTGGTACCAAATTGTACGAGAAGAAGCCATACGACTTGAAACCTTCAGTCTGACTCATGTAGGTGTTGAGTATGGTGTTGATTCCAACCTTAGATGTCTGGAAGTTGTACAACAACACGACAAGCTTCAGAATGACCCTCCTGTCTCCTGTTTCTTCCAGCAACATGTTATCTTTGAGTCTAGGGAACCCACCTTGGATCTGTCTCATCCCCCATTCCGACATCTGTCTAACGCTGGTTGCATCTCTGTTCACTGCAATAGCCTTACGAACGGCCCGTCTTTTCATTTCTCTGGCCTCTTCCATAGGTGTACCCTCAGGTATTTCTACAGGAGCTGTCACAGGGTCATATTGACTACTTCTAACAAGGTATTCGTTTGTAGATATCTTAAACGCCGAATCAACTACACTCTTTGCCTTATACAGCTCATACATCCGCTCCATCTTTTGATACAACCCGTACTCGGCCTGAGTACTATCATGCCAAGAACCAGGACAGTTCAAGACACAAGCCCGGATCCTCCCATCGGGGCAGAAAAGAAATACACTGTTGACATATGTACCACAAGTCCAACCGTTGTAGTATGGATTCTATTTGGTCCAGTCGCCAGACTGCTGGATATGCAGTTTCAGGCCATCACAGGCAGCCCACACTCTGTGTGGACGTAGAGTTGGATACTTTGTGGCAATAGCATCGATGTATTGTTGAATCTCGTCTTCATTTGGCAAACAAATTTTTGCAGAAGGATGGTCTTGTAATGCAGAAACAAGGAGCTTCCGTCCAAATTTCAGCCATCTGTACATAGGGGAAGCTGTAATTCCAAATGCTATAGCAACTGCTCTTGCTGCTGATCCTCTGGTTCGGAACCAGAATAAGACAAGAGCAAGACAGCCGGTTGCATCAAACTCTCTCCTTTGAACAAGATCGTGTTTTCCTTTTTTACGGATCCGAATCGATCCGGTGTTCTTATCGACGGTGTAGGAATTGTAGACTGGCTCAAATATATGTAGAAGCTCCCTGAATACTACGTGGTCGACTCCACAGCAATTCAAAAGGGCTTGATCATTGCCCGATCGATAGAGATACATGAAAGCAGATTGGCTGTATCTCTTAATTGCAATCCTAGGAGTTCTCCGGTCCCTTCTTTTCTTATCTTCCTCGCCAAGCAGTGGATTGTTGTAATCGGGGGTTAAGAAGTAGTTATCATCCTCATAGTAGTCTCCAAGCGCTTCTAGTAACTCCAGGGCCATGGTGATTGTCGATTGTCGATTGCTGTACTAGTAGAGTGTTTCGCGAAAGAAAGAGTGTTTCGCAAAAGAGTGGTGTTTCTTGCTGGAGAGCAATGTGAGTGAATTAGCGAGGATATCTACTACTAGTAATTTTACCAGCAAAGCCAACAATCGATACGGTACATAGAAAATTCTGAAAATTTCAACTGCCGGCCATCCTTGAATACTTAACAGGCTTGCTTGCCAAAATTAGGCCGGTAGGTGGCGCGGATAGTGATTCAACAGACATAAACAGACAGTTACTGTTTCTTATTCAGGGATTCCGAATTCCATATTTGGCAGGTAATAAATGTATTCGTCCGTTGGGCATGATAAAAAATCTATTCATCTATTCACTCGTGAATATATTTTTATTACTTTGGTCTTTTATTCACTTTTCGAGGTGGGAATCACTCATTTCCGAAATACTTTTTTATAACGTACATAGATTTCTGTTTTTAGTATTTCGGGAATGAAAATTTTGTACATACTTTTTTTGCCGGCTGGTGCATAAATCTCATTTTGGAATGTGGAATCTCATTTTGGAATGTATGTATACAAGCATGCCCAAAACAACATGTGGATTCTGCGAAACAACATGCGGATTCGGTTATAAAAAAGTGTAACGTTACAAATCATAGTCGATGTGAGCTCACCTCGACTATGATTTGTAACAAAAAGACTGGTCAAGTAGAATATTTCCGGTTTATGTAGTACATACAAGTATTTCGGGAATCACCCATTGAGGTGTTACAACAACAAGCAACCCATTCTATCACACTGTACCGTACTACGTAAATCGTACTTCGTACTACAAAATTTGTAACAGCTGTCCGACTCTCCAGTCAAAGAAGCTCTAAATATAAACCCTTGGGTTAAGGTCAGAATGCCCTTCCCCTTTTACATATTTCTACAGGGCGCTACAGAGCAACTCCCAGGAAAAAACTGAAGAAATCTGCCTACCTAGGTACGGTAGAACTAATTCTACATGAAATTGTTCAGAATTACATTATGGCTCGAACTGAACCAATTTTCAACCCAGAACAGCAGACAAACTAGCCATTTATGCAAGGATGAGTTGGATAGATTTTGCATGGCCACAAGTCTACTGCAACTGCTTCGAATCAATCACCAAGGTCATGAGGGTTGGAGGGGGATTTGGTAGGGGAATTTGTGTAGAAAATTACTACCAGAGTTTTTTTACAGGAAACAAGTGTAGAATTCGTACCAGGCATTCTGATCTTATTCCGAGGATTTAGGAGCTTCGATCCGAGAGGCAGACGGCTGTCACAAAGTCCGCCTCTCCAATCGAAGCTCCTAAGCCCGAGGGTTAAGTATTAAATTCGTTTCGTGCCCAGAAGTACCAAAGCTACCCGATGGTAGATATTCTATTTGTACAAATCAATGAGTCCCGTATCAACCAAAGTAATCGATTCCCACGGCATATTGATTCCCACGGAGCATCGATTCCCATCGCGCATTGACGGTGAGCAATCTCTGTTTTATAATATTGCCATTGTTCTTCGGTGAGCAAACTCTGATTTTACAAAGTATCACACAAGCTACGGGAGCAATGCCTGACCTTAATGATAAACATATCATGGGGTCTTCCTAACGGAACAAGAGAAGAAAACCGTTGGCGTGTGATTCTCACACAATATATACATACATACAGATATATACGGTCAGCGACCAATGCATGTACGGAAATAATCAGCGAGTAATCTCATCACTACGCAACAGCAGTTGCAACGTATTCATCTCAATAAAAGAGATATCTTGCGTTTCAGCAAGATTTCACTTTATCTCATACTTTTAACATTCAACTGATTTATATCCCAAAATTCACACTAGTTGCTATCAACTACCTGTAATCTACATTACTAAGGTCTGTCTTGCTGTATCTGAATAAGTTCACAGTAAGAAGAGATCTGGCATTTCCATAGTCTCGCCTGTAGTCTGATTATCCGTTGTCGAAAGTATCCAATCACAATTGTCACGCGTAGAGTACAATCGTTCGTCTACTAACACACTAACACAGCGTTGCTGTTCTTCAGAAGCCTTTGAATCAGACTCTCAATGGATCGGATTCAGAAGGAAAATAATAGATTAACAGTCGCAAGCTCCAAGGTGGCTTGCACACAAAGAACAGGGACGAAATTGAATACAATCCCTACGCTGGCATATGCCAATCGCACATCGTCTACGGAGCAGTTTCCTTTCACCACGCGATTCCTCTGACTGAATCGGAATCATCATCAAGACTGAACATGCCTGCCAATCCATTTGGTGGTGGTAACAGCACTGGAGATGGCACCGCCGCTACTGTAACCAGTTTTCCTAGTTTTGATTCCCATATGAAGTTGATACTCATAACCATATTCCGTCTAGCAAAGGAAGAAAATAGCTATCTGTGTGAGGCTCTCCGAGAAGGAGGATTACGCGAGTGGCCGATTTTCCTCGATGCACTCCTTGAACATGGTTTTGCCGGCAAACTTACCTACATGGATACTGGTAGTGGACTACCAACCCAGCTTTCACCGATCCATCCAACGGACCATAGAAGCGCTCGCAGATTTCTCAAATGACTTGCGCAAGAGCAAAAAGAATTGGAAGGATGTAGCGTCATATTTGTACGACAGTTTCAGTGCCTTCCTCATGACACATGCACTGCGTCTTCAGAATGAATCTATGCTGAATCCTCCAGCTCCTCCTCCAGGAACAAATAAGAACAAGTCCCCTCAACAAGTGAAGTACCAATCTTGGTGCCAAAAATCACGTGATGAAAAGTCGTTCACACCCCTCACGAATGACTCAAGATTCGAACATTGGCTCGTGAGTTTCAAGGCTGAACTAGAGGCATACGCATTGATACCAAAACATTCCTCGATGAAACTTAGCCTCCTGCTGCACTACAAGGCTACACAGGTGACCTTTTCAGTCAAACAGTGTGCCTTCTTCTGGGTTCTAATGTTGGAAGTCTTCAAAAGTGACTTATCAGCGTCATGGGTACACAGCCATTCCACCACACGCAATGGACGTCAAGCATACTTTGATTTTGTAAATCTTCACAGCGAATCAAGAGCCAAGGTATATGACAACTCAACTCAATTACAGGCGTTGCTGAAGTTGAATCTCAGCAACTGGAAAGAATCTAAAGTGAAATTTATCACACATTGGTTTGAAGAATTGAATCACCTCAACAAGCTTCGTCCTCCCAACAAGCCCCTTGAGTACCATACTGCAAAATCAGCATTATGTCAGGCATGCTATCCCAGCTTTCAGCTAAGTGAACAGTTTGCTAAAGTCAAGGATCCAGGCGGCACAAATAGTACCGTGACAGATGCAGTCGCTGAGGCAGCTGCTATCCACAAACTCAAAATCACGCTTCTACTCGAAGCAACTCGCCTCGATTCTCAGTCCGCAATGTCGGCTCCGAAGTCCACAGTACATGCACATGTACACAACTTCTCATCTGGACAAGGCCAAAACCATGACAACTATGCTCTCCCTATCAGAAGGTGACTACCAAGACTATGCGGTATTCAAGGCTGGACGTGCACCTGACCCTACCACACGCTTGCCCACTGGCATATGGAAGGCCCTATCACGTCAAGACATGAAGAGTTGGCTGAATTTTTCCCCGGAAGGCAAGAAAATAGTGGTCGCATCATTACGGCGCGAATTGCTCCCAGATGATCAGCCGGATCCCAATGCTGTCAAACCCATCACCCGGAAGGCATACACACATGGGCATTCCGTCTCATTCCTTGAAGATGATACCTCGAGGGGGGATACACATACCAATGCCTCAGCAGACCTCCATCCCGCTGTGGAAAATGATCGTAGAGGTGTCTTCCATGCATCACTTGGTGTATACAAGTCTCAGACTTCTTCCCCCAAGGACCAAAGACCCCTCAAGTCTTCCGTGTTGCCTGCACATCCCGCAAGATTCCTCTCTGAGAATCCTGACATTGGGTACAAAAAGGATGGCGATACCCAGATACCTGTGGGAACATCCTCTTAATCCGTCAATTTTCATCAATGGTATAACCCTGACGATGATCTGACCTTCCCACATGATAATCAAATACCATTGTACACCTACCGTGCTCACAAAGCTACGGTCACCAATCCCGGCTTTGCTATGGTCGACCGCGGTGCAAATGGTTGTATCATTGGTAATGATGCATGCCTCATCTCCAAAGATATTCCGCCCTGATATGTCAATGTCACAGGCATCAACAATCACCAAGTGCAGAATATTCCCATTGCAACATGCGGCGCCTATTCCGTTTCAAATAGAGGTCCCATCATCCTCATTTTCAATGAATGTGCATATACGGGACGACACCCCTCAATTTTGTCCTCCGGCCAGATGGAAGCATATTTCTCCAATGTAGATGACACATCCATCAAAGCGGGCGGTGGACAGGTAATCACCACCTCCGATGGATATGCACTGCCTCTCAGCATTTGACATGGTTTACCATACCTTGCCATGCAAAAGTACACGACTATTGAATTTGACACGCTCCCACATGTTATCATGACATCCGATAAACACTGGGACCCATCCGTCCTTGATACCACAATCAGTGCTAAAGATGAAAACTTTCTCCAGAAATATCCTCCTCAGTCGCAACACCTTCCATATACCGAATACGACGAATACGGAAACCCACATTGTCTTGAAGGGTTAGATATCTCTGTATCTCCTGGCTCGTCCACGGTTACGTCTCTCAGTTTGTACTCCAGTCACTGCACTCGATCACCCTTTCTCCCTATTGATGATCATGGAACCAACAACCGCTCATTCTGGCTTACTCCTACCAACTATGTTCATCAGGAACGCCTCGCATGCTGCATTCCCCCTCCAATCTCCGAGACGGTCACTGCTTTTCCCACGGATTGTACTGCTAGTGATGATACACGTACCGCAACTACACCCTGTGAACGCTACTATCCCAACAAACATGATTACTTATCTCTGAAACCTTTCTTTTGCTGGGTTTCTACAGATCGCATCAAAGCTACCTTTGACAATTCAACGCAATATGGTTCGTTAGCGGTTAGCCCTGATGGTAACATTTTCAAACGTTTTCATTCCCCCCAGCCGGCTATGAACGTTCGACCATTCAATGACGACGTCTTGTCTGATGCTGTCTATTCCGATGTCCCAGCAATTGATGGCGGTTCCAAACTTGCCCAGATTTTCTTTGGTCGGAAGTCTCACTATCATACATGTTGAAGAGATGCGCACCACCGGCGACTTTCTATCATGCTTTCAGAATTTCGTTCAAAAATGGGGCAGGCCTCTTTGCCTCCTATGTGATCATAGGAACTACCAATCTAGTAAGAGGGTCACCGATTATCTCAAAAGTGTTATGGATTGGACTCTGGCAAAGTGAACCCTATCACCAACACCAGAATCAATTTGAACGGCGATATCAAATAATTAAGCGTATTGTCAATTGCGTCATGGACCGTACAGGCACACCACCACATCTCTGGTTGTTGTGCATGACATACGTCGCCGGACTCCTCAATGTTATTTCTGATCCTACTCTGTCGGACAAACAACCGGTCTTCATTGCTACCGGTACACTTGGCGACATCAGCGCATACACCAGTTTCTTCTGGTTTGAACCTGTTTATTTCAAGACCAATGACTCCCCTTTCGGTACCCAGTCTGCCGAATGCCTCGGTCATTTCGTAGGCATTGACGAACATGTTGGCAATGGACTTTGTTTCCGCATCTGGGATCCAGTCACCAACAAATTACTTGACCGTTCTGGTGTACGTTCTGCTCTTACCCCTGAGTCACGCAACAAACGAGCTGGCCTCTTTACAGATGACGGCTTCATCAAATGGCGTAAGGCCAAGGATTCCTTACCCCAATTGTACGCCACTGGTGACGCTCCTACACTCACAAAACATGGGGAGCATATCACTACGAATAGCCCCACTGCAGATTCTACACCACAGAACGTCCCAGCTACTCCTCCTCTTGGCATCTCAACTACGGACTCCGACACCGATCGATGCCTCGACACTCCTGCGGAACATGACGACACCACGCTGTCTGTACCTACCGCGCAACCAGGTACAACACCTCCCGCATCTGGTAATCAGGTTATTGTAAAACCACCCTCCCACCCCTTGTTACCGAGCTTTCTATATAAGAAGGTCAATGACAGCCCAAGCTGGTCCCCTTCTCCACTCCCTAACAACTATGAGGAGAGTTTTGATGGTCCTCCTACGACACACATCTTCAGCAAGACATCCGATGGCGTTCTCCTTACTGAAGATGATTTTGATCCACCGGAGCTAGCATACTTTGATGTTAGTGACATCACAACTCCACACACCAACCCCTGCTACTCCTTCCGTTGACCCATCACAGGTAGTTGTTACCAATGAAGAAGGCAATGCACAATTTGACAATGATGGTAAACCCCTTACCATTTCTACCGTCCCGATTGCCGATCTACAAGGAAGATCTTTCCTTGTAACCAACCCCGATGGTACTCCAAAGCGTCTTACCATGGTCGATGTAGAAGACAGTCTTGAACGCAATAACGACTTCATCAAATTCAAGTGCAAGCACTCTGATGACAAACTTGACGATATCATTGCATACAATGATGTCATGAATTACATCCATCGTGATTCAACCCAAGAAGATGGAACACTTTGGTCAGTTTCGCCGAATCCTAGGACACCAAGGTCCACTGGATAAGAACAAGCATCCTCAATACAAAGGTTCCAAGTATAACCTTTGGATTGAATGGGAAAATATGGAACGAACATATGAACCATTAGCCAACATTGCGGCTGATGATCCTGTTACCGTTGCCAAATATGGGAAAGACAACAACTTGCTTGACCTCCCAGGTTGGAAACGTCTCAAAGCGAATCACCAACCTAGCACGACGAACCAAGAAACTTGATCGACTCGTGCATCAAGCCAAACTTCGGTCTTTCCATACCACCCCACAGTACCAATATGGATTCAAGGTACCTTGTAACCACGAAGAAGCCCTCCGATTTGATCAAGCTAACGGAAACACCAAATGGGAAGACGCCACCACTCTGGAAATGGAACAGCTCAATGAATACAATACATTCATTGATAAAAGCGTGTACAAGGCAAGCTCCATCCCACCCGGGTTCCAACAGATCAAGGTACACATGATATATGCTGTCAAAGCATGGACGGTAGACACAAGGCTCGTCTTGTTGCAAACGGTAATCTCACTGAGGCCCCCATCCACAGTGTTTATGCCGGTGTCGTATCTCTCCGCGGTCTACGTATGTGTCTGTTCCTAGCCGAACTGAACAGCCTAGAAGCATGGGGTACCGACATAGGTAATGCTTACCTCAAAGCAGTTACTTGCGAAGAAAGTCTGCATCAAGGCAGGTCCCGAATTCGGATCACTAGAAGGTCATCTATTGATCATCTACAAGGCCTTATATGGCCTCAGATCTTCGGGCAAGTGTTTTGGTGATTTACTAGCAGCTTGCCTTATTGAACTCGGCTTCAAAAGATCCCGCGCAGAACCTGAAATCTTCCTCAAGCCTGGAATGAGCAAGCATGGGGAGCGTGTATATGAACTCATATACACACATGTCGATGATCTATGTCTTTGCATGGCAGATCCCAATTCTTTCCTGGAAATACTACAGTCGGAGCCATACAACTTCAAACTGAAGGGATCCGGACCTATGCATTTTCATCTGGGTTGTGGATTTGAACGCGATGAGCATGGTGTTCTTTGTATGAATCCTATCAAGTTCATCGAAAAGATGGAAGCATTTTATGAACAAATGTTCGGATGCAAACCTAACATCAGGTTCCAGTCACCCATTGCGGAAAACGACCATCCCAAATTGGACTCCTTGGCTTTTCTCAAGGAAACTGGTATACAGAAATACCAAAGCATGATCGGTTCACTCCAATGGATCATCGCCATTGGACAATTTGATGTTCAAACAGCCGTGATGACACTCTCGAGTTTCAGAGCTCAACCACGAGACGGACACCTTGATCGTGCCAAACGTATCTACGGATATATCTCCAAGTTTAGACATTTGAAAATCAGATTCCGCGTGGAACCCCCAGATTTTATATTGACTAAACCGGACACCATCAATTGGTCCAACACCGTCTATGGGGAGCATTCTGAAGAGCTGTCCGACGACGCTCCTGCACCACTTGGGAAGACAGTAGTGTTAACACACTTCTATGATGCAAATCTCATGCATGATATTCTCAGTGGGAAGGCGGTAA
This sequence comes from Pseudo-nitzschia multiseries, assembly GCA_037355745.1. Classification (NCBI taxonomy): domain Eukaryota; phylum Bacillariophyta; class Bacillariophyceae; order Bacillariales; family Bacillariaceae; genus Pseudo-nitzschia; species Pseudo-nitzschia multiseries. The sequence goes on along the minus strand of CM074782.1, from coordinate 8,333,769 downwards.
CCAGCATACTCCATTTCGCGAACAAAACCCCTATGATGTGGTTCTCAAAGAAACAGTCTACTACGGAAACGGCCACCTTTGGAGCTGAATTCGTTGCAGGAAGAACTTGCATCGAGCAAATCGTTGATCTACATCACTCATTCCGATACCTCGGAACACGAGTCCATGACATCTCCTACTCTTGGGGTGACAACGAAAAGATGATTCAAACGTCAACCTTCCCTTACGCAAGGTTGCATAAGCGTCACAACATTCTATCGTTTCACTATGTACAGAGCGTGATAGCAAAAGGCTTCATTCTAATGCTGCACATCCCTGGTAAAGATAACTGTGCAGATATTCTCACCAAGCATTGGGGACACTCAGTTGTGTATCCACTGCTCAAGTCCATCTTCCACTTTTGCGGGAATACCGGCGACCTCCTCCAAGACGATGGAAGCATCATGTAAAACGCGATGACCTTTCACAAGGAAACATGGGGAGTATTAAATTCCTTTCGTGCCCAGAAGTACCAAAGCTACCCGATGGTAGATATTCTATTTGTACAAATCAATGAGTCCCGTATCAACCAAAGTAATTGATTCCCACGGCATATTGATTCCCACGGTGCATCGATTCCCATCGCGCATTGACGGTGAGCAATCTCTGTTTTATAGTATTGCCATTGTTCTTTGGTGAGCAAACTCTGATTTTACAAAGTATTACACAAGCTACGGGAGCAATTCCTGATCTTAATAATAAACATATCATGGGGTCTTCCTAACGGAACAAGAGAAGAAAACCGTTGGCGTGTGATTCTCACACAATATATACATACATACAGATATATACGGTCAACGACCAATGCATGTGCGGAAATAATCAGCGAGTAATCTCATCACTACGCAACAGCAGTTGCAACGTATTCATCTCAATAAAAGAGATATCTTGCACTTCGGCAAGATTTCACTTTATCTCATACTTTTAACATTCAACTGATTTATATCCCAAAATTCACACTAGTTGCTGTCAACTACCTGTAATCTACATTACTAAGGTCTGTCTTGCTGTATCTGAATAAGTTCACAGTAAGAAGAGATCTGGCACTTCCATAGTCTCGCCTGTAGTCTGATTATCCGTTGTCGAAAGTATCCAAACATCATTGTCACGCGTAGAGTACAATTGTTCGTCTACTAACACACTAACACAGCGTTGCTGTTCTTCAGAAGCCTTTGAATCAGACTCTCAATGGATCAGGATTCAGAAGATAAATAATATTAAGGTCAGAATGCCCTTCCCCGGGAAAAATTGAATAAATAAAATCAGTATAGATCTCTACGTAGTTTAGCCTACAAATTTTTGCTCCTTTTTGCCGCTCTTGACGCCACTCCTTCTCGTTTTGACCTGGACCATGGTGGTTGCCCCAAACCTGTTTCAATAGACCCATTGTAGCCCTTTTTCATGTCCAGAGCAATCGCTGCATGGAGAGTGTGTTTATGACCTTTATTGCTTTGAAATCGAGCTTGTAGAACCCATTTTTTGACTGCTTCTTCTTCTTCCGATGAGGAGGACAAAGACAATGATGAAGATGTCAACCTGCTTCTGACAACGAATCATTTCCAATTAACCATGGTGAATGGGAACCCCCTGTATTAAATTCCTTTCGTGCCCAGAAGTATAGGTACCAAAGCTACCAGATGGTAGATATTCTATTTGTATGAATCATTGAGTCCCGTATCAAACAAAGTAATCGATTCCCACGAACATATCGATTCCCACGGTGCACCGATTCCCATCGCGCATCGATGGTGAGCAATCTCTGTTTCATAGTATTGCCATTGTTCTTCGGTGAGCAAACTCTGATTTCATAAAATATCACACGAGCTACGGGAGCAATTCCTGATCTTAATGATAAACATACCATGAAGTCTTCCTAACGGAACAAGAGAAGAAAACCGTTGGCGTGTGATTCTCACACAATATATATATATATGCACACAGATATATACGGTCAGCGACCAATGCATGTACAGAAATAATCAGCGAGTAATCTCATCACTACGCAACAGCAGTTGCAACGTGTTCATCTCAATAAAAGAGATATCTTGCACTTCGGCAAGATTTCACTTTATCTCATACTTTTAATATTCAACTGATTTATATCCCAAAATTCACACTAGTTGCTACCATTTATCTGTAATCTACATCACTAAGGTCTGCCTCGCTGTATCTGAATAAGTTCACAGTAAGAAGAGATCTGGCGTTTCCATAGTCTCACCTGTAGTCCAATTATCCATTGCCGAAAGTATCCAACCACAATTGTCACGCGTAGAGTACAATTGTTTGTCTACTAACACACTAACGCAGCGTTGCTGTTCTTCCGAAGCCTTTGAATCAGACCCTCAACGGACCGGATTCAGAAGGAAATTGATAGATTAATAGTCGCAAGCTCCAAGGTGGCTTGCACACAAAAGGAACAGGAACGGAATTGAATACAATCCCTACGCTGGCATATACCAATCGCACATCGTCTACAAAGCAGTTCCCATTCACCGGGCAATTCCTCCGACGGATCAGGATCATCACAAATGCCGAACATGCCCGCCAATCTATTTGGAGGCGGGAACAGCACGGGTGATGCCAAAGCCGCTGCTGTCAACCATTTCCCTAGTTTTGATACTGATATGAAGCTGATAGTTCTATCCCTATTTCGCCTAACAAGAGAAGCAGATAACACCCTGTGTTTAGCTCTCAAGGAAGGAGGATTATGCGAGTGGACGGCCTTTCTCGACGCACTTATCGAACCGAATTTTGCCCGCGAGATTACCTACACTCAAGGAGGACTACCAACGCATCCCCATCGATCTATCCAACGGATCATAGAGGCACTTGCGGAGTTCTCAATCGACCTGCGCAAGGACAGGAAGAATTGGAAGGATGCAAGGTCATATCCGTATGAAGACTTCAGAACCTTTCGTTTGGAACGTGCCATCCGCATGCAGACCGAATCTGCTCTGAACCCTCCACCTCCTCCGCCAGGAAGTAATAAAAAGACACCTCAGCAGGTAAAGTACAAATCTTGGTGCCAAAAAGCACGGGATGAAAAGTCCTTTACGCCCCTCACGAATGACTCAAGATTCGAACATTGGCTTGTAGGTTTCAAGGCTAAACTAGAGGCATACGACATTGACACCGAAACATTCCTTGATGAAACCTGGCCTCCAGCTGCGCTACAAGGTTATACACGTGACCTCTTAGTTAAACAGTGTGCCTTCTTCTGGGTCCTAATGTTGGAAGTCTTCAAAAGTGATCTATCCGCGTCGTGCGTACACAGCCATTCCACCACACGTAATGGACGTCGAGCATACTTTGATTTTGTGAGCCTTCACAGCGAATCGAAAGCCAAAGGATATGACAACTCGACTCAACTACAGGCGTTGCTAAAGTTGAATCTCAGCAATTGGAAAGAATCCAAAGTGAAATTCATCACACATTGGTTTGAGGAATTAAACCACCTCAACAAGCTTCGTCCTCCCAACAAGCCCCTTGAATACCATACTGCAAAATCAGCATTATGTCAGGCATGCTATCCCAGCTTTCAGCTAAGTGAACAGTTTGCCAAAGTCAAGGATCCAGGTGGCACAAATAGCACCGTGACAGATGCAGTCGCTGAAGCAGCTGCTATTCACAAACTCAAAATCACGCTCCTACTCGAAGCAACTCAACTCGATTCCCAGTCCGTGATGTCAGCTCCTAAGTCAACAGTACGTGCACATGTTCACGACTTCTCATCTGGACAAAGTCAAAACCATGACGACTATGCTCTCCCTATCAAATTCGAAGGTGACTATCAAGACTATGCGGTATTCAAGGCTGGACGTGCACCTGACCCTACCACGCGCCTGCCCACAGGCATATGGAAGGCCCTATCACGTCAAGACATGAAGAGTTGGCTAAACTTTTCTCCGGAAGGCAAGAAAATAGTGGTTGCATCGTTATGACACAATTTGCTCTCAAATGATCAGCCTGACCCTAACAATGTCAAACCCATCACCCGGAAAGCATACCAACATGGACATTCTGTCTCATTCCTAGAAGATGATACCTCGAACAAAGATGAACATGTCAATTCCTCAGCAGACCTACATCCCGCTGTAGAAAATGACCGTAGAGGCGTTTTCCATGCATCATTGGGTGTATACAAGTCTCAAACTTCTTCCTCCAAGGACCAAAGACCTCTCAAGTCTTCCGTGTCACCCGCGCATCCCGCTTGATTCCTCTCCGAAAACCCTGACATTTGGTACAAAAAGGACGGTGACACCCAAATACCTGTGGGAACATCCTCTTATTCCGCCAATTTTCACCAATGGTATAATCCCGACGATGATCTGACCTTTTCACACAATAGTCAAGTAACATCGTACACATATCATGCCCACAAAGCTACAATCACTAATCCCGGTTTTGCCATGGTCGATCGCGGTGCAAATGGTTGCATCATCGGCAATGATGCATGCCTCATCTCCAAGGATATCCCACCACGATATGTCAATGTCACAGGCATTAACAATCACCAGGTACAAAATATTCCCATTGCTACATGCGGAGCTTATTCTATATCGAATAGAGGTCCCGTCATCCTCATTTTCAATGAATGTGCATATACGGGCCGACACCCTTCTATCTTGTCCTCCGGCCAGATGGAAGCATATTTCTCCACTGTCGATGACACATCCATCAAAGCGGGCGGTGGACAGGTAATCACCACCTCCGATGGATATGCACTGCCTCTTAGCATCCGGCATGGTTTACCATACCTTGCCATGCAAAAGTACACGACTATTGAGTTTGACACGCTCCCACATGTTATCATGACATCCGATAAGCACTGGGACCCATCTGTTCTCGATACCACAATCAGTGCAAAAGATGAAAACTTTCTCCAGAAATATCCTCCTCAGCCGCAGCAACTTCCATATACCGAATACGACAAATACGGAAACCCACGTTGCCTTGAAGGGTTAGATATCTCTGTGTCCCCTGGCTCGTCCACGGTCACGTCTCTCAGTTTGTATTCCAGCCACTCCACTTGGTCTCCCTTCCTCCCTATTGATGATCATGGAACCAGCGATTGCTCATTCTGGCTCACTCCTACCGACTATGTTCACCAGGAACGCCTCGCATCCTGTACTTCCCCTCCAATCTCTGGGACAGTCACTGCGTTTTCAACAGACTGTACTGCTAGTGATACTACACGTATTGCAGCTATGCCCCGTGAGCGATACCCCAACGAACATGATTACTTATCTCTGAAACCTTTCTTTTGCTGGGTTTCCACAGATTGCATCAAAGCTACGTTTGAAAACTCAACGCAATACGGTTCGTTAGCGATTAGTCCTGATGGAAACATTTTCAAACATTTCCATTCCCCCCAACCGGCTATGAACGTTCGACCCTTCAATGACGACGTTCTGTCTGATGCTGTCTATTCAGATGTCCCGGCAATTGATGGCGGCTCCAAACTTGCCCAGATTTTCTTTGGTCAAAAGTCACATATCATACATGTTGAGGAAATGCGTACCACCGGCGACTTTCTATCATGCTTTCAGAACTTTGTTCGGAAATGGGGCAGGCCCATTCGCCTCCTTTGTGACCACGGTAACTACCAATCTAGTAAGAAAGTCACTGACTACCTGAAAATGTTATGGATTGGACTCTGGCAAAGTGAACCTTACCACCAACACCAGAATCAATTTGAACAGCGATATCAAACGTTCAAACGCATTGTCAATCGCGTCATGGATCGTACAGGCACACCACCACATCTATGGCTACTGTGCATGACATACGTTGCCGGACTCCTCAATGTTATTTCTGATCCTACTCTGTCAGACAAACAACCGGTCTTCATTGCTACAGGTACACTTGGCGACATCAGCGCATACACCAGTTTCTTCTGGTTTGAACCTGTTTATTTCAAGACCAATGACTCCCCTTTCGGTACCCAGTCTACCGAACGTCTCGGTCACTTCGTCGGCATTGCCGAACATGTTGGAAATGAACTTTGTTTCTGAATCTGGGATCCAGTTACCAACAAGTTACTCGACCAATCTGGTGTACGCTCTGCTCTTACGCCTGAGTCACGCAACAAACGCGCGGGCCTCTTCACTGATGATGGTTTCATCAAATGGCGTAAAGCCAAGGATTCCTTGCCCCGACTATACGCCACTGGTGACGCTCCAACATTCAAACATGGGGAGCATACCACTACGAGTAGCCCCATTGAAGATTCTAAAACACAGGGCATCTCAGTTACTCCCCCTCCTGGCGTCTCACCTGCTGATTCCAACACCGCCACTCCTGCGGAACACGATGACACCACGCCATCTGTACCCACCAAACAACCAGATACAACACCTCCCGCATCTGGTAATCAAGCTATTCTTCAACCACCCACCCACCCCTCGTTACCGAGCTTTCTATATAAGAAGGTCAATGACAGCCCAAGCTGGTCCCCTTCTCCACTCCCTAACAACTATGGGGAGAGTTTTGATGGTCCTCCTACGACACACATCTTCAGCAAAACCCTCGATGGCATTCTCCTTACTGAAGATGATTTTGATCCACCGGAGCTAGCATACTTTGATGTTAGTGACATCACAACTCCACACACCAACCCCGCTACTCCTTCAGTAGACCCATCACAGGTAGTTGTTACCAACGAAGAAGGCAACGCACAATTTGACAATGATGGCAAACCAATTACCATTTCTACCGTCCCGATTGCCGATCTACAAGGACGATCTTTCCTTGTAACCAACCTCAATGACACTCGAAAGTGTCTTACCATTGTCGATGTAGAAGACAGTCTTGAACGCAACAAAAACTTCATCAAGTTCAAGTGCAAGCACTCTGATGACGAACTTAACAATATCATTGCATACAATGATGTCATGAATTACATCCATCGTGATTCAACCCAAGAAGACGGCAAACTTTGGTCATTTTGCCGCATCCTAGGACACCAAGGTCTGCTGGATAACAAGCATCCTCAATACAAAGGTTCCAAGTATAACCTTTGGATTGAATGGGAAAATATGGAACGAACATATGAGCCATTAGCCAACATTGCGGCTGATGATCCTGTCACCGTTGCCAAATATGGGAAAGACAACAACTTGCTTGACCTCCCGGGTTGGAAACGCCTCAAGCGAATCACCAACCTAGCACGACGAACCAAGAAACTTGATCGACTCGTGCATCAAGCCAAACTTTGGTCTTTCCGTACCACTCCACAGTACCAATATGGATTCAAAGTACCTTGTAACCACGAAGAAGCCCTCCAATTTGATCAAGCCAACGGAAACACCAAATGGGAAGATGCCACCACTCTGGAAATGGAACAGCTCAATGAATACAATACATTCATTGATAAAAGCGTGTAAAAGACAAGCTCCATCCCACCCGGGTTCCAACAGATCAAGGTACACATGATATATGCTGTCAAGCATGGCGGTAGACACAAGGCTCGTCTTGTTGCAAATGGTAATCTCACTGAGGCCCCCATCCACAGTGTTTATGCCGGTGTCGTATCTCTCTGTGGTCTACGTATGTGTCTATTCCTAGCTGAACTGAACAGCTTAGAAGCATGGGGTACCGACATAGGTAATGCTTACCTCGAAGCAGTTACCTGCAAGAAAGTCTGCATCAAGGCAGGTCCCAAATTCGGATCGCTAGAAGGTCATCTATTGATCATCTACAAAGCCCTATATGGCCTCAGATCTTCGGGCAAGTGTTTTGGTGATTTACTTGCAGCTTGTCTTAATGAACTCGGCTTCAAAAGATCCCGCGCGGAGCCGGAAATCTTCCTCAAGCCTGGAATGAACAAGCATGGGGAGCGTGTATATGAACTCATATGCACATATGTCGATGATCTATGTCTTTGCATGGCAGATCCCAATTCCTTCTTAGAAATATTACAGTTGTCGCCATATAACTTCAAACTGAAGGGATCCGGACCTATGAACTTTCATCTAGGTTGTGGATTTGAGCGCGACGCGCATGGTGTTCTCTGTATGAATCCCATCAAGTTCATCGAAAAGATGGAAGCGTCTTATGAACAAATGTTAGGATGCAAACCTAGCACCAAGTTCCAGTCACCCATTGCAGAAAACGATCATCCCGAATTGGACTCCTCAGCCTTTCTTGAAGAAACTGGTATACAGAAATACCAAAGTATGATCGGTTCACTCCAATGGATCATCGCCATTGGACGTTTCGATGTCCAAACAGCCGTGATGACACTCTCAAGTTTCAGAGCCCAACCACGAGATGGGCACCTTGAACGTGCCAAACGTATCTACGGATATATCTCCAAGTTTAGACATTTTAAAATCAGATTCCGCGTGGAACCCCCAGATTTTATATTGACTAAACCCGACACCATTGATTGGTCCAACACCGTCTATGGGGAGCATTCTGAAGAGCTACCCGACAACGCTCCTGCACCACTTGGGAAGACAGTAGTGTTGACACACTTCTATGACGCCAACCTTATGCATGATATTCTCAGTGGTAAGGCTGTAACCGGCATCCTTCACTTCGCGAACAAGACTCCCATGATGTGGTTCTCAAAGAAACAGTCTACTACGGAAACGGCCACCTTTGGAGCTGAATTCGTTGCAGGAAGAACTTGCATCAAACAGATCGTTGATCTACGCCACTCATTCTGATACCTCAGAACACGAGTACATGATATCTCCTACTCTTGGGGTGACAACGAAAAGATGATTCAAACGTCAACCTTCCCTTACGCAAGGTTGCATAAGCGTCACAACATTCTATCGTTTCACTACGTACGGAGCATGATAGCGAGAGGTTTCATTTTAATGATGCACATCCCAGGTAAGGATAACTGTGCAGATATTCTCACCAAGCATTGGGGACACTCACTTGTGTATCCATTGCTCAAGCCCATCTTCCACTTTTGTGGGAATACCGGTGACCTCCTCCAAGACGATGGAAGCATCATGTAGAGCGTGATGACCTTTCACAAGGAAACATGGGGAGTATTAAATTCCTTTCGTGCCCAGAAGTATAGGTACCAAAGCTACCAGATGGTAGATATTCTATTTGTACGAATCATTGAGTCCCGTATCAAACAAAGTAATCAATTCCCACGACATATCGATTCCCATGGTGCACCGATTCCCATCGCGCATCGACGGTGAGCAATCTCTGTTTCATAGTATTGCCATTGTTCTTCGGTGAGCAAACTCTGATTTCATAAAATATCACACGAGCTACGGGAGCAATTCCTGATCTTAATGATAAACATACCATGAAGTCTTCCTAACGGAACAAGAGAAAAAAAACGGTTGGCGTGTGATTCTCACGCAATATATATATATATATATATATATATGCACACAGATATATACGGTCAACGACCAATGCATGTACGGAAATAATCAGCGAGTAATCTCATCATTACGCAACAGCAGTTGCAACGTATTCATCTCAATAAAAGAGATATCTTGCACTTCGGCAAGATTTCACTTTATCTCATACTTTTAATATTCAACTGATTTATATCCCAAAATTCACACTAGTTGCTACCAACTATCTGTAATCTACATCACTAAGGTCTGCCTTGCTGTATCTGAATAAGTTCACAGTAAGAAGAGATCTGGCGTTTCCATAGTCTCGCCTGTAATCCGATTATCCGTTGCCAAAAGTATCCAACCACAATTGTCTCGCGTAGAGTACAATCGTTCGTCTACTAACACACTAACGCAGCGTTGCTGTTCTTCAGAAGCCTTTGAATCAGACTCCCAACGGACCGGATTCAGAAGGAAAATAATACCCTGAAAAGCAATAATGTCTGGGATCCATTGCAAACTCCTCGGTTTGGACCTGACAACATCCCTGTGCCCAGGAATGGAGGGAATGGATATTCAGAAGACATGAGGAAACACATCCTCATCCAATATGGAGAGATTGGAACACTAATCAACAACATTGAGTTGCTCCCTGCTGCAAGAACTGCAAGAAGGTACAAAAGATGAGTGGATTCAGACACAGCGGCAATAAACAGAGAGATGATATTATTGGATTACCTATGTTATTACTTGGAGTGTACCGGAAGATCTGTCCAAAGGCAACAAGGTATGAATACCTTACTTTCTTGTGGATATCATATTGCACATACCTTTCTGTCCCTCAACTGTATTCTTTGAAGAACGTGTCAGAGGCTGAGAATGCCATTGGAATCAACAGAAAGAAGGGATCAACTAGTACTGCCAATCAAGCCTTCACTTTTCGGAATCTGTACAAGAGATTCTGATAATGGACAATGGACTACCCATTTGGCATTGCAGATATCCGTAGGGATGATAGGATTGATGTAGATGAGACCGGAATCAAGCTTGAGCACGCCAATAAGAAGATGGGGAAGTGTTCTCTCTGTGGAAGGGTTTGACAGAAGGGGAACTATGGCCATGACGTCAATCATACTTGTAGACCATAGCTTCTTTATTGGTACCCTTACGGTGTCCTTTTGGTGATATTTGGTTCAATGACATCCCATATGTTGGGTCGCCACTGCTTCAGGATCATGTTGCTGCCTTAGACCAACGTGATCTTATAGTTGCATTTTGTGTTGTGTCCTTGGTCAGCACTTTGGCTGCTGTCTCAATGGGCGCCCTTTTCATATTTTGCAATCGTTTGCATTTCACTCAAAGGTAAATCAAGCTGTTGCTGATATGAGATATTGCTGTCTTGTTAGATTGGCCACTGCCCTTCAAACAGCCGGCTCTTGTTCTGAAAAGCTGCCCACCCTATCCTTGTAGAGCCAGCTCTCTTCCGCTCTCTCGTTGAAGCATTGAGCATCAAGCTTAAGCACCAAGCATTGACGTGTCATTTGACAGGCGCAGTCCCTAGCAATTCTGCTAGAGAACCGTTAAACAACATTTGTGTTCTATTCTGTACCCCCGTCCATACAATTCATGGATCAGTTTCTGGGCACCCAACACTCTTTTTCTCCGTGATAAATCTCAGTAGAAGCCACAGGTATTAGCTGACATGCCCTGCTGCAGTAGTGTTATTAAGCATCTAGGTGCCTGAGTTTCCTGCATCATGGAGGGTCTTTAACGTCCGGCCCTTTTTTTCTTTGGGCTTCAGATGGTGATTAGCCGGTGATCAGCAGGCAATCCGCTTTCGTTGCATTACCCAGACTCCTTGAGTCCACTTGGGTCTGATAAACTGTAGTTTTGCTCTGTGAGCCTACTTCACTAATGCGTGTTACTACCAAGTATTATTATTCAGTGATTTCAAGTAGTTATATTTTAATTTGTAAGTGTTATTATGTAAGATGGTTATTCGGATCACACCTCCTTTGTGTACTATTAGTAGCGCACTTCGGTCACTATCAATGAAGTAGGATTTACCCCTCTGTCCTTCGTACGGCGCACTTTATAGAAAAAAACGCGCGTACCGCGCGAGTGGGTTCCGCAGGGCCCAGAAACAGGCATTTTTCCACTGCCCCCAAAGCTCCGAGACCAAAAATCAATGATATCTTTCTACCGTACCGGTACGTATGCATTCAACGCAAGGCAGGGTTTCTTGTTGTAAACAGTTACGAGTACTCGTAATTACTCGCACGGTACCGTACGAGTAACGTGACATAGGAAAAAAGCCCAAAAGAGTACGAAAGGTTATCGCTCTTGTCGATACCGGTACGGTACAACCATCGCCTCGTTGACAACATAACTGTAACTCCGTACAATCCCATTATTACAGCGCTTCACCGGCGACCGAAACGAGTGCGAAGTACTCCGTATACCCAGACTTTGTTTTATTCCTTCCTTTGTCACCGAGGAGCGATCCCTTCCCTCTCTCAATCTCCACAACGAGACAGTAGCAGAGTGTTGCCACCATGATTCAAACCGAGGCACGCCGCGTCGAGGCCCTGAATCGGAGCCTGCAAAAGATGAAAACCACCACAGCTACTGCCTGCCTCCGTTGCGACCAGCTGACGAAGCGGGCCCGGCAGCTGGACTCGCTGACGAGCCCCGCCTCGGATGCCTCCACCATCATGAGCAAGGCGTCCAACAACCTCGGAGCGACACTGGTATTGATGAAGGATGCCCGGGAAAAATTTGACACAATCGTGGACTGCGAACCGGCCATCGATCGGCTTCACCGGGGGGTCCTGCACCTTCAGAACGAGCGATCAGGCAGCAAGAAGGGGGGTTCCGCCGCCCGACACAATCCATACGGGGACGCCAAGGCGTCCGAAAAGGAAAAGACCGTCATTCTGACGGAACAGGACGTCTATGCGGCCGCCGACTCGATGGAGATCATCCGGGATGCCTACGAGTACTTTCTCGACCGCCGCCACTGGCGATCGACCGCAAATTCCCTGTCCTCCCTGGAACGGGTGCACCAGATTGGGGTCTCGTCCATGTGCACCTTGGAATCTTTTCACTTACTCGACAGTGGCCAGGCCCTGAGGATCAAGCGCGGGGTAAAGCAAGAGGAAAACCGGGCCACACCGGCCAACGAAACGGCGCAACAGGTACGTTTATGGAACAATGAAAATTGATGGGTAACATAACATGATGTACTGGTATTAAGTTGTATTGTGTTTCGTGGTTTCGGATGTAAACCAACATCGTGGTGTTGCCTTCCGATTGTGTTTTCGAACCACCCCTGGGTTTTTGCAGACCCGCGATCGCCTGGCGGCAGCCCTCCACAACCGGGATTTGTTGCGAAGTATCGGAGAGTTTGAAGAGTACCAGCCGATCGACCCAAGGTTGGTCCGAGAATTGCGAGGTATCTTTGAATGCCTCGGAGGCAACGGCTTCCAACTGGCTCCCCCCCATCGGCACGAACCGAAGGGACTCTCCCAGCACTTTGGCCACAGCACGAACCGCGTTGTTCGGACGGAAAAGGTCGGCAGCGGAAATTACACAAACCTGGCGCACCACCAGCTCAAGACGGGATTTCCCCACGTGGATGCCTATGGGGAAGCCCGAAAGAACGTTGCATTTGGATGCGTCGACCAGTACCATCGACGGCTCAAGGCGGAACGGAAAAAGAACGCCGAAAAGTATGCGGCCAACGTGGTGGGCGATCCTGCCGATGCGGCGGCCCGAGACGCGGTACGGTGCCTGGAACACGGCATGGTAGTGGTCGCCGGAGAGAAAAACGTGTATCGGACCGTCGTGTCGCCGTCCCTGACCAAGATTGCCGACGAGGACGCCGTCAACGACGAGATTCCACCCTTTTATCGAAAGGCCTGCGCAGCGGCCTATTCGCACGTTGCCTCGTCTGTTGTCGACAAGACGATGGACATTATCGAAACCGTCTTTCTAAAGGAGGGAAAAATTGGCCACCAATCCGGCATCAAGGGTGCGAATCCCGAACCCCTAACGGTCCGCCAGACTGCCTTTGCTGCAGCGGCGGGGCTGCGAATGTTGGACGGGGTCCGGATGCTTGGACCCTCCCTGGCAAAATTATGTGACATGCCCGTCGGGGACGGCGGAGACGAGCCGGAAAGCCTGGCATCGATCCTGTGCATTGCCATCCACCGAACCACCGTCAAGAACACCGCGCGGACCCTGGAGAACCTGGCCAAGGCCATCCAGGAGGACCCTGTCAAGGGCAGCGCCCAGCGCGTGAAGGATGCCCGCGTGGCGCTTCTGACGGTCGATGTGGTGCGGGCAGTGAAACTCATTTCCCCTTTTGACAGCGCGTACAAATCCGTTTCCAAGCGACGACAACTGCCGTGGGATCCCAACTTCAATGCGGAGGCCGGCGAGCTGGACGGCTTCATCCGATACCTGGTGATGCGATTGGTCCAGACGCTCAAGGGCAAGGCGCAAAACTACACGAAGCATTCCGCTGATATCGGTCACGCTCGAAGCAGTATGTTCATGATGAACAACACCTTTTACCTCCGGGATGAGCTGGGTCCGGGTCCAGGTCCGAATGGAGAGAGTGCGGCGATCATTGCGAGGGACTTTCGTATTGATAGCTCCTGGTTTGTGGACAAAATCAACAAGCTTTTTGAATCCGAAAAGGGCAAGTACATCCAGCAATGGGAGGCTCTGAACACTCACTTGACTTCCGTAGAACACGACGAATTGGAATATCAGAAAAACGACACGATTTTGTCGTTGGATAGTGGACGATTGATCAAGAGTCGTTTCAGTGGTTTCAACCAGGGTAAGTGCTGTATTGTTTGTTGTCGGGGGGCAAACCATGACCCGTCAATCATGCTCCTCGCATCCAACCGTCATTGCTCTGAATTTGTTTCGTTTCGGCCATGATTTTTGTTCCGAACTCCACGAAACGCAGATTTTGATACCATTCATGGAGATCACAAGGAGTTGTGCGTCGTGGATCCACGGCTTCGTGATCTGCTACGAAAGGAAGTCGCTAAGGTCTTTCTCCCCAATTACCGAAAGTTTTACGAGAAATACACGAAGATTCGGTTCTCAAAAAAGCACCAGAATGAGTACACGAAGTACAGCCCATCCGTGATTGAGAACAAGCTGAACGAGTTGTACGTCGACCCGGAGTAAGAAGAGTAGTGTAATAGTATTAGTAGTTTGGAATTGTACAATCAAGGCGTTGTAGGTGCTTTTCAAGTATAGTCTAGTAGTTTCGAGAGCCAGGAGTATACGGATGGGTTGATTGTAAGTGTGCCGCCGTTTGCGGTACCACCGCAATTGCATCATGCCACTGCTACCACGCCACAGAGCACAACAAATGCCGCGGACCAGACGCATAACTCCACCACAAAGAGCTTCCGCAAGAGCTTTTTTTGTTCCTTGGCGCGTGCCGTAGCGGCATTGTGGGCAACCTGCTGCTGATTTCCAAGCCACGTGGGTAGGAGCTTGTTGCGAAAGGAATTGCGGTTCTCGTCGAGTTTCGAGTTGATGGTCCGATCCTCGCTCTCGAGGTCGAACTCGTCGTCGTCATCGTCGCCATACGCGTGTCCAACGCGCTGGTACTTGACATCGGCGTCCATCATCCGGATTGTTTGGTGTTCCATGTACAAAAATCCCCATAGCGTGCGGCGAAAAATCTCACAGGCCGGCAGCAGGACCCCCCAGAAGCTCTGGACCTCGCTGGTGGACGTGAGGACGATGGTGGGGCTCGCGCTCGAGCTCGCGCTTTCGTTGTTGGTTTGGGAGAAATGGTAAGCCGGGAGAAAGCAATACATCCAAGCGAATCTCGTCACCGCATTAAAGGCAAATATCTTCCAGTAAAAGGATTCGGTCTTGTACAATCGCCGCTGGCGGAGCTGGATACTCCGCCATCCCGGTATCCGTGCCCGCAGCAGTTGGTATTTGTCCCGGACGGGTTGCAGGAGATACATGTGCAAGCCCAGCAGGATACGAGAGTCCGGCCGAAAGCTGGAAATGGTGGAAGAGTCTCCCGAAGCCGTCGAGCCAGCAATCACCACCGAAATGTCGCGCTGGATCTCGAAGAGTTGCCAATCCACGACCACGTCCCACACCACCTGATAGATCGCGGCGGCGACAAAGCAGGCAATCCAGGTGAGAGACCGCCGCTTCTCGGGATGGGTGGTCCCGTAGACGACAACCAGGGCTGCTGAGAGGTACTTGACCGCGTTTCCCAGGTGCGGCCACCGCCGGTCGTCGTCGTAGGCCCGCCGTAGCGTCTGCAGGTACTTGAGCCAGAGCGGGACCATTCCCGCGCAGGGCAGCAGGACGTTGTGGACCCACCACGACTCCGCCAACATCTCTCCGGTCTTCGTCAGGCCGTATCGCCCCGAGACGGTCCCCCATATGATCGCAAAGAAATATATGGTGGCGAAGATAAGATCCTGACCCGGCCGGACCCACGACGTCAGGCAATCCCCGATGAACTCGTCCCGAACTCCGACCCGATGCAGCGGCGCGGAAAGAGCGAATTTCATCGTCCCCCAGAAGCGCGCCCGCCGCGAGGGTGGAATCACGGTGCGGGCGTACAGGACGGCAAGAAAGCCAATGGGCAGTATGTTGACCGGGAGTTCTGAGCCGATGTAGTTTGGTTTTTGAATGTGGTTGAAGGTCACGATGAAGACGTGGAAATTGAAGAGGACCGGCATGGAGAGATCCAGGGCCGCTCCGAAGACTGCCGGACCCGACGGCGCATACGTGGCGTTTGCATTGCCCGAACCGGCCGATCGATTGAAGAAAAATGTCCAGAGCTGTGCCAGGTGGGGATGGCGTTCCACGCAGCGTCGAAGCCTGCTTCGAATGCCGCCGGCAGAAGTTTCCGAGGGAGTGGGACCGGAAGACGGTGATTCAGTATCCCCGGGTAGTGCTGTTGCTTCGATGGCTTTCTTCCTCGTAACATCAATGATGACATCGCCAATCTTCTCTGGTTCCTGTCCCTCTTCATCTAGTGACGCAGTTTTCCCCAGCAACGACAATTTGTCGTCGTCATTTTCGTTCTTGTCGTGTTCATCGTCGACCTCGCAATCATCGTCGTGTACGGCACCCTCCCCGCCATTCCTGAGATTTCCCGTTCGACCCGGTGATTTTTCGCCGGATCCGAGCGATACCATTTCTAAAGCACGGCCTTCCGAGACATTGACTCCTCCCCTTTCGGCTAATGACCGTGTCGTATTCGGACTGCCCGGCATCGCCGTCGCTATCGGTGTTGTGGCAGGAGACGACCTCTTTGATTTCGAGAACAAGCTCTTGCCGGCAGCGTTGAGTGGATGGTGGTGGCAGTCGTTGTTGCGGCCGCTGTTGAGTTCACAGCAATCGAATTCGAAATCGTTCTCGTCGCTGTCGCTGTCGTCATCTCCGGACAGGGCTTCGATGAGGGGCGCCTCGATCCCGACGTGGTGCCCGTGCCGCGTTCCCGGGAGAAAGATGAATTCATCGCACGCCACGCCGTTCCGCCTCCACGTCCGCAGGGAATATGCCACCATCATCAGGGTGAAAACCAGCAGGATCGGCCCGCGGTACACCCTGATGGACGAGGTGTCCTGGGTTTTCGTCGCCAGATCGTACGCCAGGACAATCCCGAGAATCACCAGGACGGTCGCCTTGGGTTTCAGGACGCGCTCGGAAAATGCAAAGGAACCCACGGTGGCAACGATCGACAGGTCCATGGTGGATTGGTGGTTGCTCGTACCGGAGTGCTCGGTCGAAGCCGTCTCGTCCTCGTCCTCGTGCTTGTGTGGTGATATTACCGGTATTCTCCTGCGAGGGGCCGGTTGCATCGAATTATTACTGCGGTACTCGTACCGTACGGTACGATACTTCTGAGTACAGTATTGTTTTTTAGGGACCGTCCTGTCCATTATTCAAGATTGGGCGAAAGGAGTCATGGTACGAACTTCGTGTTACCGTAAGTACCCGTAGGAAACATACGGTATTACTCATACTATTGTAACAATGGTCCTCGTGACTGACCGATCGAGTCCGGGACTCCAGGTTGAAGGGAATCTTAATGACCGGATGAAGATTCTCAAATGACCGGGAGAAGAATCATACTTCCGGAAGAAGAGGAAATGATGACTCTTCCAGAAGATTAATTTGCATCTTACATATCAATCCGATAATTTTATATCATTCATTCTCAAAACATACCGGTAGTTGATACACTGTAATTACACTAAGACTACCTACCAAAAGAACCGATAATCGACTACAAGATGAACACCCAATTTCAACCGTGTATCCAATACAAAAGAACCTTCGATGTAACAGAAGACCATGGCAGCCACCGTATCGTAGTGGATTATGCCAGGGCCACCAATCGATCAGCAGGTAAGAAGAATATACGAAGAGTTCAGAACTTAGAGATAGAAGAGGTCTTGTAGATGTACGATATGTTTGTGGACGCATGCAACGATTTAGGGATGCCGGTAGCGCGCTGGCATACTCAATGGGGACAATGTCTATCCAGAGGACCCCGGAAAAGATGGAATGAAACCCTGGCAGGCAGAGAGATAGAACACACCAAGGAAGGATTCAAGAGAACTGTCAGAGCCTACATCAACGCCATCACGCCAGATCCCGATGCCAAGGGAACCATGATAGCTGCATTTGAACACCAACACATGGCCAAGCCGATGGACGTCACTGAACATGATCACTTCAGCCAAATCGATGCGATCCTCGATTACATCGATATGCTCCCAGGGGACGATGACAGCGACCTCACGGAACAGCAAAGAAAGAGAATGTTCTTCAAGACACATCCTAGATCGTGGCAGGATGCTTATATGGACACAGCAGTGAACTTCAGAGAGGTGTCGATCCTACAGATCCGGGATTACATGACAAGAAAGAAGGACAGTGCCGATCGAGCGAGAAAGCAAGACAGAAAGGGAAGACAACAACAACAAGGCGGTCGCGGATCCGGCAGAGGAGGACGAGGAAACCAAGGCCGGGGACAAGGACAGAGAGGAGCAGGAAGAAAGTGCAGAAATCACCCGCAAGGCAATCATACTTGGGAACAGTGCTATATGAACCCTAGGAACCAAAATTCACCTTATCCGAACTACGTGGGATCCGACAACAGCTCCTATTCGGGATACAGTAATAACTATGGTGGAGGCCGAGGAGGAGGCAGATTCAACGGAGGTCGAAACGGAGGAGGCCGATTCAATGGAGGCCGAGGCAGATTTGGAGGAAGAAACAACAACACGACCGGCTCCGGAAGCAGCAATAATAACGAAAGTAACCACAATTGGGAACAACAAAGCCAAGGAGATGCCTTCTCCAACATAACGGCAAGCGATGCCAGCTATTTCACCAGCAATCAGGATGCAAACCGATATGAATGACTAGAGTCACATTCAAATGAGAATTTGGGGCCCGGGGCCACCGAAGGAGTGACAGCCGGGCTACAGGCCACGGTTGAACGGCTATAGGCCGACACGAAAGAAAAGATGAGGACCCAGCAGAGGCCCGAGATCAAAAATGAAATTGCGGGGCTACAGGCCACCGAACATCGGCGAAAGGCCAGAAACAGTAACAACAACGATGCAACACCAATGGTACTGCTTAAGATCAAAAGAATACAAGGTGTGTCTGCCGACAGACCTTATACGGCATTGCTAGACTCTGGGAGTACAAAAACGATGATAAACAAACAATTGATGCCATTCGGGGTACGCCCGAGGCACATTGGGCACAAAAGAATTACAACAACAACCAATGGGGGATTCGATACTTCCCATGAAAGTACAGCTTGAGGAGCTACGGTTACCTGAATTCGTAAATGGTCGCCGCATCCAAGGAATATCGGCTTCCATCTTTGACTCCCCAGAGTGCAGATATGACGTTATACTTGGAAGAGATTTTCTCACTATGGCAGGCATACAGATATCGTTCGACACCAACCAAATCACATGGTTAGATATAACCATTCCCATGAAAGAAGCAGCAAGATTCACTCGAGTGGACCCGGATGAGGCATCCGATGCAGCATTGTTCAATGCTAATACCACAGCCGAAATATTGGAGAGGAGCTATCAACAAGTTACAGCCTCGGAAGTATCCAGCAGACAGGAGCATATGACAATGGAGGAAAAGAAGAAGTTACAGACGATGCTAAAACAGCATGAGGTGGTATTCAATGGAGAATTGGGGTGTTATCCCCATAAAGAAATACACATCGATTTGAAGGATGATGCCAAACCGGTCCATATGAAACCCTATCCGGTAGCGTACAAAAGGGAAGAGATATTCAGAAGAGAACTAGCCAGTTTAATAACAGATGGAGTACTTGAACCATGTGGGCCATCGGAATGGGCATTCCCAACTTTCATCATACCTAAAAAGGATAACAGAGTCAGGTGGGTGTCTGACTTCAGAGAGCTCAACAACAGAATTAGACGGAAGCCTTTCCCATTGCCGAGGATACAGGATATCATGAATAGGAGGGGAAAGTACACATACTTTACCAAAATTGATCTGTCAATGCAATATTATTGTTTTCGATTGGACAAGGAAAGCCAAAAGCTATGCACTATCACAACCCCATATGGCCTATTCCGGTACAAAAGGTTACCCATGGGGATCAAGATCAGTGGAGATGTCTCCCAGCACATTATGACAGAAATGTTACAAGGACTCGACTGCGAATGCTACATCGATGATGTTGGCATCTGGACTAACCACTCATTTGATCACCACCTACAACTCTTGGATCAGATCCTCGAACGATTTGCAAAAAATGGAATGAAATGCAACCCCCTGAAATGCAGCTGGCTTGTCAAAGAAACCGACTTCTTAGGGCATTGGATGACACCGGAAGGGATCAAGCCTTGGAAAAGAAAGATCAATGCGGTGCTTCGTATGGGCCGGCCACAAAACATCACACAAGTTTGATCTCTCATAGGCGCCGTGAACTACTACAAGTCCTTCTGGCCAAGGCGCGCACATGTCCTTTCACCACTCACTGAAATGACAGGGGCAAAGAAATTCACATGGGATGCAACCAAGCAGAAGGCCTTCGACGAAATGAAAGCAATCCTTGCTGCAGACGCAATGAACGTATATCCAGACTACAGCAAGCCCTTCCACATTTACACCGACTCCTCCGATTACCAGTTAGGCGCAGTCATCATTCAAGAGGGCAGAGTGGTAGCCTACTACAGCAGGAAGCTATTGGCCACACAGCAGAATTACACCACCACCGAGAAGGAGCTCCTAGCAATCATACTCACGCTCACCGAATATAGAAAAATTCTCCTCGGCGGCATCCTCCATGTCTACACCGATCACAAAAACCTCATCTTCAAAACCTATTCCATTCAAAGAGTCCTCCGATGGAAACTCTTCATGTCCGAATTTGATATCAACCTCACCCACATAGAGGGCAAAAAGAATGTCCTCACTGACTGCTTCTCGAGGCTGCCTCGTATGGAGCCACCCTCTGTGGGGGATAGAAGCCAGCAAGGTCATGCAACAACACACTGTCGAACCAGAACCACGGTCGACTTCCACACCATCCAAGTACCAAAAGATGACATCACCATAAACGACGAAGCGTTTACCAACATTGATGAAAACACCGAATGGATTGAATGCCTACTCAACCTACCACCACTACAGCAAATGCCAAATCCAATCACCATTACAAATATTCAAAACCACCAAAATCAAGATATCCACCTGCGCACGGCCCACCAGGAAGATCCAGCCAAATTCCCAATCGTAGTCATCAACGGACAACAGATAATAGTACGAGTGGACGCAAATGAACCAAATTGGAAAATCGTCATGCCAGCCACGCTCATCCAGCAAACCATACATTGGTATCATACGGTATTAGGACACTGCGGAACCCAACGCCTATACGACACCATATCCTCCCGGTTCTATTCACCCAACCTACAACAGCTATGCAAGCGATATGTGTGCCCGGCGAACTGCCATCAATACAAAGAGGCAGGCAGGGGATATGGACGGCTGCCACTCAGGGAAGCGTCAATAGCTCCATGGAATGAAGTATGCGTCAATCTCATAGGCCCTTGGAGAATCCAAGCGGGCGACAGACAATATGAATTCAAAGCACTAACAACAATCGATCCGGTCACCAATCTGGCAGAGATAAGCAGAATAAGCGACAAATCGAGCAGGCACATAGCTGACCAGTTTGCAAACGGCTGGCTAGCCAGATACCCAAGACCCAATCGATGTATCCACGATAATGGAGGCGAATTCGTGGGGCACGCATTTCAGACGCTACTAACGCAGCATGGAATCAAATCGGTACCAACAACAGTAAAGAATCCACAATCGAATGCCATCTGCGTGAGGTTACACTGCACCATGGGAGACATACTGAGAGTTACGATGCGGACCACACATGCCAACAATGAGCAAGAAGCGGAACAGATCATGGACAATGCTCTAGCCAGCTGCATGCATGCAACACGATGCGCAGTCAATCACACGATGCAAACCTCGCCAGGAGCCATGGCGTTCAATAGGGATATGATGATGGACATTCCCTTGATAGCCAACCTGGAAGCAATACGAAATAGAAGACAGCAACTCATCGACCAGAATCTCATACGAACAAACAAGGGCAGAATAAACCATAACTACCAGATAGGGGATCAGATAATGGTTAGAGTGTATGATCCCGCCAAACTACAGGAGAGACTCCACGGACCATACCCGATTATCCAAGTATTCACCAACGGGACGATTAAAGTGCAACGGTCGCAGGCAGTTGAAGAAATCTACAACATTCGGAAGGTGGTACCGTACCGGGGACCCATCCAACAACCACAACAGTAAACAATCCGATCGGTCGGCCAGTCACTGTGGGGATAGTGTAACAATGGTCCTCGTGACTGACCGATTGAGCCGGGACTCCAGGTTGAAGGGAATCTTAATGACCGGATGAAGATTCTCAAATGACCGGGAGAAGAATCATACTTCCGGAAGAAGAGGAAATGATGACTCTTCCAGAAGATTAATTTGCATCTTACACATCAATCCGATAATTTTATAATTTTATATCATTCATTCTCAAAACATACCGGTAGTTGATACAACTATCGCCTATTAATTTTTTGGCACAATTAATCAAAAAATGGGATAAGTTCAACCCATATGGATTCTCACTTACAGTACGTACGTACCGTATTCGCACAGTACATACTCGTACCCAAACTAACTAAGTCTACAATGCAGATCAGTACATTGCAGTAGTACGAGCACGGGTACTGTACGAATGGTAATTACGGTGTGTACACGACTATCCGCTTCGAAAGCGCGCGAAAACAAATGATGATTTTAAAATTTGTTTCGTGCTTAAGTACCGGTTCGTAGGTTTAATACGAATAGAGATGACTTTTTATTTTTAGGCCCGCCCAATGCCTGTAACAATAATCCTCATGACTGACCAATCGAATCATGAGATGAGATCATCGACCCAATTCTGATGACCGGAAGAAGATTCTTAATGACCGTGGAGAGGTCTACTTTCTGGAAGACCGGGAGAGGGTCTCCCAAATGACTCTCAAAGGAGACCACTTCATATTTACATATCGGTTTAGTACTTTTATAATTTCCACTTTACCTTTTTCTAAAAACGTACTGATAGTTGATACACTGTAATTACATTAAGACTAATCAATACGAAAAATACGCGTAACACCATGTTATACGACAAGAAAATAATCCTCATCAACTAGAAGAAACCCAAAGGATGAACACTCAATTCCAACCGTGTATCCAATACAAAAGGACCTTCGACGCCACAGAAGAACACAACAGCCACAAGCTTGTAGTGGACTATGCTCGGGCCACCAACCGGTCTGCGGGCAAGAAAAACCTCAGAAGAGTGCAGAGTTTGGAAATAGAAGAGACATTATATACTTATGAATTGTTCGTGGACGCATGCAATGACCTAGGAATGCCAGTCAATCGATGGCACACCCAATGGGGACAGTGCCTGGCCAGAGGACCCAGGAAGAGATGGAACAAGATGATGACCAGCAGAGAGGTAGAACACACCAAGGAAGGATTCAAAGCGGTGGTACGCGAATATATCAGCGTTATCACACCAGACCCGGATGCCAAAGGGACAATGATAGCAGCGTTTGAACATCACTACATGGCGAAGCCCATGGACGTCACAGAACACGATCACTTCAACAGAATTGATGCCATCCTTGACTATATTGACATGTTACCGGGGAATGATGATGGAAAGCTCACAGAACAACAGAGAAAACGGATTTTTTCAAGACCCATCCTAGATCTTGGCAGGATGCATACATGGACACAGCGGTAAACTTCAGAGAAGTATCTATATTGCAGATCAGAGACTACATGACAAGGAAGAAAGACAGCACAGACCAAACGAGGAAGCAGGAGAGGAACAAGAACAAGCAGCCAGGAAGAGGATTTTGAAGAGGCAACGGAAGAGGAGTACGAGGAAACGGCGGCCGCGGAAATGGCAGCCGAGGAAATGGTGGAAGAAAGTGTCGACAACACCCCCAAGGGAATCATACATGGGATCAATGCTACCTCAACCCAAGGAACCAGACACCGTATCCACAATACATTGGATCTGACCAAAGCAACTATTCAGGAAATAGCGCAAGTGGTAGGTACAGAGGAAGAGGAAGATTTGGAGGTAGAGGAAGATTTGGCGGCCGAGGTGGATCAGGAGGTCGCAGCAACGGAACAGCGGGGTCCAACAGTGAGAGCAACCACAATTGGGAACAGAACAGCCACTATGGTGCGGGGGACGCATTCTCGAACATAATGGCGAGC
Organism: Pseudo-nitzschia multiseries; assembly: GCA_037355745.1. Classification (NCBI taxonomy): domain Eukaryota; phylum Bacillariophyta; class Bacillariophyceae; order Bacillariales; family Bacillariaceae; genus Pseudo-nitzschia; species Pseudo-nitzschia multiseries. Next base: position 8,309,509 of record CM074782.1, on the reverse strand, counting down.
GACACTAGTTATTTCACCGCGAGCCAGAATCAGAGTCAGAATCAAAATTGGAACCAGAATCAATATGAATGACTAGGATTGATGGGATCGATACAGTCAAACACAACACCGGGGCCAAGAGCCACCAAAGGAGGAGCAGGGCAGAAGGCCAACACTGCGAAAAGGCAAAAGGCCAACAACATAGAAAAAAGGCAAAAGGCCGACGCAGAAATAGGGCAAGAAGCCAATAAGAAAACAACAGGGCAAGAGGCCACTGTAAAAAGGCTAGAGGTCAACACCAAAGAAAAGGGGCTGCAGAGAGCCACCAAGAACGATACAGGGCCGAGAGCCCCGAGCACGAATGACGCAATACCAATTGTCTTGCTGAAAGTCAAAGAAATACAAGAAGTAGCGGCGGATAGGCCGTATACAGCGTTGCTTGACTCTGGAAGCACAAAAATCATGATAAATAAACAATCGATGCCTTTTGGGGTACAACCAAGGCACGTAGGATATGAAAGAATGACAACGACAACCAACGGGGCATTTGACACCTCACATGAGGTGAAGCTGGAAGAGCTACAATTACCCAAGTTCGTGAATGGAAGAAGAATCAATGAAATTTCAGCATCTATGTTCGATTTGCCGAATTGCAGATACGATATTATATTAGGACGCGACTTCCTAATGGCAGCTGGTATGACAATGTCATTTGATAAGCACATGGTCACATGGATAGACACAACGATACCCATGAAAGATGCGTTGAAAATGACGAGAGTAGACCCAGAAGAGGCAATGGACACCAACATGTTCAGCAATGAGTCGACAGAAATATTGGAAAGAAGCTATCAGCACGTCACAGCAGAAGAAGTCACCCGCAAGCAGGACCATATGAATGAAGAAGGGAAACGAAAATTTCAATCAATGCTTGAAAGACACGAAGTAGCATTCAATGGGGAATTAGGTTGTTACCCACACAAAAGAATCCACATAGAACTAAAAGACAATGCCAAGCCAATACACATGAAGCCATATCCAGTCGCGTATCAACGGGAGGAAATATTTAGGAAAGAACTGGCCAGTCTGATAACGGATGGGGTGCTTGAGCCTTGTGGACCATCAGATTGGGCATTCCCAACATTCATCATTCCAAAAAAAGATAACCGGGTCCGATGGGTAGTATCAGATTTCAGAGAACTCAACAATAGAATCAACAGGAAACCCTTCCCACTACCGCAAATACAGGATATCATGAACAGGAGAGGGCGATACACGTACTTCACCAAGATTGACATTTCAATGCAGTACTATTGCTTCCAACTGGATGAGGAAAGCGAAAAATTATGTACCAGCATAACAACCCCGTATGGGCTGTTCAGCTACAAGAGACTACCGATGGGAGTAAAAATCAGTGGCAATGTCTCCCAGCACATCAGGACTGAGATGCTAGAAGGACTGGAATGCACATGTTACATCGACGACGTTGGAATTTGGACCAATGAATCATTCAAACATCACTTACAGCTACTAGATCAGATCCTCAATCGGTTTGCCAACAATGGGATGAAACGCAACCCACTCAAATGCAGTTGGCTAGTGAAAGAAACCAACTTCTTAGGACATTGGATGACACCAGAAGGAATCAAACCATGGAAGAAGAAAATTGACACAGTTCTACGGATGGGACCACTGACAAATATCACGCACGTGAGATCACTCATTGGAGCAGTCAACTATTACAAATCATTCTGGCCCAGACGCGCATATGTCCTGGCGCCACTCACCGGGATGACAGGGGCGAAGAAATTCACCTGGGATGCCACCAAACAAAAGGCCTTTGAAGAGATGAAAGCCATCCTAGCAGCAGATGCAATGAATATTTACCCTGATTATACCAAACCATTCCACTTATGTACAGATTCCTCAGATTATCAGCTTGGAGCAGTGATCATTCAAGAAGGACACGTTGTAGCCTATTTCAGTTGCAAACTATCCAAAGCGCAACAGAACTACACCACAACTGAGAAGGAATTACTAGCCATAATCCTCATGCTCACAAAATATTGGAAAATCCTACTAGAAGGCGTCCTCTACGTCTATACTGACCACAAAAACCTCATCTTCAAAACGTTCTCACTTCAGCGCGTACTACGATGGAAAATCTTCATATCAGAATTTGACGTCACCCTCACCCACATCAAAGGAAAGAAAAATGTTCTGGCAGACTGTTTTTTGAGGCTGCCTTGGATGGAGCCACCCTCTGTGGGGGATAAAGAGCTGCAGAACAAGGGCACACTAGTCGACTTTCGAACAATCCAGACATCCAAGGACGACATGGTCATCGGTGATGAGACATTCACCAACATCAATGAGAACAACGAATGGATCTGTTGTCGGTCAAAAATACACGTACCGTACTTACGTACATTCTACAGCGGTTACATCCATTCTACACTTGAAAAATTACTTATACTCCTCCAGAGATAAAAATGACTTCAAGTATCCAGACATTTAGGTCATATCATGTGTTCTCTGTCTTATGACGAATTACACATGATCGACGACCGGTTTAGACATCCCTACATACAACACTAACACAGGAATACCGGTCGAATACAGTAGAATACACAGTAACAGAGCAATCTCACGATATGCTCACATCTCTTTAAATTTCAATTATCCTATACCTTTCAGTCGATTTTTAGAGTAACAACAGGTTATAGAGCCCTTATAACTTGCACTAGTGGCCCGCAAGAGCACTAGTGTTTACCTTAAGCTACCTATCTCCGCCCGTTCAGCACCTCAACTTTTCGGTTACCGCCAGAGGATACTTGGTGCAGGACTCGGCGACGGGCTGCATCAATAGACCTCCACTCCAGGTTTTGCCGCCGGCGCCTTCCTCGTGGCCGCACCGGTTTCGTTTCCTGCAGCGCCTTCCTCCTTAGGGCCGCACCCTGGACGTACATCTTCCTTCTTTTCCCTGCTTGTGGATCAGGGGGTGTACTCGCTATCACAAGCCTTGTAACCCACAACCAGCTCTCTGGATTACAGTTACAAGATAAAGACCGACGCTGTCTTTAATAAAAGCCCATTGCACCGGACACGCCGATTGCAATCACCCATCCATACTTTCCCTTCCGCGTCCATCATCTCCATAAAGGACCATCGACGCCCATTTGATTGTGCTAAGCACCACTTCAAACAAACTACCAGACTGCAACTCATCCTTCGATAGTTGCTCTAACCACTACACCAAATCAATAACATTGACGTCGACGCCACATCGAACGATAGGACGCCGACAACTACAGCAACATCTACCCCGTTTACCTCCACGGCCTACAACAACGACATTAAATCGAAACTTCGATTTACTTCGATTGTTTCTCTGACGAACGTTCTCTCCGGTCACCTTCCCCGGCGAACATTCCGACGGTCTTTTTGGTTATTCCTGCACCTCCAAGGACCGTTCAGACGATCACTCAATACTTCCATATTCCGATCCCCGACCTACTGTATCTACAGATCCATCTACCAAGAATCTCTTTCTGTAATACACATCCAAGGACGCCGATCATCCCACCGGTCTTTCGATATTTTGATCCACGACCTACACTAAATCCATACTCTGATTACTTTTTCGGATCAATTAACACCTCAGATCTACTCGAGATTGTTGTGAGCCTGCTGTTGAGCGACTCCCTTCCAATCTTTCATTATCTCCTCCACTCCGAATATTTGACAGTCTCCTCCGACGGTCGAAATTTCCTCTGTTCCGTCTTCGAAACATTCTTTCGCACCTTCACGGATCATTCCGACGGTACCACGCCTTTTCTCCTCCTGCCATTTTTTTGACGAAGCCGACGCCACATCCATCTCAATCTCCCTCGCTCGGTCATTCCTTTGGTTCACTCTTCGGAACATTCTTTCGGTCATCCCACAATCCCGCACTCGGTCTTTTCCTGGTGTCCCTTCCTGCAAACGCTACTATTCTGGACATCTGTGAACGACGAACATTCCGACGATCTTTTTTGGCTAATTCATCGCCTCTGATCTACTCCAATTGCTTCCCTGCCAATCGGTTATCTCTTTGCCGGCTCTTTCTCCAGCGCCGGTCTTTCTGTAATTTCTTTTGAAGGCAATACGTCCATATTTCCCTGTCTCACCATCGACAAACATATCACACCGGCGTCGACGATTCTTTCTTTTCTGTTTCTCCAGTCATCAATCCCCGTCTCCGGTTACTTCTTAGGAAAATTCTTTGGTTAATTCCTTTGATCACCTTGACGCTTCTGCCGACGCCGACACCGGCCATTAGAATCGAATACACGACGCCATCGAACAATTGAGTGCAAATTTCCCACTCCACCTTTCCTTTGGCTCCTCCAATCTGTCCTTGATTTTCCACCATGGCACAACAAACCGACCAGAACTATGACAACTGGAGCGACTGGAACTATGTTGAAGCCATACAGTTCTCATTCAGAAAACCAGTAGGAGCTGGCAAGAACAATGCCGCCCAAAACCTACTCAACGCGGCATACTCCCAGAAATTGACTAATATTAACAGCATACTCACTGTCGACAATCATGGTGCTGAGACCCTCAAGCCAGACGCCATTTCCCGAATCAAATCCCTTGTCACCGCAGCCATCATAGAAAATCTCCCTCTATCAGAAGTATCTCCCAAATGTAAAAAAACACATTAGAATGCTTCTGGAACACTCTACCATTTGGTACCTTGACAAGGATACAACAAGGAGACCCGTTCATGACTATCACGCACTTGCTCCTGCAGCAAACGCGGCAAAGCTTAACTATCATCAGAATAAAGATCCTACCATCCAATTGGAATTAGTGCTTTGCAGGGGCCCTGTGGAGTTGTTGAGTACGTAGTTATTGTATGTATTGTAAGTATGTGTCAGTAAAGTTATGGTAAGAAGTACTCATACAATAACGCGTACAATTTCTACTAGTACTAGTGTGCATCAAGTCAGATCAGAATTACCAAAGGTGTTCTAATCTGTACCAATTCTTACCAGTTCCAATTCTACCATTAGCCAACCAACCAAATTCATGTGTAAGCTATCAGCAAGGTATCTACACTCATAGGGTTGGGGTTAGATTTGAACAAGCCAGCTGTACGAGCTACCGGTAATTACGAGCTATCAGATCTACAAGCAAGCAACCTACCTTCATACCAATCATACCAATCGATTTATATTACTATTCAAGTGTCGTCATTTGCGCAAGCTCTTTTTTAAATACGAACAAGCAAGCTGTACGAGCTACCGGAAATAACAAGGTACCAGATCTACAAGCAAGCTACCTACCTTCATATTGATCATACCAATTGATCTATACTACCAATAAAGTGAGTCATTCGCACGGGTTTTATTTTAAATTGGAGCAAGCAAGCTGTACGAGCTACAGGTAATTACGAGCTACCAGATCTATAAGCAGATTTGAACACAGTGCAAATCTTTCCAGTCCACAATCAAAATGTAATTCAATCATCAACACAAAAACCCACCAGATTTGAGCATAGTGCAAATCCTGCCAGTCCCCGACCAAAATATAATTCAATTGTCAACCCAAAAACCCACCTGGTTTGAAGACAGTGCAAATCCTGTCGATCCCCGATCAAAATATAACTCAGTCATCAACCAAAAAACCCACCAGATTTGAACAAAATGCAAATCTTTCCAGTCCCTAACCAAAATATAATTCAATCGTAAACCCAAAAACTCAACATATTTGAACACTGTGCAAATCCTGCCAGTCCCCGACCAAAATATAACTCAGTCATCAACCCAAAACCCAACCGGATTTGGGCACAGTACAAATCCTGCCAATCCCCAACCAAAATATAACTCAGTCATCAACCAAAAAACCCACCAGCATATTTGAACACAGTGCAAATCCTGCCAGTCCCCGACCAAAATATAACTCAGTCATCAACCAAAAAAAACCCACCAGATTTGAACACAGTGCAAATCTTTCCAGTCCCTAACCAAAATATAATTCAGTCATCAAAACCCACCAGATTTGAGCACAGTGCAAATCCTGCCAGTCCCCGACAAAAATATAATTCAATCGTCAACCCTAAACCCACCTGATTTGAAGTCAGTGCAAATCCTGCCCATCCCCGACCAAAATATAACTCAATCATCAACCAAAAAACCAACGAGATTTGAACACAGTGCAAATCTTTCCAGTCCCTAACCAAAATATAATTCAATCCTCAACCCAAATACCAAACAGATTTGATCACAGTGCAAATACTGCCAGTCCCAGACCAAAATATAACTCAGTCATCAACCCCAAAACCCACTAGATTTGAACACAGTGAAAATCTTTCCAGTCATTAACCAAAATATAATTCAATCGTTAACCAAAAACCCACCAGATTTGAGCACAGTGCAAATCCTGCCAGTCCCCGAACAAAATATAACTCAGTCATCAACCCCAAAACCCACCAGATTTGAGCACAGTGCAAATCATGCTAGTCCCCGACCAAAATATAACTCAGTCATCAACCCCAAAACCCTCCAAATTTGAGCACAGTGCAAATCCTGCCAGTGCGCAACCAAAATATAATTCAATCATCAACCCAAAAACCCACCAGATTTGAACACAGTCGAAATCTTTCCAGTCCCTAAGCAAAATATAACTCAGTCATCAACCCAAAAACCCAGCTGATTTGAAGACACTACAAATCCTGCCGATCCCCGACCAAAATAAAACTCAGTACTCAACCAAAAAACCCACCATATTTGAACACTGTGCAAATCCTGCCAGTCCCTAACCAAAATATAACTCAGTCATCAACCAAAAAACCCACAAGATTTGAACATAGTGCAAATCTTTCCAGTCCCTAATCAAAATATAATTCAATCATCAACACAAAAACAAACCAGATTTGAACACAGTGCAAATCTTTCCAGTCCCAGACCAAAATATAACTCAGTCATCAACCAAAAACCCCACCAGATTTGAACACAGTGCAAATCTTTCCAGTCCATAATCAAAATATAATTCAATCGTCAACCCAAAAACCCACCAGATTTGAACACAATGCAAATCCTGCATATCCCCCAAGAAAATACAATTCAATTGTCAACCCAAAAACCCACCAGATTTAAACACAGTGCAAATCCTGCCGATCCCCCACCAAAATATAACTCAGTCATCAACCAAAAACCCCACCAGATTTGAAGACAGTGCAAATTCTGCGAATCCCTGACCAAAATATAACTCAGTCGTCAACCCAAAAACCCACCAGATTTGAACACAGTGTAAATCTTGCCCATCCCCCAAGAAAATACAATTCAATTGTCAACCCAAAAACCAAACAGATTTGAACACAGTGCAAATCCTGCCAATCCCAAATCAAAATATAACTCAGTCATCAACCAAAAAACCCACCAGATTTGAGCACAGTGCAAATTCTGCCAATCCCCCACCAAAATATAACTCAGTCATCAACCCAAAAACCCACCAGAATTGAACACATTGCAAATCTTTCCAGTCCCCAACCGAAATATAACCCAGTCATCAACCCAAAAACCCACCAGATTTGAACACAGTTCATATATTTCCAGTCCCTAAACAAAATATAATTCAATCGTCAACCCAAACACCCACCAGATTTGAACACAGTGCAAATCCTTACGATCCCCCACCAAAATATAACTCAGTCATCAACCCAAAAACCCACCAGATTTGAACACAGTGCAAATCCTGCCGATCCCCCACCAAAATATAACTCAGTCATCAACCCAAAAACCCATCAGATTTGAACACTTCTTTGCAAATCCTGCCAGTCCCCGACCAAAATATAACTCAGTCATCAACCCAAAAACCCACCAGATTTGAACACAGTGCAAATCTTGCACATCCCCCACGAAGATATAATTCAATCGTCACCCCAAAGACCCACCAGATTTGAACACAGTGCAAATCCTGCCGATCCCCCACTAAAATATAACTCAGTCATCAATCCAAAAACCAACCAGATTTGAACAAAGTGCAAATCTTGCCCATCCCCTTCCAAAATATAACTCAGTCATCAACTCAAAAACCCACCAGATTTGAACACAGTGCAAATCCATCCGATCCCCCACCAAAATATAACTCAGTCATCAACCCAAAAACCCACCAGATTTGAACACAGTGCAAATCCTCCCAATCCCCCACCAAAATATAACTCAGTGATCAACCCAAAAACCCACCATATTTGAACACAGTGCAAATCTTTCCAGTCCCTAACCAAAATATTATTCAATCGTCAACCCAAAAACCCACCAGATTTGAACACAGTATAAATCCATCCGATCCCCCACCAAAATATAACTCACCAGTCATCAACCCCCAAACCCACCAGATTTGAACACAGTGCAAATCCTGCCGATCCCCCACCAAAATATAACTCAATCATCAACCCTAAAACCCATCAGATTTGAACACTGTGCAAATCCTGCCAGTCCCCCACGAAAATATAATTCAATCGTCAACCCAAAGACCCACCACATTTGAACACAGTGCAAATCCTGCCGATCCCCTCTAGAAAAGCGCTGGGAGCAAACGTACAGACGTACGGACATTCGGAGATACACATACGAATGAGATAGCACACGTATGACTAACAAGCAAATAAGCGAGTCAACTCGCTGAATCGCTAACAGTTAGGGTGCGCTAATAGTGCACCGATAGAGGTTCGATCGGACAAGTCATCTTACATGAAAACACTCACAAATCTAAATACTAATACTTGAAATCACTGAATACCACTAGGAATATCTAGTAGACTACACGTGTAAACGCGTTAAGTGAAGTAGTGAGCTCACGGGAGGAAAACTAAAGTTTATCAGACCCAAATGGACTCATAGAGTCTGGGTAACAAAAAAGAAAGCTGATCGCCGACTGATCACCGGTTAATCGCCGTCTGAAGCCAAAAGCTGGACGTTAAAGACCCTCCTCAACAGAAGAGACTCAGGCGCTTAGAAGATTAACAACACTAGCGCAGCAGAGCACACCAGGCTAATACCCGTGGCTTCTACTGAGGTTTGTAGGGGAGAAAAGAACACCAAAAACTTGTTATTCACCTAAATAGACACTTGCAAGAGGTCCCCAACGATGGGGACATAAAAAAAGATGTGTTGTAACATACAACGGCAAATTAACGGCCGGGATAATGCGATGTACGTGTGTTCAGTACTAGGAATCGCATAACGGCTACAGAAAGAACCGTTAACAAAGAGAGGCACGCAACCTCGGGGACGTGACCTCGAAAACAAATCGAGTGGGAATCAAATTTAATTCCTACAAGAAAAGAGCCCAAGTATACTCACTTGTATACAAAAGGTATGATTACAAAACCAGCCCAGGTAATATACATACCCAGTATTGGATAAACACATACACAAAAAATAGAAATGACAAAAAATGCTGAACCAAATATTTAATAAGAGACAAACGAATATTCGATACCGTTTCGGAAAAAGGGAAACAACTGTCGAGCTTAAGTATAGAGGAACTGAAAAATTGGGGTTCAGATAGGAATCAATCCTCATACCGTGGATATGAACCTGTTTACTAGCAAAAGCGCGTGGAAAGGAAAATACTCCACAAGTTGCTTCAGAACTCAGAAAATCACAATCACAGCTTCCTCATGAAAGCAAAAGCTAACAAACTCCTTATTACAAGCCTAATTCCTACAACATACTCCAAAACAACACACCATGGCGCCACCAACCAGAGCTCAACTAGCCGCAATCGCGGCAGCAGCAACAGCAGAAGCAGCAGACGCGGCGGCAACAGAGGCGGCGGGCAACTTGGTGGGCCTACTACCTCCATCAGTAACAACAAGGTTGGACCCGGAACAGCTTGAGCAACTCACAGTGTCTTTGGTCGCAAGGCTATCAAGCAGGAACATATCTCTATCGACCACAGCAAGAGAAGCTAAAGAAAGGGCAGAGGCCAATCTTGGCATCCCTGGCTACGAAGGAGAAAGGGCGCTGACATCAGCCAAAATTTGTTTCAGGAAGATCCTCGAGTCCTTTGGAGTCAACAGGCCTACAGCCAATGAAATCTTCAGACATGGATATTCTAACATGAAGGCCGTCACAGATCTCGATTCAGAAGGGATCAAGTCCACTCTAGGGTCGCTAACCAAGGCGAAACACCATCTATGACCGGATCCACAGGAAGTCTTTATTGGAAGGGCATTTGGCGACCGACTGAAACTGTTCGTGGCTTGGATTAAGTTCCAGCCTATGATAGGCGCAACGGCCACCGAAGTGGACTGGATAAAGGACCCAACAGCCGAGATAGATACAAGGGAACGTTTGAGATCTACAAAGGAGGACGATGAAAATACAGCAGTAAAGGATCTGACACTACCCGACAAACTGACTATGATGTCAAAGTTCAGGGAATTTGATGAGAACTTACGTGAATACCTACAGCATAAGAGGGGTGTCACCAAGACATCCCTACTTTACACGATAAGACAACAATCTGCAGTCGGAGAAACCGACAGGTGCGGAACAGTCGGCTCGGGCCCAGACAACGCGTATCCTGACTGGACCGAGTATGCAATAAGATGCACGATTCACGCCAACTCTCATTGGTCTAAAGACAACAATACTCTCTGGGGGATATTGTTTAAGTTGGTAGGGTCCGGACCTGGTTGGTCCTATATACAAAGCTTTGGGACCAAAAACGGGGTAGGGGGTGACGGCCGAAAGGCATACTTCGCCCTCTACTCTCAGGCATATGAAGCAACCAACGTAAAGCTAATTGTCGAAGCCAAAAGGCAGTTTATCCAGGAATCAGTATACACAGGGGATTCCAAACACTACAATTTTGACAGGCACAAGAGGCTATGGCATGATGCAAAGCAAACCTTGATAAGATACAACGCATTCCCACCTGAGGATCAGTTTGTGTATGACTTCGTACGATCCCTACAGGATGTACGACTCGAGCAATCCATCCCAAATGTAATAACAGAAGAGTCGGACTATTACGCAAACTTTGAGAAGGCTTTGGCTTATCTCACTTGGATGCTCGGAGTAAAGAAACTCCAGAATCAACCAAATAAGAGGGGTCGGAACGTGTCATCCTTCACTCACAACAAAAAGAGGAAAGGTGACAACAAACGCAACAACTCCTCTTCCAGCAAGCCGCAAAACAACAACAACAATAGTGGTGGCTCAAAAGCACAACCAGGGACCTATAACAGGCCCGTTGAATGCAAGTTCTATCCACGAGAAATATGGTTAAGCATGTCACAAGAGCAGCAACAAAGAGTCCGAGCGCTAAAACAAGCAAAGAATGCAAGCAATAGCGGGGGCAACCAACAATCGAAAGTGGCAGCAGCCACAGCTGCAAATTTCCCCAATAACCCCAGTTCAGCAGGAAACCAGTTTGGCTGTCACAGCCATATTGGAAACGGGAATGGAAATTGATTCGCCGGCCGGGGCCTTAAGATAGAATCTCAGGTAGGCCGGCCGATAGTCCATCTCAAAGAGATGACCCAGTCATCCAGTGTTAAGCCAGGCCGTTGCGAGCTGGATAGCCACGCAGATACGACTGCAGCTGGATCTAACATGGTATTACTCGATCCACTGGATTCTATAATGACATTTGCTGATGTTGCCCCATTTTCAGATATGTACTCACCAATGAAAGATGTTCCTATTGCCTGTTGTGCTACTGCTTGGACAGACCCAACGGACGGTATCACAAACATATTGGTATTTGGACAGGCCCTCTATTTCGGAGAATCACTGCAGCACAGTCTGATATGCCCCAACCAAATCAGAGAATGCAATTTGAATGTGGTCGAAGACATACCACGAAGATACTGCAGTTCTTCCAGTCACAGTCTTATCTTTCGGGCCGACGGCTTCGAATTGGCAATACCATTGTTAGTTGATGGCGTTCTGTCATACTTTGACACACGCAAGCCGACACGCCAGGAAATTGCTACATGTGATCACGTCCTAGCAACTGATACACACACATGGGACCCATACGCCCCCCACTTCGAAGAAGATGAAGAAGCAGCCAACGCGTCTTTCCCACGAGTAGTGGCAGCCCTCTCAGGAGGAGGACCGACTGGTAAAACTGAGTCTTGGATACGATCCACCGACAACCCTATACACATCAATGTAAAACACCAGGATTATTGTCTCCGATACCTACAGAAAATCTGTACAACTTGTACTCAACGGCCCGGGTATACTCAACAAGAGATTGGCAACCGGTTACACTCAGCTTTTGTTAAGAGTACCGGGGACGGAGAAAGCTCCGAGATACTCCGAATTTCAGCTACTTCAACCAAAACTTCAATTTCACTAACAGAGGAAGAGCTTGCCATCCAAAAGGAAGCAAAAGTTTGGACAAAAGAAAGAAAATTACTCTGACGCCAGCAAGATGTGATAGATAAGGAAACTTCCCTAGAGAAGAGGTCATTTATCCGACGCGGACAATGGGGACCTCCGATAAGGATTCCGGAGAAAGTGGACAGATATGATTCAGAAGCCATTGCAAAGATGTGGAACATCAGTGTTAAGAGGGCTGAAGAAACGATTAAGGTCACTACCCAGGAAGGCATAAGAAACCTTACGCAACCAATCACCCGCAGGCTAAAGACCCAAAAGTGGAGAAACAGGAAAGTACTTAAGGGTTGGTGGTTCGCTGATACTATGAAGTTCAAAGTACTGAGTATCATTAGGAACGATACTAACGCACAGATCTTTACCAATGGGAAAGGATATGTGGTGTTCTATCCAGTAAGAGGGGAGAAACAATGCCACGACGGACTATCTTGCTTCATAAATGAGGTAGGAATACCGGAACATCTTGTCACTGATGGGGCAAATGCCCAAGGAAATCATGAGACACACAGCACTGGATGGACTAGGCTTCGATCGGAGTATCGCATTTGCCAAACCTACATACAGCCCCATTGTTGGTGGCAGAATACGGCTGAACACAGCGCAGGGGACCTGAGGAGATCAATCCGATTGATGACCTCTAAGAAAGGAAGTCCGAGGAGGTGCTGGGCCTTCTGCAGAATGTTAGCGGCCGGAAGGTTAAGTAACACCGCATCTGGGGATCCATCTTCTATGGGAAGGACCGGATTTGAGTTAGTCCACGGATATACTCCGGATATAACCCCGTACATGATACACGATTGGTATGATTTCATCCGGTGGTACAACCTACAGGATAAGTCGGAGAAATACGGACGATGGCTGGGCCCATGTGGAGATACTTATGGAGGTGGCGATTGTCACTATGTATTGTATAAGACTGGAAAAGTACACATAACAAACGGCACACGGCCTATATCCGAAGTGGAATGGAAGCACCCAGACACTATCCTGCAGTTGGAGGAACACAACAAACTACTTAATGAAAGGATTGGTGATGAGGCAAAACCCTCGGATACTTACCTGGAAAACGAGTTAGGGGAACCACCCTTGGGCCTATTTGATGGCAAATATGAGGGTGAGGACGAGGTACTTATGGCTGAGCCAGAGGCATCATCCCCGGACATCGATGATTTAACCGATAATCTTGACGAGTACCTTGGAAGCCAAGTGTTACTGCAGATAGGGGACCAACGGATTCGCGGTACGGTTAATAACCGGTACAGGGACGCAAGTGCGATCTTAGTTGGCGAAAAGAATAACAATCCACTCCTAGACACAAGATCCTACGAGGTTTCTATGCCCGACGGATCCATTGAGATCTACAAGCAAATGTGCTTGCGGAGAATCTCTATTCCTCCGTGGACGACGAGGGGCGCATTTACTGTCTTCTAAACGAGCTACTTGACTATGAAAAGGATAAAGAGGCTCTGACAGTACAGCAGGCAACTATCACTACTAAGTCCGGACAAACACGGACTAAGCCGACAACCAAAGGGTGGAGAATCCTGGTCAGTTGGAAAGATGGAACTTCTTCTTGGGCAAAGTTAAGTGACATGAAGGAAAGTTTCCCCGTCAAAACGGCTCTGTTTGCCAAGGATCAAGGCATAATAGATGAGCCAGCTTTCAAGTGGTGGGCCTATCGGGTAATTCGGAAGAAAGACCGGATTATCTCCAGCGCCAAGGCCAAATATTGGACCAAATCCCATAAGTATGGGGTTAGACTACCAAAAACAATTGCTGAAGCAAGAAGGATAGATGAGGAATCCGGCAGTGACTATTGGGCCAGGGCTATTGCAAAAGAAATGAAGAACAATTTCATAGCTTTTGAGTTCAACGACAAGGACAAAATACCGGTGGCACATACAAAAATCACTATACACATGGTATTTGACGTGAAGATAGATCTAACTCGGAAGGCCCGACTTGTTGGCGATGGGCATAAAGTGCCCGAAATATCACGGGAGTATACATACTCAAGGGTGCCCAGCAGGGATTTGGTTCGGATGTTCTTCCTAGTCTCTGCACTTAATGACCTTGAGGTCTTAAGTGCTGATATCCAAAATGCATACTTAACCACACCGATTAAGGAAAAATACTTCACAGTGGCTACACTGGAACAAGGATTTGCACCAGAGTTATGTGGAAGGCCCTGCAAAATTGTAAGAGCTCTGTATGGATTACCAGTAGCGGGCGCATCATTTTGATCTCATCTGTCTGAGCACTTAAGGGGACTTGGATACAAGTCTTGCAAGGCAGATCCAGATGTATATATGCGGCCAGCTGTAAAGAAAGGAGGCTCAGCATATTATGAATACTGTGTGGCATATGTGGATGACATCCTTGTATGCGGGATGGATCCAAAGTTCCAAATGGACGCGATCGAAAGACAGTTCAAACTGAAGGATGGGACCGTTGAACCACCCACTTTCTATCTAGGGGCAGATATTGGTAACACGTCCGTTGATGGGGCTGAGTACTGGTCCATGTCTTCAACGAAGTATACCTCCAAAGCCGTTAAGTCTGTTGAAGAGGAATTGAGTAGAGGGCAATATGCCTTCAAAGTACTCCCAAAATCTGCAAAATCACCATTGGTAACTGGATATAGGCCCGAAATTGATGCCTCACCGGAACTTGATTCGGAGAAACAAAACTATTACCAGGGTTTAATAGGTATACTCCGTTGGATATGCAAACTCCGAAGGCTAGATATCGTAATGCCTGTCTCACTTATGTCCCGGTATCTTGCACAGGCACGAGAAGGACATCTAAACCAATTCTTTCATTTGTTTGCATACTTAAAGAATTACGGCAAATCAAAGTTGGTGTTTGACTGTTCCATCCCAGAACTTGATGAATCAGTATTCCATGAATGTGACTGGGCTGAATTCTACCCAGAAGCAGGGGAACTAATTCCTCCGGATATGCCCGAGCCACAAGGAAACGCCGTAACTACCACATGTTTCGTGGACGCCGACCACGCCGGTTGCAAGGCTACTAGGAGGTCTCATATGGGAATCATCATCTTTGTTAACAGGGCACCAATCCTATGGTTCTCTAAGAGACAAACAACTGTTGAAACATCCACATTTGGCTCAGAGATTGTGGCACTCAAGATCGCAATCGAAATGGTAGAAGGCCTACGGTATAAGCTCAGAATGATGGGCATACCTATAGAAGGACCGACCAACATGTATTGTGACAATGACTTGGTTGTTAAGAACGTAACACACCCAGAAAGCCCTTGTAAGAAGAAGCACAACAGTATTGCTTACAACAAGGCACGCAAATGCATTGCAGGAAAGATTATCCGGATTGGAAAAGAACCCGGTGAAACTAATATTGCAGATCTACTCACTAAGCTTATGGGTGGAGTAAAGCTATTTTCCTTATGTAGGAGGTGCATTTGGCGGTGCAAATAAGAAGACCGGCCCTTAAGATATCTTCTACAAGTACTTAACACTACAAGTACGAAGACACGGGGACTCTAGAAAAGCGCCGGTAGCAAACGTACAGACGTACGGACATTCGGAGATACACACACGAATGAGATAGCACACGTATGACTAACAGGCAAATAAGCGAGCCGACTCGCTGAATCGCTAACAGTAAGGGTGCGCTAATAGTGCACCGATAGAGGTTCGATCGGACAAGTCATCTTACATGAAAACACTCACAAATCTAAATACTAATACTTGAAACCACTGAATACCACTAGGAATATCTAGTAGACTACACGTGTAAACGCGTTAAGTGAAGTAGTGAGCTCACGGGAGCAAAACTAAACCCCCACTAAAACATAACTCAGTCATCAACCCAAAAACCTACCAGATTTGAACAAAGTGCAAATCTTGCCCATCCCCCACCAAAATATAACTCAGTCATCAACTCAAAAACCCACCAGATTTGAACACAGTGCAAATCCATCCAATCCCCCACCAAAATATAACTCAGTCATCAACCCAAAAACCCACCAGTTTTGAACACAGTGCAAATCTTTCCAGTCCCTAAACAAAATATAATTCAATCGTCAACCCAAAAACCCACCAGATTTGAACACAGTACAAATCCATCCGATCCCCCACCAAAATATAACTCAGTCATCAACCCAAAAACCCACCAGATTTGAACACAGTGCAAATCCTGCCGATCCCCCACCAAAATATAACTCAGTCATCAACCAAAAAACCCACCAGATTTTAACACAGTGCAAATCTTGCCAATCCCCGACCAAAATATAATTCAGTCGTCAACCCAAAAACCCACCAGAATTGAACACAGTGCAAATCTTTCCAGTCCCCAACCAAAATATAACTCAGTCATCAACCCAAAAACTCAGCAGATTTGAACACAGTGCAAATCTTTCCAGTCCTTAACCAAAATATAATTCAATCGTCAACCCAAACACCCACCAGATTTGAGCACAGTGCAAATCCTTATGATTCCCCCACCAAAATATAACTAAGTCATCAACTCAAAAACCCACCAGATTTGAACACAGTGCAAATCCTGCCCATCCCCCAAGAAAATACAATTCAATCGTCAACCCAAAAACCAAACAGATTTGAACACAGTGCAAATCCTGCCAATCCCAAATCAAAATATAACTCAGTCATCAACCCAAAAACCCACCAGATTTGAACACAGTGCAAATTCTGCCAATCCCCCACCAAAATATAACTCAGGCATAAACCCAAAAACCCACCAGTTTTGAACACAGTTCAAATCTTTCCAGTCCCCAACCGAAATATAACTCAGTCATCAACCCAAAAACCCAGCAGATTTGAACACAGTGCAAATCTTTCCAGTCCTTAACCAAAATATAATTCAATCGTCAACCCAAACACCCACCAGATTTGAACAAAGTGCAAATCCTTATGATTCCCCCACCAAAATATAACTCAGTCATCAACTCAAAAACCCACCAGATTTGAACACAGTGCAAATCCTGCCGATCCCCCACTAAAATATAACTCAGTCATCAACCCAAAAACCAACCAGAATTGAACAAAGTGCAAATCTTGCCCATCCCCCACCAAAATATAACTGAGTCATCAACTCAAAAACCCACCAGATTTGAACACAGTGCAAATCCATCCGATCCCCCACCAAAATATAACTCAGTCATCAACCCAAAAACCCATCAGATTTGAACACTGTGCAAATCCTGCCAGTCCCTAACCAAAATATAACTCAGTCATCAACCCAAAAACCCACCAGATTTGAACACAGTGCAAATCTTGCCCATCCCCCACCAAAATATAACTCAGTCATTGCTTTTAGAAGAAGCATCTCATTTCCGTAAATAAATGTTTGGCTAAGCTTTTTAGCGATTTTTAGTCGTAGCGTTTGTACCAAGGCTACTTGTTAAAAACAGATTTTTTTAATATTTCTACATATTCCCCCCCCCCCCCCCCAAACCCCCCCAATAAACTCCGTCTACAAGGTTACGTTGTCAACTCTTAGGATTAGGGTTAGTGTTTAACGTTCAACTAACAACTCCACCAATTAGTACTAGAGTGTACGTAAATTTATGGCATGATATTGTTTTTGAATTGTTAATTCTTCGAAGAGTGAGCTGATGGGGAAAATCCAGCTAAGAGGCAATCGACATAAAAGCGCTGACGATTATTCACTCATCAGGTTAATAACCTTAGGAATAAGGTTATTGCCTTCTTTATGACTCTTTGTACGATACACCCGCTTAGTACGTACGAATATGCGTTTGCACGGTGAATTCTTTTCAGTCCCCTTCAGTCGTAAATCCAATTGTTAAGCGTTTGGATCTTTTGACTTAACCTATTCATTGTGAGTCATTGCCGTGTGTTGAATACCAAACTGTATCCAGTCTACTATCAGAGGCCCTATCAAAAAGAAATGGGGAGGCATTTTGCCATTCATTCTGGCTTGTACCATGGCATTTTGCCCTGATCCTTGCCAGTTTGATATATTGTATCCATGGATCAAATTATCCATTTTCGAAATGCTCATTGCAGAACAATTTTTCATTCCATGATCGAACTTAGTAAAATCAACTTGTTGCTCCAGTCGAACGGTCGATTGAACATTCCATCGAATGATTGATTTACTTATCCTGTTGTTTTGTTGCGAACAAATCTCGTGCGAACGCTCAAAACAAAACGAACTTACCACATGCATCGGGAACAATGTTCTCGGAAAACAGCGCCACTCATAAGCTTGGTAAACAAATCAGCGATATGTGTTGAACCTGGCTCTTTATCAACTCTGATGATTCCCGCTGCAATAGATTTGCGGGCTTGTGGTATGCAATGCTGTTGTGTTTCTTCTTGCATGGGCTTTCAGGTTGTGTAACATTTGTGACAACTGAATCATTATCGTAGTACACATTGGTGCTCCCGTCAATTGGAACACCCATTATTCTCAACTTGTATCTTAGACCTTCAACCAATTCAATTGCAATTTTTAACGCAATGATTTCAGATCCAAAAGTTGATGTTTCAACTGTTGTTCAGACGTTTGTCTTTTGGAAAACCAAATAATTGGCGCATTATTAATGAAGATAATAACACCAGTATGAGATCTTCTTGTTGCTTTACATCCAGCATGATCCGCGTCAACAAAACAGCTCATTGTTACATGTTTTCCCAAAGCTTCAGGCATATCTGCTGGTAAGACTTCAGCGGCACCAGGATAAAATTCAGACCAGTCACATTTTTGAAATTTACTCTCATCAACGTTTGGTACTGAATCGTCAAAAACCAATTTTGACCTGTTATATTTCTTCAAATATGCAAATATATGAAATAACTGGTTCAAACATTTCATTCTTGCCTGAGCCAGATATCTTGACATCAGAGAAACTGGCATTAAAATGTTGAGCCTTCCTAGTTCACAAATCCATCTGAGAACTCCAATCAAACCTTGATAGTAATTTTGCAATTCAGGATTCAGTTCCTCTGATATATCAATCTCCGGCCTGTAATCGTGTGACAGTGTGAAAAGAATTCACCGTGTAACGCGTATTCGTACGTACTAAGCGGGCGTATCCTACAAAAAGTCATAACGGCAAATAACCTTTCGTAAGGTTAAACCTGAGCAAATAAGTGTCGGCGCTTTTTATGTGGATTGCCTCTTAGCGGGAGTTTCCCCATCAGCTCACTCTTTCAAGAATCAACAATTCAAAAACACTATCATGCCCTAAATCTACGTACATTCTAGTACTAATTCTACGTGATAAGACACAATTTTACGTGTGATATTCCAATGAGAATATCAAGACAATACGGTAAAAGGCCGATTGAAGATGGCTGGTTTTTCGTGTGTTTTGTGTCTTAAAATTACACGGTAATATGCCGATAATTGATGTGACGATGACAACAAGTAATTAACCTGTCATTTGTTTGTTTGATCACATCTAAGATGATTACTCTTACTCACTAAATCAATCGACCGTAAGGCCGATTGCGTTTGCTTTTGTTTTACTACTGTCACGAGGCAGTTTTTTTAGTTTATCAGACCCACAGCACTCTACGAGCTGTGGCCAGCATCCTACAATGCTGAGGACGGCGTTTCAGAGAGAAACGCAGTTGAGCTCGAAGACAAAGAATCCTGATTAGCCTGATCAGCAACCGGCATCAACCCTCAACAATGTAAAAGGGGCAATTGCTTGCGGAGCCCAGGAACAGACCAACACCAGGGCGGCCTCCCTTGAAAGAAGAGGTCGAAGACACGAACCAAGATGGTAGGCTCCATCGGGTTTCGAGATCCAGCAACAAGCAAGGGAAAAGGGCTGGACGACTCATGCAAAAGAATCGCCCAGGTTGGCATCAGCTGAAAGGAATCAATATCCGAGAACACCGATCTTTCACTGAAAACAAGAATGACGCGAGCCAGAAGATTGAGCCTCAAGTATTCTATGGTGAAACAGATGGAACGAACAGATTGCAAGCACCTGCTCGCAAGAAAATCCAAAGATATGGAAACGAGAACACCAAATCTCAAAGATCCAAGAGAAAAGAGAACGCTAAATTCTCAGGAACAAAAAGATGAAATATTCAACGATCTTTCACCACAGAAATACAGAATGAGCAAATCCTGAGACCGGATAGAAAAGCTCACAATCTTAAATTGCAACAAAAGCAAAAGCTCACACAAACCAGACCAAATAACCAGAATGAAAATTCGATCTGGACATACGAATACAAACAGATAAGCGAATCACACACAACAGTCACCCAACGTTTAATATCCATCTCACATCCAATCCTTCGATCCGATTAAACTCTCTATCCACATACCACCTTCGAACAAATAGTTTGGACGAATACTTACATCGAAACTTCCATCGAAACTTCCATCCAAACGTCCAACGAATATTGTCCTTCGAATATACCAAAACGACCATTTGATCACCCCATTAGAATATTTGAAATCTTGTCTCCACCATGGCTCGAACAAGAGCGAACTACAACTCCAATGACGAAGCAAACATGGACGCGGGCAGAATTCACCAGATTCAGATAACGAAGACGACCAAAGTCAAAAGGACATGGATTTAGAGGATGAGGAGGACAAATGTGATGAAAGAATCATGCGTGCAATGGAGAAGGCTATTTCTGATCCAGAAAAGAACTCAACTATGAAGAAAATCATCGACCAAGAAGTAAAGAAAAGGATCAGAGCATTGCAGGAAGCTACAAGAAGGGGTAGGAATCCAGATGATGATAGCAGTGATGAAGGTGAAAACCAACAAGATGACGACCCAAGGACTGAACGGTACAAAAGGAGGTCATCCCAACCCAAAATAAAAATCAGGGGATTCAACAATGAAAGATTTCTGAATCCAGAACAGCTCACCTTCAGAAGCAGCTTGATGGACTTTGGTATCAACTATGAATCAGCTGAAGAAATTATGAGGGGAGGAATGTCTAATATTCGTGAAATTACAGTTTTCAATAAGGAAAACATCAAATCGTTCATGCATGGATTGAAATCAATCAGTCCAGACTGTTCTAATCCAAAAAGTATCCACTATGGTAACAGGCTATCATCGAGACTTCTGACATGGGCAAATTGGGCTCGCTATCAACCATTGATTGGAGTCAAACCAAGAGCCATTGACTGGAACGCGAACCCAAATAATCTGGAACTGCAACAATTCAGGATCAAGATGATGGAATCAAGTGTAAAATCACAGGAAAAAGCAACCCCACCTGAGTTAAAGGATCTTACAAAATTCAGAGAATGGGAGGAAGGCTTTTGTCAAAACTTGAGATACAGATTCAACTCTGAAGGTTTCCCAATCTTGTATGTCATAAGACCCCAAGAGAAGGAAGATGTTACTGATGAAGCCAGGTCTGGCACAGTTGGGCAAAGTCCATCAGATACCTATCCAACTTGGAGTGACTACAACGAAAGGTGTGGCGTTTTGTCAGGTCATCAGTATGATGAAGACAACAATGTCGTCTGGAGGTTGTTATGTGATGCAACAAGAAAAGGGCCAGGTTGGGAATATGTGGCACATTTCCAAAATACCAAATTGAACTCAGGACATGCAAGAAATGCATTTATTTTGTTGATGCAGCATGCTTATACTGATACCAATATCACTATGGTCCTGAACAAAACCTACCAGGAAATGAAAGAATCACATTACACGGGAGACCATAAGAATTATGATTGGAACAAGCACAAGAGGAATTGGACTGCATTTCATGGAACAATTCTAAGATTTGAAAAGAATCACAACGAAAGAAGATTTGTTTGGGACTTCATTAATTCAATCAGTGATGAGCGACTTGATGCAGCTAAAGCCGATGCAATTGATGAGAGCAAAGACTACCGAGACAATTTCAATGAATGTTTGATTTTATTCACCAATTGTCTTGGATTGAAGAAGCTTGCAAATGGAAAGCATAAAAGAGGTTCCATAAGTGTATATTTGGTAGGCACATCAAGCAATAAAAAGCAGAAAACAACTGGGACATTTACAGGAACAGTTGAGAACAAGACCTATCCAACAAGCGTTTATAAAACAATGTCAAAAGAACAACATCAGGAACTGTACCAGATGAGACAGGCAAGTAAGAAAAAGAGGGCTCTCAAGGCTGCTGAGACCAAAAAGGCAAAGAAAGCTGAAAAGGAAGGTGCAGATGACAGCTTTGGCTCAAAATCTAAGAAATGACATCATAACCGGACACTAGAAAACAAATGTTTACAGATGGTGAGCCGGTCATTATATAAGATGAATATTCCACTAGATTTTGATGATGGTGAAAATGAAGAAGGATACTGTGAGTTAGACTGACATGCTGACACCACTGCCGCTGGAAGCAACATGATATTGCTCAATCCTGATCAGGTCACAACGCATGTTGATGTTGCCCCTTTTTCTGAAGAGTACAAGCCAATCAAGAAAATCCCAATTGGAAGTTGTGCAACTGCTTGGACAAGTCCAACATCAGGTCAAGTCTACATCATAGTGTTCCACCAAGCGCTGTACTTTGGGAACAAATTGAAGAACAGCTTGATATGTCCAAATCAAGTAACGGATTGCAATTTCAACTCTTTTGAAGAAACACCTCGTCAGTTTGACCCCAGATCCAAGCATGGAATTACAATCCAAACCCCAATGGAAGATGATGACCCCAAGAAAGTTTTCATAAAACTGAGTATGAGAAATGTGATTTCATATTTTCCAACAAGGAAGTCGACAAAATTGGAGCTTGATGAATGTCAACATTTGATCGCAACAAATAACACCCCATGGGACCCTCATTCACTGAAATTCAGGATGGCTGAGTTAGCAATTGACAATGGTGATCCAACTTCAGGGGACCAATTCAGCGTTCAAGCCATGTCAACTGAAGATGGAAGTTCAGTTGTAACAGAACCCACAAGTAATGTCACAGACATGTTCTCCAAGACTAGCATAGAGCCCAAGCATCCAAATCTCATGCAGCAATGCAAGCTGATGAGATTGCACCAGATATCAACCAGAAGAATGCTGACTGAATGCCAAATAGCGACAGATGGTAATATTTCTCACAGGATTTCGTCAGTGACCACAAAGTTTCAAGATGCAAATATTTCAAGCGCGCGAAGGGTAGACCAGTTTTTGTTTGATGACACAGAATTTGACTTCACAGAAGCCCCTGAAGATGAATCAAAACCAGCCCCTAGCTTGCAAGAAATTGACAATACACTTGAAAGGAGATCACTTGATAGAAGAAATCAGTGGGGACCATCAGTGACAACTATTGAAGGTCCAAACAAAGTGGATTGCGAACGCCTAGCCAAGACTTGGAATATCATTTTCAAAAAGGCAGAACAGACATTGAAGGGCACTACTCAGAAAGCACTGAGAAATTTGCAACTACCTTTGATGAAGCGTCTGCCAACACAGCGCTTTAGAAACAAAAGAGTCGCTCAGGGAACCTGGTATACAGATACCAGGCATGCAAAGACCACAAGCATTATGAGACAAGAAAAATGTGCACAAGTCTTTACAAATGGGAATGGATTCGAAGTATTCATACCAATACAAAACAAGTCACAAGCTCATCAAGGATTGAAAATATTCATTCACGAAGTTGGAATTCCTGAACATTTGATTTCTGATGGCGCTCCAGAACAAGGTTCACCAAGGACTTACAAAACGCACTGGAATTCAATTGTGAAACGCAACCATATAAATCAGACATTCATCCAACCACATTGTCCTTTCCAAAATCGAGCAGAGCAAGTGATAGACCATCTTGGTAGTGCAATAACAACCAAGATAGCGAAGAAGAATTCACCAAGAAGGTTATGGTCATTTTGTGGCGAACTATGTGCAAATATCAGACAGAGGACTGCATCAAGCAACCCTTCTTCAATGGGAAGAACTCCATTTAAATTGGTGCATGGCTATAGGCCTGATATAACACTATACACATCATCAGAATGGTATGATTTTATATTTTATTTTGACAAAGGTGATTCTTCATCCTGAGGAGTTGAAAGACTGGGTCGCTGGCTTGGACCTTGCGGTAACAAGGTGGGTGGAGGTGATTGTTTTTGGATCCTGACTGAATCAGCAATTCCAATCTCTACAAATTCAATAAGGCCTGTAAAGGAATTTGAATGGAGGGATAGAGATGTCCTAAGAAGAATGGAAGCGATTGATAAATCAATTGAATCCAAGATTGGTGATGAAGTCAAAGACAGCGCGTCCTTCTTCCAGGAAAATTATCCAGAACCTCAACAAGAGCTATTTGAGGAACAACCAGTGAAATCATCTGATCTGAAACTTGAAATGGCTGAGCCAGAGGCGTCAGTTGAAGATATTGATGAACCAGACAAGTATCTGGGAAATGAAGTCATCATTGAAAGAAATGATGAAAGGCTCATGTGCATTGTCAAGGACAGGGTACGCGATCTGCAAAACCAACCAATTGGAGTAAGAAATGAGAATCCAATACTGGACACCAGGTTATACAAATTGCAACTACCTGATGGCACCATTGAGGAATACACAGCAAACATTGTTGCAGAAAGTCTTTACAGTTCTGTTGATGATGATGGACGAATGTTCACCCTGCTGAATGAGCTAATTGGTCATGAATGCGACAACACTGCTTTAAGTGATGAGGAGGCCACAACTGTAGCCAAAAATGGCAGAAAAAGCCATAAGCCCACAACTAGGGGCTGGAGGAATTTTGGCCAGTTGGAAAGATGGAACCGAATCATGGTGTAAGCTTAGTGATGTCAAAGAATCATTCCCAGTGCAACTAGCAGAGTATGCTGTCAACAACAAGCTTGAAAAGTTACCAGCCTTCAGATGGTGGGTGCATAAAATTTTGAGAAGAAAGGAACAATTCCTTAAGGCGGCCAAAACAGCCAAGTATTGGTTGAAAAGTCACAAATATGGTGTTGAATTACCACATTCAATTACACAAGCACTGGCAATTGATAAGAAAACAGGCACTGATCACTGGGAACGAGCAATTCATAAAGAAATGACAAACAACATGGCAGCTTTCGAATTTTCTGATGATGATGTTATCCCAGTTGGTCGCAAGGAGATTACAACCCACATGATATTTGATATCAAGCTTGGATCCCTAACAAGGAAGGCTAGGTTGGTAGGGGACGGTCACAAAGTTCCTGCGGTAGCAAAAGAGAATACCTATTCATCTGTTCCCAGTCGTGACTCAGTGAGAATATTCTTCTTGCTGGCAGCGCTGAATGATTTGAAGGTTCTCTCAGCAGACATTCAAAATGCATACTTGACAGCCCCAATAAAAGAGAAATACTTTCTACAGGCAAGAGCTGAAGATGGCTTTCCTCCACACCTTGCAGGTCGTCCTTGCAAGATAGTTCAAGCACCATATGGATTACCAGTTGCAGGAGCATCATTCAGATCATATCTCACGAAACATTTGAGGGATCTTGGCTATTCCCCTTGCAAAGCAGATCCGGATGTGCACTTACGAATCAGAACCAGAAAAGATGGATCCAGATACTGGGCAATGCTGATTGCCTATGTTGATGATATCTTATGTTCTGGTGAAGATCCTAAGTTCCAGCTAGAAAACATTGAACGAAAGTTCAAGTTGAAAGATGATACCATTGAAGAACCAACTCTGTATTTGGGAGCTGATATTGGAAAGTTTTACTTTGAGGGTGATTCAAAACCAAGGTGGTCATTATCAAGCACCAAATACACTGCAAAAGCTGTCGCGGCTGTTGAACAAGAACTTGGAACTGAGAAGTATGGTTACAAGTATTTACCAAAGTCAGCATCCAGTCCACTGTCACATGATTACAGACCAGAAATTGATATATCAGAGGAACTGAATCCTGAATTGCAAAATTACTATCAAGGTTTGATTGGAGTTCTCAGGTGGATTTGTGAACTACGAAGGCTAGAAATTTTAATGCCAGTTTCTCTTATGTCAAGTTATTTGGCTCAGGTGAGAATGGGACATTTGAACCAGTTATTTCATATATTTGCATATTTGAAGAAATATAACAGGTCAAAATTGGTTTTTGATGATTCAGTACCAAGCATTGATCAGAGTAAATTCCAAAAATGTGACTGGTCTGAATTCTACCCTGGCACAACTGAAGTCTTACCAGCAGATATGCCTGAAGCTTTGTGAAAACATGTAACAATGAGCTGTTTTGTTGACGCCGGCCATACTGGATGCAAAGCAACAAGAAGATCTCATACTGGTGTTATTATCTTCATTAATAATGCACCAATCATTTGGTTTTCCAAATGACAAACAACAGTTGAAACATCAACTTTTGGATCTGAAATCATTGCATTGAAAATTGCAATCGAATTGGTTGAAGGTCTAAGATACAAGTTGAGAATGATGGGTGTTCCAATTGATGGGAGCACCAACGTGTATTGTGATAATGATTCAGTTGTCACAAATTTTACACAACCTGAAAGCCCATGCAAGAAGAAACACAACAGCATTGCATACCACAAGGACCGAGAATCCATTGCAGCAGGAATTATCAGAGTTGCAAAGGAACCAGGTTCAACAAATATTGCTGATTTGTTTACCAAGCTAATGAGTGGCACTGTTTTCCGAGAACATTGTTCCCGATGCATGTGGTAAGTAAATCTGTTCAAATCAATCGTTCGATGGAATGTTCGATTGATCGTTTGATCGAAGTAACAAGTTGATTTTCCTAGAAATCGATCTGCAATAAGCATTTCGAAAATGGATGATTTGATCCATGGAATACAATATATCAATTGGGCTAGATTCAGGGAAAAATGCCTTGAAACAAGCCAAAATGAAAGGCAAAACGCCGCCCCAATTGATAGGGCCTCTGATAGTAGACTAGGATACAGCTTGGTATTCAACACGACAATGACTGATAGTAGACTGGATACAGTTTGGTATTCACGCACATGACTCACGATGAATAGATTAAGTCAAAAGATCCAAACGCTTAACGATTGGATTTATGACTGAAGGGGACTGAAAAGAATTCACCGTGTAATGTGTATTCGTACGTACTAAGCGGGCGTATCCTACAAAAAGTCATAATGGCAAATAACCTTTCGTAAGGTTAAACCTGAGCA
Organism: Pseudo-nitzschia multiseries; assembly: GCA_037355745.1. Classification (NCBI taxonomy): domain Eukaryota; phylum Bacillariophyta; class Bacillariophyceae; order Bacillariales; family Bacillariaceae; genus Pseudo-nitzschia; species Pseudo-nitzschia multiseries. The sequence goes on along the minus strand of CM074782.1, from coordinate 8,282,011 downwards.
AATAAGTGTCGGCGCTTTTTATGTGGATTGCCTTTTAGCGGGAGTTTCCCCATCAGCTCACTCTTTCAAGAATCAACAATTCAAAAACACTATCATGCCCTAAATCTACGTACATTCTAGTACTAATTCTACGTGATAAGACACAATTTTACGTGTGATATTCCAATGAGAATATCAAGACAATACGGTAAAAGGCCGATTGAAGATGGCTGGTTTTTCGTGTGTTTTGTGTCTTAAAATTACACGGTAATATGCCGATAATTGATGTGACGATGACAACAAGTAATTAACCTGTCATTTGTTTGTTTGATCACATCTAAGATGATTACTCTTACTCACTAAATCAATCGACCGTAAGGCCGATTGCGTTTGCTTTTGTTTTACTACTGTCACGAGGCAGTTTTTTAAAGTGAGCTGGATGCAGACTTTGGTAAATATTTATACCCATATTTTTCAGTTCCAAGCTCTAGTTCAACAGCTACAACTGCTTTTGCCGTGTACTTGCTTGGTGCTTGATAATGATCATCTTGGTTTCAAATCACCTTCAAAGTAAAACTTTCCAATATCAGCTCCCAAATACAGAGTTGGTGCTTCAATGGTATCATCCTTCAACTTGAACTTTCGTTCAATATTTTCTAGCTGGAATTGATGTAGCAAACCGGATGAGGGGAATGGTAGTGAAGTACAGACCGGGGAACCAGCACCTTGAGTATACAGCGCACGTACTTCGCGAAAGATCTCACTGTATCAGCAATCAGCAACATCGGTGCGTACCATATCCCCAGAACATTACCTGTAGGTACGAACCTCACTGTAGGTACAAATCTCACTGCAAGCAGAACAAGCATCGAATTCTGCAAGCATCGAATTCTGCAAGCAAATTCTGCAAGCAAATTCTGCAAGCAAATTCTACAAGCAGAATCTCTGCAAATACAGGCTAAGCGCTAACAAGCCTGTAAAGGATTCCCCCAGCAGAATACAAGCCCACAGCTCACTCTTTTGCTCCTAAACCGATTAGTAGTAGAATAAGTAAATAAATAGGTAACGCGTCCTGGTCCAATAGTCCTCCTATTGTACCCGTACGACAAGCCTATCTGTCCTGGTCCACTAGCCTCTTGCCTAGTGGTGTACCCGTACAGCAGTCTACCTGTTGGTCCCCTAGTTTTGCCTAGTGTCCCCGTACAGCAGTCAGTCTCTAACCTTACTACTCACTATCCTTGGCTCCCTATTGTTTACAGTACGGCCTTGACTAAGATAGCCCGTAACCCCAGGCGTCCGCGAATAGATTCGGTTACTTCAGACAACCCGCTCCAATCCGGCACCTCCAGTTGATTCCAAGCGAGCTACCACGATACGGACTACTCCGACAAACCGCACCTCCCAAGCGTCACCTCCGGCCGTCCAAGCGTCTGTGAATCGATTTGGTTACCGGTCGGCACCTCCAGTTGATTCCTTGCACCTCCAGTTGATTCCGAGCGAGCTACCACAATACGGACTACTCCGACAACCCGCACCTCCCAAGCGTCACCTCCAGCCGTCCAAGCGTCTGTGAATCGATTTGGTTACCGGTCGGCACCTCCAGTTGATTCCTTGCTCCTCCAGTTGATTACGAGCGAGCTACCACAATACGGACTACTCCGACAACCCGCACCTCCGAAGCGTCACCTCCAGCCGTCCAAGGGTCCGCGATCTATTCGGTACCGGTTTGCACCTCCAGGCGATTCTTGTCGAATTTATAGCACCTCCAGCGATCCGGCCCAACCCGCACCTCCAAGCGGCCACCCGACCGGCGACTCCGACGTCTCCCTGCGCCTCCTCCTCCTCCTCCTAAGATTCGACAATCCGCCCTAGCCAGCCGCTTTCCTTTCCATCCATCTCCAAGCGCAGTTACAACATGCTGACCTACACTGAGTATTACCAGAGCACCCTCAGTCCCCTTGGAGTGGGACCTGCTCGGGACCTGGCCTACCAAACCATCTATGACTACTTCGCTGAGGAAACAGCTACCCCCATTCTCCTGGGCCGGCTCTTGGACCTCTTCGAACCAGAACCTGTGGGGGCCCTAGGAATATTCCTGACCAACACCTTTGGAAAGGCGCGCCTCCGATTGGTGCATGGCCTTCGGAAGTACCCGGGGCCCTTGACCGCGCCAAGTACCAACAAGGGCAAGGCCTTTGGATACCTGGATGACATCGAAGGCGATGCAGGAGAGCTAGTGCTAGTGGATGCTGCCCTCCTCGAGCAGGCGCCCGAGACCTTGGTGCTGTCCCTCGATCGCCATCTCGACGTCATCAAGCATGCTCACCATTCCCACATGATCCCCATGGTGCTAGGCGATGATCCTCACATGGAAGTCATCACCCCCTTCAAGGCCTGCTTCATCCCCTTCCAATTGGTGCCCTTACTCCTAGGCAAGGGCCTGAGTCCAATCCACGCCTTGAACATCATCTACCCCTACCTTGACACACTCAACCTGGCACTCACTTGCGCCCCCCTACTGAATACCCTCCGAGCTGCTGGTACCGACCCCACCATTGTTGATGGAGGTGTCCACTTTGCCACACCCGGCACCCCCTTTCGAGGGGAGCCCGGTCTGACCTTGTACATGCGCAATCAGGTACTATACCGGGACCTCCCGGGCTTGAAGAAACCCTCCCATCAGGGGCAGCCGCCGGCACCCGGCCAACCAGCCGGGGTAGATCCCATGCTGGCAGCTACCCTCACCGCCCTCGCCAACCAACAGCTCCAGCTCAGTGAGGGCCTAGACCAACGTCGCCCCCCTGCCACGGTCAAGAACACCTGGGGCCCCTTGTACACCCTGCGCTTGCTGCTGCTGTGTGGCAAGCTTGAGGAAGCCGACCTACCCCCCATATACCAAGCCTGGGCACAGAAAGGCAAACACGAGAAGACCCATATGATCTTCCAGAGCCAGGTAGCCACATGCGCCGCCGAGTTCCTCATCCAGGCACCCTTGGTCACCACGGTGGCACTCAAGAAGTTCCAAGATGGCAACTTTCATGGGACTGACCCCTTTGATGTGGCGGACGGCATACTCCCTTTAGCTTTCACTCTCCCCAGTGGATCTGCCGCCACCTTGAAGCGGGAACAGGAAACTGCAGCCACTGTGGCGGCCTACGACACCATGATCTCCACCGAAGGCAACTCCCTCACCTTGAAGGACTCCCTCGAACTCCAGAAGACCAAGGCCTACCTACCCATCGACTGGACTGAAGCTACCACCCAACTGGAAAGCTATCTTGCCGTCCTGGCCACCATTCTAGGCATGCATCACCCTGTCGTGCAGGGCTACCAGAATGGACTCGCCAAGCTCAAGCTCCAGCAAATTCCCCTCCGCCGAGCAATTGCCGATGAACTAGGGGAGCTCATCACTCCCTCCATTGTGGTATACTACTTCCAAATCCGGGTGCGGGGTTGGCTTGAGGAACAATGGGGATCAACATTCACTGTCCCCTCCCCCGACTTTGGGAAGGACTTCCAAGCCTTCCGTATCACCCAGAACCTCTACTGGCTCCCCAATGTCACCAATGTGCCGGCTCTGAGGCACCTGCGTCGCGTAGCCGCCGTGGCTGCCCCTGCTGCAACCCCAGGCACCCCCACGCCCGGCAAGACTACCCCCAGCCCCAACCAAGGCTCCGCCGGAGGTGCCTGCGTGTCCAACCCCAACCTGGATCCCCGGCTACAAACGGCGGGGGTAGCCAACAAAGTCCTACGCGCCCGACTGAGGGAAGTCATGGCTACCATGAAAGAAAAAGGTACCATTCCCTTGTCTCGTCCAGATGGCAACGAACGCTGCCATTCCTATCACCTTCGAGGAACCTGCTTCACCAACTGCAGGAACATCCAGGACCATGGCGCCATCACCAGCAGTGAACAGGACCAAGTCTGGGCTTGGTGCCAAGCCGCTTTTAATGTCTGACCGAATGGCAAGCGCCCCTTTGGCGCGTTGACCCTGCCCTCTCACTCACCTAGGGGGGCTCTGCCTTCCTCCCGACAACTACCTATGCCTCCCTCTCCGCCCTTACGAATCACACAGGAATTAGGTAAGCACAACCCGCCCGCGCGCGCATGTACCCCTCTCGCCGTGTATGTGCCTCCCAAACGTTCTACAGGTTCAACGACCCCCCCCTCCCCCCCACCTACTCCTGCATCCCTAGTCGCTCCTACGGCTTTGGCATCCCCTCTCCCTGCATCCCCCTCCACTTCCACCTTGTCCTTGCCTAGGCCCGAGCTCCTCGTCACTGCCAAGTTGCCTAGGCCCGAGCGCCTAGTCCTCCCCATTCGCCCATTGCCTAGGACTGAGCTCCTCGTCACTGCCAAGTTGCCTAGGCCCGAGCGCCTAGTCCTCCCCACCCACCCATTGCCTAGGACGGAGCTCCTCGTCACTGCCCCCCCGTTGCCTAGGCCCAAGCTCCTCGTCAACCCCACCAACCCATTGCTTAGGCCCACCCCCCCGCCAACGCCTACGCCAGAGACCCTCCGCCCGGCCCCACTCTCCGTTCCCCTCATCACTACCTCCCTCTACCCCGTCGACCGGCTCGACGTGCACATCAACCGGGCTGTCACTGTCTACAACAACAGCACCAGCTGGGGGGACTTCATCCGGACCATCCGAGGACGGGGTGACATCCATCCTGACGTCGCCTCCATCCCCCAACCCGCGGGGAGCCTCCTTGCCCGCTATGGCAAGGAGGGCACCCCCGCCTCCATGTCTGGACCCTCTTGGGATCCACCTCGCATTGCAGCTGCCCTCCACCGGGGTCCGCACCAATTCTCCCACCAGGACATTGACTTCCTTTGAGAGGAGTATGCCGACATGATGGACAAGCAACAATGGACTGTTCTCCCCGCCAGCCTCATCCAGGACCTACCCGGACTCCGACTGAGCCCCCTTGGCTTAGTCCCCCAACGAGGCCGAGGCCCACGCATGATATCCGATTACACCTACTCGGACGTCAACCAAGACACCGTCCCTCTTGCCCCTGCGGACGCCATGCAGTTTGGCCGGACACTCCCGCGCCTCCTCACCAAACTGCACCGCGCCAACCACAGATTTGGTCCAGTGTATATGTCGAAGATTGACCTTGCCGATGGCTTCTACCGCATCCGATTGCACCCAGACGACACCATGAAGCTCGGCGTCCTGTTCCCCTCTCGCCCTGGGGAAGCTCCATTCATTGGCATCCCCCTCACCAACCCTATGGGGTGGAAATCCAGTCCTCCCAACTTCTGTGCCTTCACTGAAACCGTTGCGGACTTGGCCAATGCCACTCTTGCCACCGGGCTTGCCGAGGCCCGGCTCACCCCCCATCGGTTGGATCTCCCCTCTGAAACCACCCCCAGCGCGCCTCCCATTGAGCCACCCGCTCCGCCCCCCCCAGGCGCCGCCTCCTCCTCCCCCTACGGCCTCCACGCCGCCCCTCATCCCCCCTAGTAGCACCACTCCCAGCAAGTCGCCGGTTCGCTACTGGGATGTCTATGTGGATGACTTCTGTGGCCTTGCCCAGGGCAACCAATGGACACGCCGCGCCATCAAGCGCGTTCTCTTCCAATCCCTTGACACCGTCTTCCGGCCCCTCGATGCCACTGACACTCCCTTCCGGCAGGAACCTGCTTCCCTCAAGAAAATGCTCCAAGGGGACGCCACTTGGACCACCAAGAAAGTCATCCTCGGCTGGCTCATCGATTCCGTCAACAAAACCATCAGCCTTCCTCCCCATCGGGTGGCCCGCCTACAGGAGATTCTCCACTCCATTTCACCCACCCAGCGCCATGTCCCCCTCAAGCAATGGCACCAAGTCCTTGGGGAGCTCCGGTCAATGGCGCTGGCCATTCCGGGCTCCATTGGCCTCTTCTCCATTCTACAAGAAGCCTTCCGCCACCAGGAACCAGGCCGGCAGCGCCTCCGGCTCACCAAGCGCGTCCACAGCTTCCTTCGCGACTTCCAATGGCTTGCCAATGATCTCTCCAACCGGCCTACCTCCATTGCCGAACTTGTGCCGGATCCCTTCCCTGCCACCTTGGGCGCCTGCGATGCTTCGGGTTTGGGCATGGGGGGCGTCCATTTTGTCCCCCTTCCCACGGGCGCCGTGCAACCCGTCATGTGGCGGCATGCGTTCCCCAAGTGGGTCTCAGCCCAGCTCGTCTCCTTTGACAATCCTGAGGGCTCCATCACCAACAGTGACCTCGAGCTCGCCGGTTCCATTGCCCACAATGATATTCTGGCTCAGGCTGCTTGGGTCAACGCCCGCACCACCCACAACTGCTATGACAATACAGCAGCTGTCTATTGGCAACGCAAAGGCGCCACTACCACCACAGGCCCTGCAGCCTACCTCCTCCGGCTCCAGTCTCTGCACCAGCGCCTCTTTCAATATGTCCCCCTTAGGGATTACATCCCGGGCCCCGCTAACCACCTGGCGGACCTCCTCTCTCGATCTGAACTCTCTGACACTGCCTTGCTCCATCACTTTAACACGACCTACCCACAGGACTTGCCCTGGACCTTATGCCACCTTCGGCCGCCCATGCATTCCGCGCTGACCTTAGCGCTGTCCAGAAGACCATGCGTGCCTCAGTCACTGAGCTCTATGCCAAGCGCAAGGATGCCCATTGGAACCAATGGGTTCAATTCTGTTTGTCTCAAGGCTTTGACCCGCGCCTCCAGTCCATTCAGGATCCAATCCCCATCCTCCAAGTCTTTGCCAAACGACTCCATGATGGAAACCTCTCACGTAGCCACAAGCCCATCCGATCTTGCACAGTATCGGACACCATCCGGTCAGTGGGCCAGACGCTCGCCCGCCTGGGGTCCAAAGACCCTCGAACCGACTCCACAGGCAGTCTTAACTGCCCAGTTCAAGGCATATGCCAAGCTGGACCCGGCCCCCTCGCGGGTCAAACCGGTCCCCATCACCCTCGTGATGCATGCCCTCCACTTTGCATACCACAAGTCCCCTTCCCCCACCCGACAAGCCATTGCAAACATGATCTGCATCGCCTTCTTTTTCTGTCTCCGACCTGGTGAGTACACTGGTACTACCACGGATGACCAAGCCTTCCACCTACAAGACGTCTCCTTCTACCTTGACTCCCGCATCGTTCACCACGATGGCCCTGCGCATGAGCTCCAGGCTGCTCCCTCTGTCACCCTCACCTTCACCACCCAGAAGAATGGCGACAAAGGGGAAGTAGTGGCGCATGCCAGGAGTGGTGACTCACTTTGCTGCCCCGTTGCCGCCTGTGCGCGCCAAGTCCTTCACCTCCGAAGCTGTTGCTCTTCCAGCGCTCCCTTTGGTCCCTCCCTCACGCTTGCCAGTTACTTCGACAATGGGGTCCTTACCCTTGTTTGCGCAGCAACTGTCACGTCCTCCCTGCGAGTCTATGCCCAGACCCTCTACCCTATCACTGGCATTGCCCCTGCAGCCATCTCGGCTCGCTCCCTTCGCGCGGGTGGTGCAATGGCCCTGCTCCAGGGCAAATGCGACTCTAATGTCATCAAGCTCCTTGCCAGATGGCACAGTGACTGCATGATGCGCTACTTACATCAGCAATCCCTCCCCATCTTCAAGAATCTTGCCTCTGTTATGTTCAACAATGGAACATACTCCTTCCTGCCCGAGGAATGGGTTCCGGCTGCAGACCCCACTCCTGCTGGCAGCTCTCTTTGAGGCACCCTGGCGCCTCTTCCCTCCCTCACTCTGCTCCAAGCTCACGCGCGCGCTCACGCTCTCGCTCACGCTCTCGCTCACGCTCTCCACGCCGTTCCCACCCGGTGCCTTATGGCCCAATGGCAGAAAAGGCTTAACAGCCAGAGGCTTAAACGCCCAAGCTGTTAAGCCCGACTGTACGCCAGTGTGTGTGGGCAAAGCAAACTAAGGGACCGGCCTCTGGGCAAACCAGAGTCCCGAATCCCCCTCTAGCCCTGCTTAACCCACCAACACACCAATGAACTACAAGCATGTCACATCCATTACTACAAGTAGGTTAGCTACTGAAGCTATCACAAACGTAGCGCGTGATAGTTGATGTAGCAAACCGGATGAGGGGAATGGTAGTGAAGTACAGACCGGGGAACCAGCACCTTGAGTATACAGCGCACGTACTTCAGCGAAAGATCTCACTGTATCAGCAATCAGCAACATCGGTGCGTACCATATCCCCAGAACATTACCTGTAGGTACGAACCTCACTGTAGGTACAAATCTCACTGCAAGCAGAACAAGCATCGAATTCTGCAAGCATCGAATTCTGCAAGCAAATTCTGCAAGCAAATTCTGCAAGCAAATTCTACAAGCAGAATCTCTGCAAATACAGGCTAAGCGCTAACAAGCCTGTAAAGGATTCCCCCAGCAGAATACAAGCCCACAGCTCACTCTTTTGCTCCTAAACCGATTAGTAGTAGAATAAGTAAATAAATAGCCCGCCACGCCCGCCCGCAGAAAAGGCTTAACAGCCAGAGGCTTAAACGCCCAAGCTGTTAAGCCCGACTGTACGCCAGTGTGTGTGGGCAAAGCAAACTAAGGGACCGGCCTCTGGGCAAACCAGAGTTCCGAATCCCCCTCTAGCCCCGCTTAACCCACCAACACACCAATGAACTACAAGCATGTCACATCCATTACTACAAGTAGGTTAGCTACTGAAGCTATCACAAACGTAGCGCGTGATAGCTTAGGATCTTCTCCAGAGCATAAGATATCATCAACATAAGCAATTAACATTGCCCAATATTTTGATCCATCTTTTCTGGTTTCTGATTCTGTAAGTGCACATCCGGATCTGCTTTGCAAGGGGAATAGCCAAGATCCCTCAAATGTTTTGTGAGATATGATCTGAATGATGCACCTGCGACTGGCAATCCATATAGTGCTCGAACTATTTTGCAAGGCCGGCCTGCGAGGTGTGGAGGGAAGCCATCTTCAGCTCTTGCCCTCAGAAAATATTTCTCCTTTATTGGGGCTGTCAAATATGCATTTTGAATGTCTGCTGAGAGGCCCTTCAAATCATTCAGTACTGCCAGCAAGAAGAATATTCTCACTGAATCACAACTGGGAACAGATGAGTAAGTATTTTCCTTAGCTACAGCAGGAACTTTGTGCCCGTCCCCTACCAACTGAGCCTTCCTTGTTAGGGATCCAAGCTTGATATCAAATATCATGTGCGTTGTTATTTCCTTATGACCAACTGGTATGACGTCATCAGTCAGAAAACTCAAAGGCTGCCATGTTGTTGGTCATTTCCTTATGGATTGCGCGTTCCCAGTGGTCTGTACCTGTTTTCTTATCAATTGCTAGTGCTTGTGTTATTGAATGTGGCAGTTCAACACCATATTTATGACTCTTCAGCAAATATTTAGCTGATTTTGCAGCTTAAGTATGCGTTCCTTTCTTCTCAAAATTTTGTGCACCCACCATCTGAATGCTGGTGGTAGCTTTTCAAGTTTGTTGTTGACTGCATATTCTGCAAGCTGCACCGGGAATGATTCTTTGACATCACTAAGCTTGCACCAAGATTCGGTTCCATCTTTCCAACTGGCCAAAATTCTCCAGCCCCTGGTCGTTGGCTTATGGCTTTTTCTGCCATTTTTGGCTATGGTTGTGGCCTCCTCATCACTTAAAGCAGTGTTGTCGCATTCATGATCAATTAGCTCATCCAACAGTGTGAACATTCGTCCATCATCATCAACAGAACTGTAAAGACTTTCTGCAACAATGTTTGCTGTGTATTCCTCAATGGTGCCATCAGGTAGTTGCAATTTGTATAACCTCGTGTCGAGTATCGGATTCTCATTTCTTACTCCAATTGGTTGGTTTTGCAGATCGCGTACCCTATCCTTGACAATGCACATGAGCCTTTTGTCATTTCTTTCAATGATGACTTCATTTCCCAGGTACTAATCATATTCATCAATATCTTCAACTGATGCTTCTGGCTCAGCCATTTCAAGTTTCAGATCAGTCTGGTTCATCAATATCTTCAACTGACGCCTCTGGCTCAGCCATTTCAAGTTTCAGATCCGATGATTTCACTGGTTGTTCCTCAAACAGCTCTTCTGGGGGTTCTGGATAATTTTCCTGGAAGAAGGACGCGCTGTCTTTGACTTCATCACCAATCTTGGATTCAATTGATTTATCAATTGCTTCCGTCCTTCTCAGAACATCACAATCCCTCCATTCAAATTCCTTTACAGGCCTTATTGAATTTGTAGAGATTGGAATTGCTGATTCCGTCAATATTCCAAAAACAATCACCACCACCCAACTTGCTTCCACAAGGTCCAAGCCAGCGTCCCAGTCTTTCAACTCCTCAGGATGAAGAATCACCTTTGTCAAAATAAAATATAAAATCATACCATTCTGATGATGTGTATAGTGTTGTATCAGGCCTATAGCCATGCACCAATTTAAATGGAGTTCTTCCCATTGAAGAAGGGTTGCTTGATGCAGTCCTCTGTCTGATATTTGCGCATAGCTCGCCACAAAATGACCATAACCTTCTTGGTGATGTCCTCTTTGCTGTCTTGGTTGTTATTGCACTACCAAGATGGCCTATTGCTTGCTCTGCTCGATTTTGAAAGGGGCAATGTGGTTGGATGCGCTTCACAATTGAATTCCAATGGGTCTTGTATGTTCTTGGTGAGCCTTGTTCCTGGAGCACCATCAGAAATCAAGTGTTCAGGAATCTCTACCTCATGAATGAATATTTTCAATCCTTGATGAGCTTGCGACTTGTTTTGTACTGGTATAATACTTCAAACCCATTCCCATTTGTAAAGACCTGCGCACATTTTTCTTGTCTCATAATACTTGTGGTTTTGGCGTGCCAAGTATCAGTATACCAGGTCCCCTGAGCGATTCTCTTGTTTCTAAAGCGCTGTGTTGGCAGACGCTTCATTAAAGGTAATTGCAAATTCCTCAGGGCTTTCTGAGTTGTGACTTTTAGTGTCTGTTTTTGAAGCTGATATTCCAAGTCTTGGCTAGGCGTTCACAGTCTACTTTGTTTGGACCCTCAATTGTTGTCGCTGACGGTCCCCATTGATTTCTTCTGTCAAGTGATCTTCTTTCAAGTGTATTGTCAATTTCTTGCGAGCTGGGAATTTGTTTTGATTCATTCTCAGGGGCTTCTGTGAAGTCAAATTCCGTGTCATCAAATAAAAACTTCTCTTTCCTTTGCGCGCTTGAAATATTTGCATCTTGAAATTTGGTGGTCACTGACGAAATCCTATGAGAAATATTGCCATCTGTTGCTATTTGGCATTCAGTCAGCATTCTTCTGGTTGATATCTGGTGCAAGCCTCATGAGTTTGCAATGCTGCATGAGATTTGGGTGCTTGGACTCTATGCTAGTCTTGGACAACATTTCTGTGACATTACTTGTAGGTTCTGTCACGACTGAACTTCCATCTTCAGTTGACATAGTTTGAATGCTGAATTGGTCCCCTGAAGTTGGATCACCATTGTCAATTGCTAACTCAGCCATCCTAAACTTCAGTGAGTGAGGATCCCATGGGGTGTCATTTGTGGCAATCAGATGTTTGCATTCATCAAGCTCCAATTTTGTCGACTTCCTTGTTGGAAAATATGAAATCACATTTCTCATCCTCAGTTTTATAAAAACTTTCTTCGGATCATCATCTTCCATTGGGGTCTGAAGTGTAATTCCATGTTTGGATCTAGGGTCAAATTGGCAAGGAGTTTCTTCAACAGGGTTGAAATTGCAATCCCTTACGTGATTTGGGCATATCAGGCTGTTCTTCAATTTGTTCCCAAAATACAGCGCTTGGTGAAATACAATAATGTAGACTTGACCTGATGTGGGACTTGTCCAGGCGGTTGCACAACTTCCAATTGTAATCTTCTTGATGGGCTTGTACTCTTCAAAAAAGGGGGCAACATCAACATGTGTTGTGATCTGATCAGGATTAAGCAATATCATGTTGCTTCCAGCTGCTGTTGTGTCTGCGTGTGAGTTTAACTCACAACATCCAGCTTCATTCTCGCCATCATCAAAATCTAGTGGAATATTCATCTTATACAATAACCGGCTCACCATACTTAATCGTTTGTTTAGTGTCCGGTTATGATGTCATTTTTTAGATTTTGAACCAAAGCTATCGCCAGCACCTTCCTTTTCAGCTTCCTTTGCCTTTTTGGTCTCAGCAGCCTTGAGAGCCCTCTTTTTCTTACTTGCCTGTCTCATCTGGTAAAGTTCCTGATGCTGTTCTTTTGGCATTGTTTTATAAACACTTGTTGGATAAGGCTTGTTCTCAAGTTTTCATGTGAATGTTCCAGTTGTTTTCTGCTTTTTATTGCTTGATGTGCCTACTGAATATACACTCCTCGAGCCTCTTTTGTGCTTTCCATTTGCAAACTTCTTCAATCCAAGGCGATTGGTGAATAAAATCAAGCATTCGTTGAAATTGTCTCGGTAGTCTTTGCTCTCATCAATTGCATCAGCTTTGGCAGCGTCAAGTTGCTCAGTTGCTGAATGAATTAATGAAGTCCCAAACAAATCTTCTTTCATTGTGGTTCTTTTCAAATCTCATAATTGTTCCATGGAATGCTGTCCAATTCCTTTTATGCTTGTTCCAATCATAGTTCTTAGCGTCGCCGGTGTAGTGTGATTGTTTCATTTCCTGGTAGGTTTTATTCAGAACCATGGTGATATTGGTATCAGTATAAGCATGCTGCAGCAATGAAATGAATGCATTTCTTGCGTGCCCAGAGTTCAATTCAGTATTTTGGAAATGTGCCACATATTACCAACCTGACCTTTTTTTCGTTTTCTTCTACTTCCATACCCACTACATCCCTTGTACCATCAATATCGGGTTCTGGTAGGTCCTGGTCCACTTCCATTTTTGTTTCCTCGTTGGAGTCATAGTCATCATCATCTTTTGGCTTTGTTTTTGTTGGGGCCATGATAGAGTCGTTTGATTTTGAAATATTCTGTTGGAATATCTATGTTTGCTCTCGTGAGCTTACCACTTCATTAACACGTTTACATGTGTAGTCCGCTAGGTATTCCTAGTAGTATTCAGTGATTTCAAGTATTAGTATTTAGATTTGTGAGTGTTTTCATGTAAGATGACTTGTCCGATCGAACCTCTATCGGTGCACTATTAGCGCACCCTTACTGTTAGCGATTCAGCGAGTCGGCTCGCTTATTTGCCTGTTAGTCATACGTGTGCTATCTCATTCGTGTGTGTATCTCCGAATGTCCGTACGTCTGTACGTTTGCTACCAGCGCTTTTCTAGAGTCCCCGTGTCTTCGTACTTGTAGTGTTAAGTACTTGTAGAAGATATCTTAAGGGCCGGTCTTCTTATTTGCACCCCCAAATGCACCTCCTACATAAGGAAAATAGCTTTACTCCACCCATAAGCTTAGTGAGTAGATCTGCAATATTAGTTTCACCGGGTTCTTTTCCAATCCGGATAATCTTTCCTGCAATGCATTCGCGTGCCATTGTTGTAAGCAATACTGTTGTGCTTCTTCTTACAAGGGCTTTCTGGGTGTGTTACGTTCTTAACAACCGAGTCATTGTCACAATACATGTTGGTCGGTCCTTCCATAGGTATGCCCATCATTCTGAGCTTATACCGTAGGCCTTCTACCATTTCGATTGCGATCTTGAGTGCCACAATCTCTGAGCCAAATGTTGATGTTTCAACGGTTGTTTTTCTCTTAGAGAACCATAGGATTGGTGCCCTGTTAACAAAGATGATGATTCCCGTATGAGACCTCCTAGTAGCCTTGCAACCGGCGTGGTCGGCGTCCACGAAACATGTGGTAGTTACGGCGTTTCCTTGTGGCTCGGGCATATCCGGAGGAATTAGTTCCCCTGCTTCTGGGTAGAATTCAGCCCAGTCACATTCATGGAATACTGATTCATCAAGTTCTGGGATGGAACAGTCAAACACCAACTTTGATTTGCCGTAATTCTTTAAGTATGCAAACAAATGAAAGAATTGGTTTAGATGTCCTTCTCGTGCCTGTGCAAGATACCGGGACATAAGTGAGACAGGCATTACGATATCTAGCCTTCGGAGTTTGCATATCCAACGGAGTATACCTATTAAACCCTGGTAATAGTTTTGTTTCTCCGAATCAAGTTCCGGTGAGGCATCGATTTCGGGCCTAGGCTATATCCAGTTACCAATGGTGATTTTGCAGATTTTGGGAGTACTTTGAAGGCATATTGCCCTCTACTCAATTCCTCTTCAACAGACTTAACGGCTTTGGAGGTATACTTCGTTGAAGACATGGACCAGTACTCAGCCCCATCAACGGACGTGTTACCAATATCTGCCCCTAGATAGAAAGTGGGTGGTTCAACGGTCCCATCCTTCAGTTTGAACTGTCTTTCGATCGCGTCCATTTGGAACTTTGGATCCATCCCGCATACAAGGATGTCATCCACATATGCCACACAGTATTCGTAATATGCCGAGCCTCCTTTCTTTACAGCCGGCCGCATGTATACATCTGGATCTGCCTTGCAAGACTTGTATCCAAGTCCCCTTAAGTGCTCAGACAGATGAGATCAAAATGATGCGCCCGCTACTGGTAATCCATACAGAGCTCTTACAATTTTGCAGGGCCTTCCACATATCTCTGGTGCAAATCCTTGTTCCAGTGTAGCCACTGTGAAGTATTTTTCCTTAATCGGTGCGGTTAAGTATGCATTTTGGATATCAGCACTTAAGACCTCAAGGTCATTAAGTGCAGAGACTAGGAAGAACATCCGAACCGAATCCCTGCTGGGCACGCTTGAGTATGTATACTCCCGTGATATTTCAGGCACTTTATGCCCGTCGCCAACAAGTCGGGCCTTCCGAGTTAGATCTATCTTCACGTCAAATACCATGTGTATAGTGATTTTTGTATGTGCCACCGGTATTTTGTCCTTGTCGTTGAACTCAAAAGCTATGAAATTGTTCTTCATTTCTTTCGCAATAGCCCTGGCCCAATAGTCACTGCCGGATTCCTCATCTATCCTTCTTGCTTCAGCAATTGTTTTTGGTAGTCTAACCCCATACTTATGGGATTTGGTCCAATATTTGGCCTTGGCGCTGGAGATAATCCGGTCTTTCTTCCGAATTACCCAATAGGCCCACCACTTGAAAGCTGGCTCATCTATTATGCCTTGATCCTTGGCAAACAGAGCCGTTTTGACGGGGAAACTTTCCTTCATGTCACTTAACTTTGCCCAAGAAGAAGTTCCATCTTTCCAACTGACCAGGATTCTCCACCCTTTGGTTGTCGGCTTAGTCCGTGTTTGTCCGGACTTAGTAGTGATAGTTGCCTGCTGTACTGTCAGAGCCTCTTTATCCTTTTCATAGTCAAGTAGCTCGTTTAGAAGACAGTAAATGCGCCCCTCGTCGTCCACGGAGGAATAGAGATTCTCCGCAAGCACATTTGCTTGTAGATCTCAATGGATCCGTCGGGCATAGAAACCTCGTAGGATCTTGTGTCTAGGAGTGGATTGTTATTCTTTTCGCCAACTAAGATCGCACTTGCGTCCCTGTACCGGTTATTAACCGTACCGCGAATCCGTTGGTCCCCTATCTGCAGTAACACTTGGCTTCCAAGGTACTCGTCAAGATTATCGGTTAAATCATCGATGTCTGGGGATGATGCCTCTGGCTCAGCCATAAGTACCTCGTCCTCACCCTCATATTTGCCATCAAATAGGCCCAAGGGTGGTTCCCCTAACTCGTTTTCCAGGTAAGTATCCGAGGGTTTTGCCTCATCACCAATCCTTTCATTAAGTAGTTTGTTGTGTTCCTCCAACTGCAGGATAGTGTCTGGGTGCTTCCATTCCACTTCGGATATAGGCCGTGTGCCGTTTGTTATGTGTACTTTTCCAGTCTTATACAATACATAGTGACAATCGCCACCTCCATAAGTATCTCCACATGGGCCCAGCCATCGTCCGTATTTCTCCGACTTATCCTGTAGGTTGTACCACCGGATGAAATCATACCAATCGTGTATCATGTACGGGGTTATATCCGGAGTATATCCGTGGACTAACTCAAATCCGGTCCTTCCCATAGAAGATGGATCCCCAGACGCGGTGTTACTTAACCTTCCGGCCGCTAACATTCTGCAGAAGGCCCAGCACCTCCTCGGACTTCCTTTCTTAGAGGTCATCAATCGGATTGATCTCCTCAGGTCCCCTGCGCTGTGTTCAGCCGTATTCTGCCACCAACAATGGGGCTGTATGTAGGTTTGGCGAATGCGATACTCCGATCGAAGCCTAGTCCATCCAGTGCTGTGTGTCTCATGATTTCCTTGGGCATTTGCCCCATCAGTGACAAGATGTTCCGGTATTCCTACCTCATTTATGAAGCAAGATAGTCCGTCGTGGCATCGTTTCTCCCCTCTTACTGGATAGAACACCACATATCCTTTCCCATTGGTAAAGATCTGTGCGTTAGTATCGTTCCTAATGATACTCGGTACTTTGAACTTCATAGTATCAGCGAACCACCAACCCTTGAGTACTTTCCTGTTTCTCCACTTTTGGGTCTTTAGCCTGCGGGTGATTGGTTGCGTAAGGTTTCTTATGCCTTCCTGGGTAGTGATCTTAATCGTTTCTTTGGCCCTCTTAACACTGATGTTCCACATCTTTGCAATGGCTTCTGAATCATATCTGTCCACTTTCTCCGGAATCCTTATCGGAGGTCCCCATTGTCCGCGTCGGATAAATGACCTCTTCTCTAGGGAAGTTTCCTTATCTATCACATCTTGCTGGCGTCAGAGTAATTTTCTTTCTTTTGTCCAAGCTTTTGCTTCCTTTTGGATGGCAAGCTCTTCCTCTGTTAGTGAAATTGAAGTTTTGGTTGAAGTAGCTGAAATTCGGAGTATCTCGGAGCTTTCTCCGTCCCCGGTACTCTTAACAAAAGCTGAGTGTAACCGGTTGCCAATCTCTTGTTGAGTATACCCGGGCCGTTGAGTACAAGTTGTACAGATTTTCTGTAGGTATCGGAGACAATAATCCTGGTGTTTTACATTGATGTGTATAGGGTTGTCGGTGGATCGTATCCAAGACTCAGTTTTACCAGTCGGTCCTCCTCCTGAGAGGGCTGCCACTACTCGTGGGAAAGATGCGTTGGCTGCTTCTTCATCTTCTCTGAAGTGGGGGGCGTATGGGTCCCATGTATGTGTATCAGTTGCTAGGACGTGATCACATGTAGCAAGTTCTCGGCGTGTCGGCTTGCGTGTGTCAAAGTATGACAGAACGCCATCAACTAACAATGGTATTGCCAATTCGAAGCCGTCGGCCCAAAAGATAAGACTGTGACTGGAAGAACTGCAGTATCTTCGTGGTATGTCTTCGACCACATTCAAATTGCATTCTCTGATTTGGTTGGGGCATATCAGACTGTGCTGCAGTGATTCTCCGAAATAGAGGGCCTGTCCGAATACCAATATGTTTGTGATACCGTCCGTTGGGTCTGTCCAAGCAGTAGCACAACGGGCAATAGGAACATCTTTCATTGGTGAGTATACATCTGAAAATGGGGCAACATCAGCAAATGTCATGATAGAATCCAGTGGATCGAGTAATACCATGTTAGATCCAGCTGCAGTCGTGTCTGCATGGCTATCCAGCTCGCATCGGCCTGGCTTAACACTGGATGACTGGGTCATCTCTTTGAGATGGACTATCGGCCGGCCTACCCGAGGTTCTATCTTAAGGCCCCGGCCGGCGAATCAATTTCCATTCCCGTTTCCAATATGGCTGTGACAGCCAAACTGGTTTCCTGCTGAATTGGAGTTATTGGGGGGGTTTGCAGCGATGGCTGCTGCCACTTTCGATTGTTGGTTGCCCCCGCTATTGCCTGCATTCTTTGCTTGTTTTAGTGCTCGGACTCTTTGTTGCTGCTCTTTGGACGTGCTGAACCATATTTCTCGTGGATAGAACTTGCATTCAACGGGCCTGTTATAGGTCCCTGGTTGTGCTTTTGAGCCACCACTATTGTTGTTGTTGTTTTGCGGCTTGCTGGAAGAGGAGTTGTTGCGTTTGTTGTCACCTTTCCTCTTTTTGTTGTGAGTGAAGGATGACACGTTCCGACCCCTCTTATTTGGTTGATTCTGGAGTTTCTTTACTCCGAGCATCCAAGTGAGATAAGCCAAAGCCTTCTCAAAGTTTGCGTAATAGTCTGACTCTTCTGTTATTACGTTTGGGATGGATTGTTCGAGTCGTACATCCTGTAGGGATCGTACGAAGTCATACACAAACTGATCCTCAGGTGGGAATGCGTTGTATCTTATCAAGGTTTGCTTTGCATCATGCCATAGCCTCTTGTGCCTGTCAAAATTGTAGTGTTTGGAATCCCCTGTGTATACTGATTCCTGGATAAACTGCCTTTTGGCTCCGACAATCAGCTTTACGTTGGTTGCTTCATATGCCTGAGAGTAGAGGGCGAAGTATGCCTTTCGGCCGTCACCCCCTACCCCGTTTTTGGTCCCAAAGCTTTGTATATAGGACCAACCAGGTCCGGACCCTACCAACTTAAACAATATCCCCCAGAGAGTATTGTTGTCTTTAGACCAATGAGAGTTGGCGTGAATCGTGCATCTTATTGCATACTCGGTCCAGTCAGGATACGCGTTATCTGGGCCCGAGCCGACTGTTCCGCACCTGTCGGTTTCTCTGACTGCAGATTGTTGTCTTATCGTGTAGAGTAGGGATGTCTTGGTGACACCCCTCTTATGCCATAGGTATTTGCGCAAGTTCTCATCAAATTCCCTGAACTTTGACATCGTAGTCAGTTTGTCGGGTAGTGTCAGATCCTTTACTGCTGTATTTTCATCGTCCTCCTTTGTAGATCTCAAACGTTCCCTTGTATCTATCTCGGCTGTTGGGTCCTTTATCCAGTCCACTTCGGTGGCCGTTACGCCTATCATAGGCTGGAACCTAATCCAAGCCACGAACAGTTTCAGTCGGTCGCCAAATGCCCTTCCAATAAAGACTTCCTGTGGATCCGGGCATAGATGGTGTTTCGCCTTGGTTAGTGACCCTAGAGTGGACTTGATCCCTTCTGAATCGAGATCTGTGACGGCCTTCATGTTAGAATATCCATGTCTGAAGATTTCATTGGCTGTAGGCCTGTTGACTCCAAAGGACTCAAGGATCTTCCTGAAACAAATTTTGGCTGATGTCAGCGCCCTTTCTCCTTCGTAGCCAGGGATGCCAAGATTGGCCTCTGCCCTTTCTTTAGCTTCTCTTGCTGTGGTCGATAGAGAGATGTTCCTGCTTGATAGCCTTGCGACCAAAGACACTGTGAGTTGCTCAAGCTGTTCCGGGTCCAACCTTGTTGTTACTGATGGAGGTAGTAGGCCCACCAAGTTGCCCGCCGCCTCTGTTGCCGCCACGTCCGCTGCTTCTGCTTCTGCTACTGCTGCTGCCGCGATTGCGGCTAGTTGAGCTCTGGTTGGTGGCGCCATGGTGTGTTGTTTCGGAGTATGCTGTAGGAATTAGGCTTGTAATAAGGAGTTTGTTAGCTTTTGCTTTCATGAGGAAGCTGTGATTGTGATTTTCTGAGTTCTGAAGCAACTTGTGGAGTATTTTCCTTTCCACGCGCTTTTGCTAGTAAACAGGTTCATATCCACGGTATGAGGATTGATTCCTATCTGAACCCCAATTTTTCAGTTCCTCTATACTTAAGCTCAACAGTTGTTTCCCTTTTTTTGAAACGGTATTGAATATTCGTTCGTCTGTTATTAAATATTTGGTTCAGCATTTTTTGTCATTTCTATTTTTTGTGTATGTGTTTATCCAATACTGGGTATGTATATTACCTGGGCAGGTTTTGTAATCCTACCTTTTGTATACAATTGAGTATACTTGGGCTCTTTTCTTGTAGGAATTAAATTTGATTCCCACTCGATTTGTTTCCAAGGTCACGTTCCCGAGGTCGCGTGCCACTCTTTGTTAACGGTTCTTTTTGCAGCCGTTATGCGATTCCTAGTACTGAACACACATACATCGCATTATCCCGGCCGTTAATTTGCCGTTGTATGTTTCGACACATCTTTTTGCTGTCCCCATCGTTGGGGACCTCTTGCAAGTGTCTATTTAGGTGAATAACAAGTTTTTGGTGTTCTTTTCTCCCCTACAAACCTCAGTAGAAGCCACGGGTATTAACCTGGTGTGCTCTGCTGCGCTAGTGTTGTTAATCTTCTAAGCGCCTGAGTCTCTTCTGTTGAGGAGGGTCTTTAACGTCCAGCTTTTGGCTTCAGACGGCAATTAACCTGTGATCAGTCGGCAATCAGCTTTCATTTTGTTACCCAGACTCTATGAGTCCATTTGGGTCTGATAAACTTTAGTTTTGCTCTCGTGAGCTTACCACTTCATTAACACGTTTAGTACACGTGTAGTCCGCTAGGTATTCCTAGTAGTATTCAGTGATTTCAAGTATTAGTATTTAGATTTGTGAGTGTTTTCATGTAAGATGACTTCTCGGATCGAACCTCTATTGGTGCACTATTAGCGCACCCTTACTGTTAGCGATTCAGCGAGTCAGCTCGCTTATTTGCCTGTTAGTCATACGTGTGTTATCTCATTCGTGTGTATCTCCGAATGTCCGTACGTCTGTATGTTTGCTACCGGCGCTTTTCTAGAAATATTGATCAAAATGTTCGTTTCGGAGTATTCGTTTGGAATATTCATTGGAAGTCTTGATGGGGTAACAATCGAATATTTGATCGAAGGTGGTATGTGGAAAGAGAATGTAATTGAATCGGAAGATTGGAAGTGAGATGGTTGGTTAAATGTTGAGTGACTGTTGTATGTGGTTTGCTTATCTGTTCGTGTATATATGCGGATCGAATTTCGTTCCGGTTAATTTTTCGTTTGTTTGTATGTGTGAGCTTTTGCTATTTGTCGCAATTTAAGATTGTGAGCTTTTCTATCCAGTCTCAGGATTTGCTCATTATGTATTTCTGTGGTGAAAACTGATGAATATTTCATCGCCTTGTGTTTGCCTGAGAATTAGTGTTCTCTCTTTTGGATCTTTGGATTTTCCAAGTGCTTGTGAGATTTAGTATTCTCGTTTCCATATCTTTGGATTTCTTGCGCGCAGATGCTTGCAATCTGTTCCGTCCAATCTGTTTCATCATCAGAAATACATGAGGCTCAATCTTCTGGCTCACATCGTTCTTGTTTTCAGTGAAAGATCAGTGTTCTTGGATATTGATTCCTTTCAGCTGATGCCAACCTGGGCAATTTTTCAATCGTCCAGCCCTTTTCCCTTGCTTGTTTTGCTGGATCTTGAAACCCAATGGAGCCTACCATGGTGGTTGGGGTCTTTGGTCTCTTCTTTCAGGGAGACCGCCCTGGTGTTGGTCTGTTCCAGGGCTCCACAAGCAACTGTCCCTTTTACATCCTTGAGGGTTGATGCCGGTTGCTGATCAGGGTAATCCAGATTTGGGTCTTCGAGCTCAACTGCGTTTCTCGGTGGGAAACGCCATTCGGTCCTCAGCATTGTAGGATGCTGGGTCTGATAAACTAAGAAAACTGTGTCGTAACAGTAATAAAACAAAGGGATCGTAAGAATAAGGATAATCATTGTACGCGATCGAACGTGATAGGTTAATTACTCTCGTCGTCGCCGTATCAATTATCGGCATATTAGTGCTTTGCAGGGGCCCTGTGGAGTTGTTGAGTACGTAGTTATTATATGTATTGTAAGTCTGTGTCAGTAAAGTTATGGTAAGAAGTACTCATACAATAACGCGTACAATTTCTTCGAGTACTAGTGTGCATCAAGTCAGATCTGAATTACCAAAGGTGTTCTGATCTGTACCAATTCTTACCAGTTCCAATTCTACCATTAGCCAACCAACCAAATTCATGTGTAAGCTATCAGCAAGGTATCTACACTCCTAGGGTTGGGGTTAGATTTGAACAAGCAAGCTGTACGAGCTACCGGTAATTACGAGCTATCAGATCTACAAGCAAGCAACTTACCTTCATACCGATCATACCAATCAATTTATATTACTATTGAAGTATCTTCATTTGCGCAAGCTCTTTTTTAAATTCGAACAAACAAGCTGTACGAGCTACCGGAAATTACGAGCTACCAGATCTACAAGCAAGCTACCTACCTTCATATTGATCATACCAATTGATCTATACTACCAATGAAGTGAGTCATTCGTTCGAGTTTTATTATAAATTGGAGCAAGCAAGCTGTACGAGCTACAGGTAATTACAAGCTACCAGATCTATGAGCAGATTTGAACACAGTGCAAATCTTTCCAGTCCGTAACCAAAATATAATTCAACAACCCCAAAACCCACCAGATTTGAACACTGTGCAAATCCTGCCGATCCCTAACCAAAATATAACTCAGTCATCAACCAAAAACACCCACCAGATTTGAACACATTTCAAATCTTTCCAGTCCCTAACCAAAATATAATTCAATCATCAACGCAAAAACCCACCATATTTGAGCACAGTGCAAATCCTGCCGATCCCCGACCAAACTATAACTCATTCATCAACCCAAAAACCAACAAGATTTGAACACAGTGCAAATCATTCCAGTCCCTAACCATAATATACTCCAGTCATCAACCCCAAAACCCACCAGATTTTAGCATAGTGCAAATCCTGCCGATCCCCAACCAAAATATAACTCATTCATCCACCCAAAAACCCACCATATTTGAACACTGTGCAAATCCTGCCAGTCCCCGACCAAAATATAACTCAGTCATCAACCCAAAAACCCACCAGATTCTCAGTCATCTACCCAAAAACCAACCATATTTGAACACTGTGCAAATCCTGCCGATCCCCGACCAAAATATAACTCAGTCCTCAACCCCAAGACCCACCTGATTTGAACACAGTGCAACTTGAACCAGTCCCCGACCAAAATATAACTCAGTCATCAACCAAAAAACCCACCAGATCTGAGCACAGTGCAAATCCTGCCGATCCCCCACCAAAATATAACTCAGTAATCAACCCAAAAACCCACCAGATTCGAGCACAGTGCAAATCCTGCAAGTTCCCTGTAACACACTAGGGGTAGAATTTGAGTAGGAGTGATAATTATGAATGGATTAATACTTTACGAAAATGGATGGAAACTTAACAGATAAAATAATGAGCGATCGGGCCATGCTGGCTTCGATCGTGCCCTGCTGGCTTCGATCGCTCGTGGATATTCATATAGAGTGTTGCGCTATGACTCGTGCGCCTGCCGGGTATCGGTATACCATTGTATACAGATAATGGCTCGCTTCTTAATGATTCTTAGAGTGGTCCCAAGTCTCATTAGTTTGATCGCACGTATCCTTCGAATGGTATCTTAGACTTGTACGGTAGATTGCAGTACGTACTCGTAGTAGGTACTAAGGTACGCTACCTTGGTAGGTACGACCGCAGTACGTTACAGAGTCCCCCAATGAGTGACTTGAGGATCACTGTTTCGTTACTAGACTTCTTCCATGTCTAGATCATTGTTCGCCGGTTCATCTTGTGCTGGATGTTCTTTGTATGGGGTCAGCTTTCGAATGTTGACTGTTTCCGTGACATTTGGAGACAGCCTCAGTTTCACTGTGCCATTGGTATGTACTTGCACAATTTGATATGGGCCTTTCTTCTGAGGTTGTAATTTGTCTGGATCTGGTTCTTTCATCCATACCTTATCATCAACCTTGAAGACGTGCTTGATGCACTTGGCATTCTGTTGGAGCAGATTCATGTTGATGCCCTGCTGCCGAATTTGTTGTAGGGCAATGAGATTGGATGTGAGTGGGATATCCAGTAGCATGTCCCTGTTGAAAACCAAGGCTCCTGGAGATGAACCCATAGATGCATTGATTGCGCACCTGGTTGCGTGCATGCAGGTAGCTAAAGCATTGTCCATGAGCTGTGTGGCCTGTGTGTTGGTTTGAGGCGGATTCACATGTACCAATATGCGCAGGGTGTCTGCAATGGTATGATGGGCTCTTTCGCAAACAGCATTGCTCTGAGGATTTTTTACTGTGGTAGCCACACCTTCAATTCCATAGGATGCCAGTGTATTTTGGAATTCATGGCCTAGGAACTCTCCACCATTGTCATAGACACACTTGACTGGTCTTGGATATCGGGCTAACCAGCAGTTGGTGAATTGGTTGGAGACATGTTGACTTGACTTGTCTCTGATGCGAATGATTTCCAGCAGGTTGGTAACCGGGTCGATGCAAGTGAGAGCCTTGAAGTTGTAGATTTTTCCTTGGGCTGTTACCTTCCATGGTCCAATCAGATCCACATGCACTTCACTGAATGGTGCCAATGGCGCTTGCTTGGGCGCCAGCAACCCGTAACTAGCATTTCTGCTCTTGTACTTGATGCAATCATCCGGGCATACGTATTCTTGGCATAGCTTGGTAAGACATTCCACGTGGAACCTGGAGGCTATTGTTTGGTTGAGCCTGGTGGATCCACAGTGCCCTAATAGTAGATGGTACCACTTGAGTAGTTGTGGAGCAAGGGAGGTTGGAATGTAGATTTTCCATTCTTCTCTGGTTTCTGCTTTGGAGTAGCATGCAATTTCCTGATTACCAAGTTGTTGTTTGAAGAAGGTTGGTAATTGTAGCTTGGCTGGTAGCGTCTCATCGTTTTGTTGATGTTGAGCGATATTGGTGTAATTCACTGGGCATTCCATCTCCTGGAGTGTTGGCAGGTTGACTAGACACTCATTGTTCAGTAGACATGAATATAATTCATCGTCTGCGTCATGGCATAGGTTTGGGAATACCTCTGGGAATTCTTGTAGAAAAAGCTCTTCATCTGCTCTAACTTGAGAAAATCGATCAAAGTTCCTTTACCTTGCTTCTGTTTCTCCCCCACTGTAGGTGGATCCATCCTGGGTAATCTTGAGAATGCATCCGCGAGTACATTCTTGGGTCCTTCCACATAATTCCACTTGAGGTTGTATTCTTGTAGAAAGAGATTCCATCGGAGCACTCGCTGCGGAGAGAGGGTTTTGAAGGTGAGATTCTTGTGGTCTGTGTAAATGTTGAGTTCACAGCCTAATAGTAGTTTCCTGTATTCCTTGCAACACAAGACTATTGCAAGGAGTTCCTTTTCTGTCGTAGTATAATTCTTCTGAGCTGCATTCAGCTTCTTGGACCAATAAGCAATTGGTTTTCCCTTTTGTAGGATCGCTGCGCCAAGTTGTAGATCTGATGCATCTGTGTAGATATCAAATGGTAGATTCAGATCCGGGTATGTGTTCAGCGCGTCGCTTGCTATCATGGCTTTCATTTCTTCAAAGGCTTTTTCCTGAGCCAGCCCCCATGTGAAGGCCGACTTTGTTGTTGTTTTAGGCTGCCCAGTGGCAGTCTTCTTGGGGGTTCCCGTGAGTTCAAACAAAGGAGAGAGGACATGTGATCTTCTCGGCCACATATCCCGGTAGTAACCAACAGCACCTAGAAAGGACTTGACTTGCGTGATTGTTTTGGGTCTGTCCATTCTCAGAATAGTTACAATTTTCTTCTTCCAAGGTTTCACGGCTTCTGGAGTCATCCAAAATCCGAGAAAGTCAGTTTCCTGTACGGCCCAGTCACATTTGAGGGGGTTGCACTTGAGACCATTTTCATTCAGTCGGTGTAGAATTGTGTCCACTGTTTGCATGTGGTGGCTGAAGGTGCCATTTGTCCAGATTCCAATATCATCAATATAGACGGTGTAGTTGGTGCCTTGCAAAATGTCCTCCATGAGTTGTTGTGCCACATCTGGAGAGATTTTGACACCCATCGGAAGTCTTTGATACTCATAGCATCCATATGGTGTGACAATCGTGCATAGTTTCTTGCTTGGTTCATCCAGTTCAAAACAATAGTATTGCATGGATAAATCAATCTTGGTGAAGTGGGTGTATTTGCCACGGCGATGCATGATGTCCTGTATTCTTGGTATTGGATATGGTCTTCTGACTAGCAGTTCATTGAGTTCGCGGAAATCTGACACCCATCGAACCCTGTTATCCTTCTTTGGAATGATGAAGGTCGGAAATGCCCATTCAGCCGGTCCATCACATCTTTTGAGGACTCCATCATCCACCAGATTCTGGAGCTCCCTTTTGAATAGCTCTTCTCTTTTGTATGCGACTGCATATGGCTTCTTGTGAACTGGCTTGGCATCGGGCTTCAGTTTGAGTGAGATTTTCTTGTGTGGGTATTTTCCTAGTTTGCCATTGAAGACGTTTGGATATCTGGATAAGACCACTTGGAACTGTTGTTTTTCGGATGCTGTCATATGTGCTTGCTGCTCAGCAACTAAGGTTGGATTGGTTGCTTCATACGCTCTATCAAGGATGACCGGTGATGACGATACCGCGTCATGCGCGAATAGCTCAGAATCAATGGATTCCTCCAGTAATGCTTGAAAATATGCTTCTTGCAGATCTGGAGTAATATCAAAACTGGCTGTCTCGCGCATTGGAATTTGTCGCGTGTTCCATTGGATCATGCTGGATTCAAATAACAAGTTGATATTGGAGCTGCATAGGAAGTCTCGACCGAAGATAATATCATATCTGCATGATTTGGATTCAAATAATCTGGCCTCACAACGCTCGATTGTTGTGTTCCCAAATTCTTGTAGCTTGAGATTCTTCATTACGACAAACAACGAGGTGTCAAATGATCCATTGGCTGCGGTTGTGATGGTTCTTGTTTTGGATTGGATTGGTAGAACTCCAAAGGGAAGTGCCCTTTTGTTGATGAGGGTTGTTGTGCTGCCGCTGTCGAGTAGGGCAAGCATTGTTTTTGTTGTTTTTACAGGAATGCCTTGAATGTATTGGATGGTTGTTAAAACAATAGGAGCCACATCGCTCTTATGTTTGGTAGATACGGGGTATTCCGTTTTTGGTTGTAGGGTCTTTGCTAGACACGAGGTCCAGCTTGTTGCCGCTGCCCCATTCATTTGGTCGTTTGTACCCGTAACCGCGTTGCGATTATTGTTGTTGCCGATCGAATCGTCATTCAATTCAGCTGTGTTTTTGGCTTCTATACCCATATTTTTCTTTTTACCGACGTTTTCATCCATGAACTGGACTCGTCGTGAGCTCTTGTCAACATCAGATATACAGTCTGTAGGTTTCTCCCCTTCTGTGGAGAGAGTTCCTCCTGCGAGCCCAATTGGCTGTGCCAAATTGGCATCCAGGTCCTGTGGAGCTGGAGGCAGGGTGACTGCTCTTGGTTGTTGGCTTCAAGGAAGCCAGATTTGCTCACCGCTCTGTACGCTGTGTTCTGCTTTGCCGCCATGTTGTTGGAGGAAAGCTTCCTTTGCGCGCTGCATGTGTGCTTGGAATGATTCATTGCTGGCTGTGGTAGTCTTGCCTGCCGAATCATTTTTCTTGTTGTCGGCGCGTTGCTTTTTCTTCTGTTTGGAGTACCTGTTCTTGGGACACTCGGACCAGTCATGGTTGTGCCCGGGAATGCGACAGGGATTAGAAGATTTTTGTCCTTGGTTTTTGTTGTTGGTTTTGCGTTTGGATTGGTTGGCATTGTTTCCAGGACGTCTCCCTTGTTTTTTGCCTCCTCCATTCCTCAGCTTGGACTCTCGCTCTCGACTGGACATATATTCCACAATCTTTTGGATGGATGTTTCTGCAGTGATGCCACCATGAATTTGGCCATATTGCTCAACCCACAGGTTGGGGAAGGTGTGGAGCAGTATTGTTGTTTTGTTGATTTTGTTGAGGTTTTGGCCATGACCTTGCAGCTTCTCCGAGTACCGAATGAGCCTGTTGATTCGCACTGCATGGTCCTTGGCTGTGGTATCATGAGGTTTCTTGCATGCGTCGCTGCGAATGTAGGTTTGCATGATGTCTTTTGCATCCCCTGCATCGCAGTAGTGTTCTTGAATGTAGTCCTTGAATGCTTCTTCATAGCCTTCCATGTTGTCTGGATAGTTCAAATCATCATTGTCGTCTCGGGTTGTCTCGTCCCACTTTCTTTGTGCTTCAGGGCACAGTATCTTGGTGAACAGTTCAATGTATCGATGTTCTGGTAGTGGTAGTCGCTTTGCGCCAATGATGAATGCTTCTTGACAATAAAGTAGTTCTTCAAGGCCCCCTTCGTCTGAAAAGATTGGTAGTTTCCATTCCTCCTTGGAATTATTGTTGGCGTCATACACTTTCAAGGTGGCAAGTTTGTTCTTAGTCCGGTCAAAGCTGGAATCATAGGTGATTGGTGGTTGTCTATGCAGTCCGGTCGACATGTTTGATATTGTACTTGCCTGTTGTTCTGATGTTTTTTTCTTTGTTTCGACGTTTTCGGCGTTGATTTTGTTTCGTTTTGTTTTACTGATTAACAATGTCGACTGGGCGTCCGAGACCGCTTTTTGTTTCGTTTTTCTTTTGTTCTGTTAGCGAGAAAGAAAAGCTGTTGTCGTTCGAAAATTCGTTAGCGTTCGCAAATTCGTTGCAAATTTCGTTAACGTTCGAAAATTCGTTGCAAATTTCGTTAACGTTCGAAAATTCGTTGCAAATTTCGGTAGGTTATTTGTTCGAAACTTCGATCGTTATTCTACAGTAGCTGTAAGAGTAATTACTGTGTAACACACTAGGGGTAGAATTTGAGTAGGAGTGATAATTATGAATGGATTAATACTTTACGAAAATGGATGGAAACTTAACAGATAAAATAATGAGCGATCGGGCCATGCTGGCTTCGATCGTGCCCTGCTGGCTTCGATCGCTCGTGGATATTCATATAGAGTGTTGCGCTATGACTCGTGCGCCTGCCGGGTATCGGTATACCATTGTATACAGATAATGGCTCGCTTCTTAATGATTCTTAGAGTGGTCCCAAGTCTCATTAGTTCGATCGCACGTATCCTTCGAATGGTATCTTAGACTTGTACGGTAGATTGCAGTACGTACTCGTAGTAGGTACTAAGGTACGCTACCTTGGTAGGTACGACCGCAGTACGTTACATTCCCAACCAAAATAAAACTCAGTCATCAACCAAAAAACCCACCAGATTTGAACACTGTGCAAATCCTGCCTGTCCCTGACCAAAATATAACTCAGTCATCAACCAAAAAACCCAGCAGATTTGAACATAGTGCAAATTTTTCCAGTCCCTAACCAAAATATAATTCAGTCATCAACCCAAAAACCCACCAGATTTTAGCACAGTGCAAATCTTCCCTATCCCCGACCAAAATATAACTCAATCATCAACCCCAAGACCCACCAGATTTGAACGCAGTGCAAATCTTTTCAGTCTTTAACCAAAATACAATTCAGTCATCAACCCAAAAACCCACCAGATTTGAGCACAGTGCAAAGTCTGCCAATCCCCCAACAAAATATAACTCAGTCATCAACCCAAAAACCCATCAGATTTGAACACCGTGCAAATCTTTCCAGTCCCTAACCAAAATATAATTCAGTCATCAACCCAATAACCCACCAGATTTTAGCACAGTGCAAATCCTGCCTATCCCCAACAAAAATATAACTCAGTCCTCAACCCCAAGACCCACCAGACTTGAAAACAGTGCAAATCTTTCCAGTCCCTCACCAAAATATAATTCATTCATCAACCCAAAAAACCACCAGATTTGAACACAGTGCAATTACTGTCGATCCCCCACCAAAATATAACTCAGTAATCAACCCAAAAACCCACCTGATTTGAACACAGTGCAAATCCTGCTGATCCCCAACCAAAATATAACTCAGTCATCAACTCGAAAACCCACCAGATATGAACACAGTGCAAATCCTGCCAGTACCCGACCAAAATATAACTCAGTCATCAACTCGAAAACCCACCAGATTTGAACACAGTGCAAATCTTGCACATCCCCCACCAAAATATAATTCAATCGTCAACCCAAAAACCCACCAGATTTGAGCACAGTGCAAATCTTTCCAGTCCCCCACCAAAATATAATTCAATCGTCAACCCGAAAACCCACCAGATTTTAGCACAGTGCAAATTTTGCCGATCCCCCACCAAAATATAACTCAGTCATCAACACAACACAAAAACCAGATTTGAACACAGTGCAAATCCTGCCAATCTTCGACCAAAATATAACTCAGTCATCAACCCAAAAACACACCAGATTTGAACACAGTGCAAATCCTGCCAGTCCCCGACCAAAATATAACTCAGTCATCAACCCCAAAACCCACCAGATTTGAGCACAGTGCAAATCTTGCCGATCCCCATCGAAAGTATAATTCAATCATCAACCCCAAAACCCACCAAATTTGAACACAGTGCAAATCTTTCCAGTCCCTAACCAAAATATAATTCAATCGTCAACCCAAAAACCCACCAGATTTGAACACAGTGCAAATCTTTCCAGTCCCTAACCAAAATATAATTCAATTGTCAACCCAAAAACCCACCAGATTTGAACACAATTCAAATCTTTCCAGTCCCTAACCAAAATATAATTCAATCATCAACCCAAAAATCCACCAGATTTTATCACAGTGCAAATCCTGCCGATCCCCCACCAAAATTTAACTCAGTCATCAACCCAAAAACCCACCAGATTCGAGCACAGTGCAAATCATGCCAATCTTCGACCAAAATATAACTCAGTCGTCAACCGAAAAACCCACCAGCATATTTGAACACTGTGCAACTCCTGCCAGTCCCCGACCAAACTATAACTCAGTCATCAACCCCAAGACCCACCTGATTTGAACACAGTGCAAATTGAACCAGTCCCTGACCAAAATATAACTCAGTCATCAACCAAAAAACCCACCAGATTTGAACACAGTGCAAATCCTTCCAATCCCCAACCAAAATATAACTCAGTCGTCAACCCAAAAACCCACCAGATTTGAACACAGTGCAAATCCTGCCAGTCCCCCACCAAAATATAACTCAGTCATCAACTCGAAAACCCACCAGATTTGAACACAGTGCAAATCTTGTACATCCCCCACCAAAATATAATTCAATCGTCAACCCAAAAACCCACCAGATTTGAGCACAGTGCAAATCCATCCAATCCCCCACCAAAATATAATTCAATCGTCAACCCGAAAACCCACCAGATTTTAGCACAGTGCAAATCCTGCCGATCCCCCACCAAAATTTAACTCAGTCATCAACACAAAAACCCACCAGATTTGAGCACAGTGCAAATCCTGCCAATCTTCGACCAAAATATAACTCAGTCGTCAATCCAAAAAACCACCAGCATATTTGAACACAGTGCAATTACTGTCGATCCCCCACCAAAATATAACTCAGTAATCAACCCACCAACCCACCTGATTTGAACACAGTGCAAATCCTGCTGATCCCCAACCAAAATATAACTCAGTCATCAACTCGAAAACCCACCAGATATGAACACAGTGCAAATCCTGCCAGTACCCGACCAAAATATAACTCAGTCATCAACTCGAAAACCCACCAGATTTGAACACAGTGCATATCTTGCACATCCCCCACCAAAATATAATTCAATCGTCAACCCAAAAACCCACCAAATTTGAACACAGTGCAAATCTTTCCAGTCCCTAACCAAAATATAATTCAATCGTCAACCCAAAACCCCACCAAATTTGAACACAGTGCAAATCTTTCCAGTCCGTAACCAAAATATAATTCAATTGTCAACCCAAAAACCCACCAGATTTGAACACAATTCAAATCTTTCCAGTCCCTAACCAAAATATAATTCAATCATCAACCCAAAAACCCACCAGATTTGAGGACAGTGCAAATCTTTCTATCTCAGTCATCAACCCGGATCTGCTGTACGCGTTAGAAGCAATAGGAGGGCCTAGTAGCAGAGGACTCCAAATCCGAATTTTCACCCCCACAGAAAACACCCCCTCCAAACCCAAGGGACAGCACATATCTCCATACTGAAGGCGCCATGGGCAACGATATTGCAGGGCTCCCTTCATCATATTGAGAAGGACAAGGCCTGCAAGTTTCGAATCGATTGATTGAGTGGATTGGAAGTGTCAGGAAGTATCTAACCGGCAAAGCATTGGACACACAAGGTCCATTTTGAAGGTAAAAAAGAAAAAAAAACGGTGAATATTAATATCTCCATACTGAAGTCACCGCGGGCAACGATATTGCAGGGATTCCTTCATTATACTAAGAAGGACAAGGCCTGCAACTTTTGAATCGATTGATCAAGCACATTAGAAGAAATAAACCGGTGAAGCAGATGGGAAAAATTTGGTTGTATTTCAAGGAAGCAACCCAAATAACAGCGACAGCAACTATCTCTATAACAACGACACCAACAGCAACGATATTGCAGGTTCCTCTTTATTACATCTATGAGAAGACGCCTGCCAAGTTTCGTATTGATCCATTGAGCGGATTAGAAGGAACGGACTCAACATTGCAGAGTGACAAATTTGGTTGAATTTCAAGGAAGCAACCCAAATAATGGCGACAGCAGATATCTCTATAACAACGACACCAACAGCAACGATATTGCAGGGTCCCCCTAATTACATCTATGAGAAGACGCCTGCCAAGTTTCGTATTGATCCATAGAGCGGATTAGAAGGAACGGACTCAACATTGCAGAGTGACAAATTTGGTTGAATTTCAAGGAAACAACCCAAATAACAGCGACAGCAGATATCTCTATAACAACGACACCAACAGCAACGATATTGCAGGGTCCCCTTGATTACATCTATGAGAAGACGCCTGCCAAGTTTCTGTTCATCCATTGAGCAGATTAGAAGGAACGGACTCAACATTGCAGAGTGACAAATTTGGTTGAATTTCAAGGAAGCGGTGGAGGAGCGATTGGGTCGACAATCTGTTGCCGTTGTTGCCAATTGAACAAAATGGGTGAGTATCTATTGATGTACTACATAGAGTAAATAATAACAACAGAATAATATAATGTATATGCCGAACGTTATTATCACCAACCGGGAAAATTCCCCGCACAAAGAAGACGACCACCGCACCTTGATCCGATGATTCTGATCCGCTGCTTCCGATCCATTGCTGACGATTCAATAGTTGCTGCTTCCGATTCCGTTGATTCCAATCCGTTGGTTTCGATTCGATTCGATGGTTTCTTCTGATTCCGATTTGATGGTTTCTTCCGTTCCTATGAAAATAAGAAGAAAAACAGGGGGAATAACATTATCAGTAATGCCGGTGGAGTAGAAGACCAGTCAATTGCCGTAGCCGTTGTTGTTGCCATTGCCTATCTCTCTCATTCTTACCTTTGCTTGTTACGACGTTATGACAATCGTCCCAATGAAATTGTTGTTGCTGCTGCCGTAGATTTGCAGAATTCTTACTCCTCTGTCACGAAAAACAGTACCTCGTGCCTGTTGATATAGAAGCAATGGATGCAGATTTATTGCTCTCAAGACGTATATGTTTGGGTGATCAAGTCCAAGAACACTACTACCTATCGAGCAAACCACCTCTTCTCCAATGTGAGCTAATTCTTTTTTCAGTACAAGGCTGTTATTTCAGACTAAAATATAAGAGCACGGATAACCTGCCTAATGCTGATAAAGAAGTATTAGGTGGAATCCCACCTTCACCGACGGAGTGCCAAATAGCAACTCTACTCAAATAAGTTGGATGTAAGAAGGCTGATTATGAAGTGATTGTTAGTTTTGTTGCAAGGTAGAAAAAGTGATTTTTTTTGTCGCAAGGTAGAAAAGAAAATTACTGTGTGTTTGTGTGAGAGTTTTTTTTTCGCGAGGTAGAAAAAAAATCATCGATCGATCGAAGTAGAGGATACTTCAATTGGTGGAGTTGTTAGTTGAACGTTAAACACTAACCCTAATCCTAAGAGTTGACAACGTAACCTTCTAGACGGAGTTTATGTGGGGGGGGTTTGGGGGGGGGAAATACGTAGAAATATTAAAAAAATCTGTTTTTAACAAGTAGACTTGGTACAAACGCTACGACTAAAAATCATTAAAAACAGTACCCAAATAATTATTTACGGAAATGAGATGCTTCTTCTAAAAGCAATAGTAATATCTAGTGGCGCGCGCTCATTTTTATGGTAGCAAACTCTCATTTTTTTGGTTGCAAGTAACCATAAGATTTAACCTGAATATTAAAAAAATCAAACGATTAAAATCTGTCTTAGATCAAGTTGGTCGTCACGTCGTCATCAACCTTCCCAGATGAGAGTTCAACCTTCCCAGATGAGAGTTGGTGAGAAATAATATCGGACTTGTTAGAATTGGTACAATTTGTACATGAATGAGTCGGACTTGATGTATTTACAGTCATATACCGGTTCGTACTCTGAATTCGATCGAAAAAGCGAAATATTGTACGGTACGTACGGTGAGTAGGGACTGGACAGATTTGCACTGTGTTCAAATCTGGTGAGTTTGTGGGTTGACGATTGAATTATATTTTGGTTAGGGACTGGAAAGATTTGCAGTGTGTTCAAATCTGGTGGGTTTTTGGGTTCACGATTGAATTATATTATGGTTGGGGACTGGAAAGATTTGCACTGTCCTCAAATCTGGCGGGTTTTTGGGTTCACGATTGAATTATATTTTGGTTAGGGACTGGAAACTGACAAACCGAGGCGCGAAATATTAAAATCAAATCAGATGAGAGTTCGAATTTAAAATATAGCTCGCGCGAAGAATGACGTCACTTGATTGGTAGTATAGATCAAGTGGTAGGATCAGTATGAAGGTAGCTAAATACAGCATGAGTATGTACTGGATGAGGGGGGGGGGGGGGGGGCCGCGCGCCGGGGGGGGGGGGGTGTTGTCCAAATTTGAAAAACTAAAAATTAAAAAAAATAGTTTTTTTCACCGAGGCGCGAAATATTGTACGGTACGTACGGTGAGTAGGGACTGGAAAGATTTGCACTGTGTTCAAATCTGGTGAGTTTGTGGGTTGACGATTGAATCATATTTTGGTTAGGGACTGGAAAGATTTGCATTGTTTTCAAATCTGGTGGGTTTTTGGGTTCACGATTGAATTATATTTCGGTTGGTGACTGGAAATATTTGCACTGTGTTCAAATTCGGTTGGTTTTTGGGTTCACGATTGAAATATATTTTGGTTAATGACTGGAAAGATTTGCACTGTGTTCAAATCTGGTGGGTTTTTGGGTTGATGACTGATTTATTTTTTAGTCGGGAATTGGTGGGATTTGCACTGTGTTCAAATTCGGTTGGTTTTTGGGTTCACGATTGAAATATATTTTGGTTAATGACTGGAAAGATTTGCACTGTGTTCAAATCTGGTGAATTTTTGGGTTGACGATGACTGACTTATATTTTGGTAGAGGATGGGCAAGAATTGCACTGTGTTCATTTCTGGCTAGTTTTGGGGTTGAGTATTGAGTTATATTCTTTAAATCTGGTGTATTTATGGGTTGATGACTGAGTGATATTGTGGTTGTGAACGGGCAGGATTTACTATTGTTAGAAACTATTGGTAACTTTTTCAATCAACACTGATGGTGGTTGTTTTTCTTTCTGGAATTCATCATAGAAATTTTTAATTTCTTTACACATTCCCTTGACTTTGGTATGATCTATCTCATCCCTCAAGTACAATCCGTTCAATGTTTTACACCTTGACAAAACAACATATATCCAATGTTGCATCCTATAGTTCCAACTCGAAACCAAAATATTGTCTATGGAACGCCCTTGTAATTTATGCACAGTTCTAGCATGGGAAATGTTGAGAGGGAATTGTTTGAGTTTGACGCTCAAATTTTGTCTTGATGATTTGTGACTGATGTGCTCACTAAACAGAGAAGGATACTTGCACAAGGCATAAATATCTTTTTCGGGCAATTTGAGGTTGTATATGGGTTGTTCTTCGGGAGTATTGGTATCTGTTAGAATAACTTGTATAGATTCAATTTTATCAGCATCAATGCAATTGACATAATAGCCATTGATCACAACACTCTCAAGGGCTTCAAACCTGTTCATCTCTTGTTTCAAAATCAAACCTTTAAATTCACACATTGAACCATTAGCTATAGCCTCTTCAACAGATATATTGCTTGTTATCATGATGGGACAACCAATATATAACTTTAGAAATGGATCAACATGTGTACTTCCTCTTCTTTCTGTAACATCTGCATCAGAGCAACAACTGTAAAATATATCTCCTTTATCTGGAAAGGCCTTGTAATCTTTTCTGCTTTTGGCATATTTGTATTCAACATTGGATGCTCGTATGCATATGGTGTGCAAGGGAATAGGGTCTTCAATGTTCTTGGAATGGGTTTGTTGTAAATGAAGGGCAAAAATTGCATCATTGATTGCACACCTGTCTTTGTTTGTTGGTACAGCATAAGAAATTGCCATTGGTAAAGAATCACTCTCAATCACTTTCCTTGAGTTGATAAGCTTAGCATCTTCTTCACTAAGCCCAATTTTAAAAATTCTTTCTAACAATTTTCCATACGATGCATCTTCCTGAAACCTGTGGTTTGTTTTTAATTCCAGCATCACATTGACAGCATCCCTGAACATTGTTGTATATTGCTCATCATATATTTTGGTTCCATTTATGGGTGGTAGCTGATTGAAATCTCCAGCAAAGAGTACATTGATACCACCGTACAATGTATTTGTTCTTGGAGCATCTTTCAATTCATTCAATGTTTTATGCAGCCTGTTTAACAATGAATAATTTGCAAAGGATATTTCATCAATAATGATCATTTCTGTGTCAACCCAATCTTCTTTGAATTCACTTAATTTTTCAAGGTATGAATCGTTCTCTTTCACTGGAATGTGGCAAGCACTATGGAGAGTGCTACCATGAATTGACACTGCTGCACATCCAGTTAAAGCTGTAAC
This sequence comes from Pseudo-nitzschia multiseries, assembly GCA_037355745.1. NCBI lineage: Eukaryota > Bacillariophyta > Bacillariophyceae > Bacillariales > Bacillariaceae > Pseudo-nitzschia > Pseudo-nitzschia multiseries. The sequence goes on along the minus strand of CM074782.1, from coordinate 8,245,167 downwards.
AACAATTGTTTGCCTTGTAAACTTGATGTTCAAATTTTCACAGAATTCCTTGCAATAAGACAGAATTGCTCTGATCACGCAACTTTTCCCTGTACCACCTGCACCCGATAGAAATGCTATGGATTGTTGTCTATGTTCATGCATTTCTTGCAACATCTGAACTGTTGTACTGAAGTTGATCTTGTCACGCCTTGAAATAGATGAGTCAAAATCATCGTTCTCTTCCTCCTCACCAAATTCATTGAATGGTGCAAGTCTTCCCAATTCACCAGATAATCTTCTCCTTGTGTTTCTTGTTTTTTTCATTCCATTTTTCTTTTGTTTTTCATAAACTCTCAGTACAAATCCAGAGACAATGTATACAAATGCTATCATTTGATGTTTGTCACCATTGAATATCTCTTTACCATATGCAATCATGTTTTCACAAGTACCCGTGGCAGATAAGTTTGTGATCTCTTCATTTGTAACAACAGTATGGTGTGTTACCATCACTTTAATCATGTTTGTGATGTCAAGCTCATGCCAATCCCTGCCCATATCTGTATCTTCACCATCTTCCATTAATGATACCCTAGAAGCTGAACAAAATATTGTTTTTGTTTGGTCAATATTTGGTGCCTTAATCAAATTGTGTCCACAATGATTGCTTCCTGCCTTAGTAATGATTGATGTGTTGAAGGAAAATAGATTATGACTCGTTCTAAAACAGTTGTCATCATCCAATCCTAAAACTGTGTTCCCAAAAAGATCCAATTCATCCAAGATGTTGATATTATTTCTGTTGTTGTCTTCTGCATTTGATTCATCATGTGTCCACCTAGTATCTGGTGGTAAGGTCACTCTCTCTAGTGCATCTTTTGCACGTCCACCCATCAAGCTGTTATGTGTCCTTTGAATATTCTTCAAAATATTCTGATGCTCTTGTTTTAGCAAACCATTTGCTAAAAAAGATTGAAAATAGGGAAGATATTTGGAATTCAATTGGAGGTCAGAAAGCTTTCTGAATGGTGAAAATAACACACTTGCTCTTTTAGCATAATCTTCCATTGCTAAAGCAATTTCCTGGTGTTCTTCATTTTCATGCTGTGGGACAAAATTCCCAATTTGTTTGTTCCTAAAGTTTGACGTCGATTTCAAATCATAGTGACAGATACCTGGAAGTTTAGGTTTTTTGTATTCATCACAAAATGAATGGTTTTTGGAGGGATGGTTATCCGTAAAGTCCAGTGATGTCTTACTTCTTCTCATTTTTGTATAATACTTTGATGCAAAATCATAAAGACACACACCCTCTAGTTCTGTTGGTCTGCAAATATAATTTGCAACTTTTGATAGATAAACTGGCAAGTCTTCCTCATTGTCACTTTCATTGCCTTCTTTCAGTTTTAGAACACCATCAACAACATGATCATTCTCAATATAATTGCTCAACACCAATGTTGAAAACTCTTCTGAGAACCTAAATCTTGTATGGTTTCTTGTCAGGTAGGCAGCCATTGGTGCTGAAGTGATGTTATCTTGTGTCACTTTGAACAATGCATTTAGAATAGCTCTTATTCCAACCTTTTCTCTCATCAGATCATCTTCTTCATTTGTTTCGTTTAGTTGTGCTGTAGAGTCATTTCTGTGGTTTACTGTGTTTGGTTCATCATGTTCTTCATCATTCATTGTGACATTTTCATTTTCTTGTCTCTGTTGTTCACCAAGTTGTTTGATTACTTTTTCTGCAACTGCACTGATCTTTTCTTTATCATCCTTTTGTGTACTTTTTGAGGCATAACATGTCAGGTAATAAATCCCTGCACCATCTACCCCCCAAATAACATTGTTGTTGCATTGAAAAATAGAACTTACAATACTATTGTTTGAATTGGCAAAACAATCCTGATGTGTTCTCTCATGTTCCCAGACAAACAATTGTTTCTTGTTGCATTTGCCTGTCCAATCAAATGATGTCAATTCTTCATCTTCAAAATGTATCTTTGTTTCATCACAAGCAGGAAGCGGGAGCTTGAACCTACATTCACCATTTTTGTCCTTTTTGTGACATGAGCTTGCATGTGTTGAGGCATGCAAATTGCGTAACAAATTAACAATGTGAAGGTTTTTTTGGTATTTCATTGATCCAAGGCGCGGGAAACGACCACTTTTAATTTGGGCAGCAGTTTCTTTATGCAATGCCATTTCCATTGTCACCTGACATTTTGATTGCTTAGTCACACCATTCCAAAACTTGTGATACATGAAATATTGTTCTCCAGTTTCATTTGATGTTGGTATACTTTTGAGGAAATCTAAACTTTCACGCGCCATATCTTCACTTGTGTAAAGTTTAGAGCAGGCTCTGCATTTGAAAATTGCTTTGTCACCCAGTGATGTGTGACCATGTTTAAGTCTCAATCTCCTTAAATCCTGTTCTGTGCATTTTTCAAAAGATTCTGAAACCAAACTTAAACACTCAGGATTCCTGCACTGAATAGAATCAAAGTTCTGAAACAATTTTGTTGTCAGTATGTTTTGTGCATACTGTTTCATGGTCTCTATTGCCCCATCTTGCTTGTCCTCCGTATGCAAATCTTGTAGCAGGTCATTCCATTTATTTATCCACAAAACAAAATGTGCATGCAGAGTGCCACGTCCTTGTTCTTCAACTGCAACACTATATGCTTCTAAATCTCCAAATAAACCCATATCTTTGATGTTACCTTCCTTGTTATCCCATCCCAATATGAACTTGATGGTTATTTCCAAAATATTTTCAAATTCAATAGCACAAATACCTGGATATGTTGTTCTTATCGATGAGCACTCTGTCACAAACTGAAAAAGATCACAATCATCAATGGGTGGTTGTTCTCGCTTAAAAAGATCTGGGAAATCCTCAGAAGTAACTTCTTCATCCTTGGATTTTGACATCACTCTAATCCTAAAATTGATTGAATCATTTGGAGTGATGGTGAATAGAATGCAAGGCAATCCATAATGTGCCATCAGTTGAAACATTTTCTTTCTAGCAATATCAGAAGCTGCATTTGTATTTCCCATTGAACTTGTTACTCCCCTTATTTTAGAAAGAAAAAAGTCTTCATTTGTTTCTGGCAGAACATTTCCATCTAGAAAATTGATTGATGCTTGTTTGAGTTGAACTGGGTCAAGCTGTGAAAAGTTGCACCTCAGGTTTTTTGTTGTTTTTAAATAGGAATGTTTCACCATTTTGACTCTTTGTACAAAATTGTACATAACTGCTACAAATTCACCCTGATGAAAGCATGGTGATGATAACTCTGATAAATATTTCAGATAATCAGGACTCATTCTCTCTTCTCCATCCACATCAACAGATCCAATGCCATATGGAAATTGAAGTGGGAAAGAATGCAAGAAATTGTTTCCTTCATAATCTTTCAGTATGTTGTTGGATGTTCTACAGATCATGGTGGCATTCTTGTCAATGAGATCTTCTATACAGTGGTCCTTGAAATGTTTATCTGTGTCAAATCCTCCATTGGTTGTGCTGGGTAGATTCTCATCAGGAAAGATGACATGCATTTCAAATTGTTGTTCAATGTTTGAGTTCGAAGATGGTATTTGATTGGTCTTGTCAACAAAAAGAGGTAAAATGATATGAGTATCATTTATGTTTTCATCCTCAAGGTAACCCATATTTTGTTTCATCCAATGCAAGGCTTTTTTTACTTTTTGTATTCTGAACTCCATTTTCTTTTTTACTGCCAGTTTTTGTTGGTTAGTGAATGATCCTGTTAGGATCACTTGGATTTGATTCTTCCCAATTGATTCCAGATAGTTGATAACGCCACTTGTATATTCCAAATTGTTTCTTCTCAAAAAGTGATACCCTTTAATCATTTGATGCTGTCCAGCATGGAAATGAAATATGTGTTGGCTGATTCTCACATCTGAGATAATGGCAAGTTCTGTTGCTGTCAAATCTAATAGTTCGTTAGGAGGATATCCATGCAAGAGTCCATTTGCTATAGCATATTTTGGAAGCTTGGCTTGTTTATTATTGTTCTTTTTCATGCTCTCAATACCATTATAGCATTGGCTGCAGCACCCAAATTGGGAGATAACTTCTCTATCACTAGAAGGCTTGATCGCATATGTCTTTGGTGACAAAATGAAATCATTGAATAAAATTTGTTGATTGTGGATTATTCTTCTCCCATTGATACATTTTTGTGTGTATTGCTTCAGAACTTGGTTCCTAACTGACACAGAAGCAAATTTAAACGGCATATTGTCCCACTTGATTTTCTTCTTGTGAAAATAATCTCTAACATATGGATGTGCTAGAGAACTAAAGTCAAGTTTTTTTTCATCACCTGTTCTTATGAATCTGTCACAGATACAGCAAACGTTTGCTTTGAGCTTTCCCTGAGAAAAAGTAATCAATTTATTTTTTGCTTTAAATGCCTCTTCATAGGCTTTTTCAATGGCATGAGTTGTCACAAGCATTATCAACCTGTTTCAAAATATTGTAGTGAAAATGATCAATAATATTAGGTAAAAAACTGGATATTCAGAGCCATGTAGATTTGAAATAGTTGAAAACATTTCCAATTTGCTTGCCTAACGTACCTGAAACATAAATTTGGGCCAAATCTGGTCAATATTTTGATAGTCAACTGAGTTAATGTTAGGTCGACGATTGGTAGGGACTGGAAAGATTTGAACTGTCTTCAAGGAAAGATTTACACTGTCTTCAAATCTGTTGAGTTTTTGGGTTGATGACTGAGTTATATTATATTTTGGTCGGGGATGGAAATATATGCACTGTGTTCAAATCTGGTGAGTTTTTGGATTGACGACTGAGTTATATTTTGGTCGTGGATGGGTAGGATTTGCACTGACTTCAAATCAGGTGAATTTTTGAATTGATGACTGAGTTATATTTTGGTCGGGGATGGGCAGGATTTGCACTGTCTTCAAATCTGGTGTGTTTTTGGGTTGATGATTTAGTTAAATTTTGGTCGGGGATTGACAAGATTTGCACAGTGTTCAAATCTGGTGTGGTTTTGCGGTTGATGATTGAATTATATTTTGGTTAGGGACTGAAAAGATTTGCACTGTGTTCAAATCTGGTGAATTTTTGGATTGATGACTGAGTTATAGTTTGGTCGGGGATGGGCAGGATTTGCACTGTCTTCAAATCTGGTGAGTTTTTGGTTGATGATTGAGATTTCTTTTGATCGGGGATGGGCAGGATTTGCACTGTCTTCAAATCTGGTGAATTTTTGGATTGATGACTGAGTTATATTTTGGTCGGGGATGGGCAAAATTTGCACTATCTTCAAATCTAGTGAGTTTTTGGGTTTATGATTGAGTTATATTTTGGTCGTGGATTGGAAAGATTTGCACTGTCTTCAAATCTGGTGAGTTTTTTTATTGATGACTGACTTATATTTTGGTCGGGGATGGGCAGGATTTGCACTGTCTTCAAATCTGTTGAGTTTTTGGATTGATGACTGAGTTATATTTTGGTCCGGGATTGACAAGATTTGCACTGTCTTCAAATCTCTATAATTTTGGTACGGAAATAGACTTATTATGTTTTGTTTTTGTACACAAATGTTATGCTTTGCTGATTTAGATTTTTCAATTTATGACAGTTGAGAAAAAGATGATGAATAATATGTTTTTTTTGTATTTGTTATATAATTGCTTTTGGGATGGTATGCGATTATGTCAATTGTTTTTGATGCGATAATTCTTTTTGGTTAAATCTGATAATCTTCTGATAAGGTGGCATTGACCCTTTGTAATTAACATGATTTCTGTTAATCTGGAGATGATACTTCAATCCTGATAGTTCTGTCCTACAGGAAAGCCAACAAAGCGTGTTGCATAGTAGCTGTATTCACCATTGTTTTTGCGTGTGAAGATGTCCCACAAATCATTCTCACGGATGTATGAATATTTCTCTTCCGGAGTCGTCACCTCTTCTGGACAATGATAGGTTTCAAAGATTGCATGTGTACTATCATCCTTGAATATTTTGTCAATGGAACTATTAGGAGGAGCATTGTTTGGGATTTTGATATGAGTTGGAGAAAATGGAAGAAATGTTTTTTCGGCATCTTTCTGTTCTTCACTACAAAAAATCTTGACGATCAAATCTCTGAATTCTTCCATAGTCTCTGTTTCAATGGTAGGGTATCTGTCAGGATTAGGGAAGGCAACAAAAGCAACATGTCCATATTTGCTGGTGGGTGTGTCTTTTAGAGCTTTGTTAGTGTCATGTGATTCCCTCAGAATAAGAGTTTCCGTGCATCTCACATCAAAATGATCAGGACCTAGCTCAGGATACTTGTTCAAATTACCTTCTCTGATTGCTTTCAACACAGGAAACGCAAAACCAGCTTCACCCATAACATTAAGAAGCTGTGCACCCATCATTCTATCATCCGTGCAAAATTTGAAAACTTCTACCACATTCTGCTGATACTTTCGTGGGCTGCTCAACTTTCTAGGTTTAATGATTTTCTCTTTTTTAACTGGAGATGGAGGTTTTCTGGTGACAGTGGTAGTCTTTTTCTTAGAGTCATCAATGGAGTTTACAGCCTTTCTCGTTGGCGCCATATTGAAAAGAATGATTGATTAGATGCTGCTGTATTTGAAGTGTTTATTTTATCGTGATTAGGATGGGTTTTTCATCGTGAAAAAAGTGTGCAAAAATTGCAGTGGTAATGCACGGACCAAAATACCTTCAAAAACCACACAGTAGTGTGTGAAGTAATTCCAAATTGATTGTTTGCCTGCTAATTCTACGTTATCCTGTCAAACGATTTTGAGAACCTGGGACTTGACACTGTTGTGATAGATTAAAAACAATGAAACAAGATTGCCTTGGAATTTGCAATAGGTCAATTGGATTAATCATAGATAATAAAATAAAGATTTTTTCACAAACCTGGGACTTCATAGTAATGGAATTGATTAAGATGAACGAATTGAAGATACTATGATGTGAAAAGTACTCTAAAAACTATTCAACATGTGTCTTCCAATTATACCATGCGTGGGGCACGTGTCATGTATGTGCATGTGATGTATGTGTGAGCATGTCTCGCGCACAAAATGAATTCAAAGCATAGAGGGAATGAGAAATTAACATCTAACAAACAAATTTTAATTTTTTTAATGTAATCTGTCTTTTGCACGTATTAGACCCCCCAAAAAGGGGGTCGTGGGGAAAATAACTTAATTTTCCTTATAGTTTTTTTTATGTTTTTTTGCTTCACGGTGATATTGAACCTTGAACAAACGTTTAGTATAGGTGGAAAGCAATTCAGTCATTTTTTGATTCTTCTCTGCATCTGATTCACATTCACATATAATGTGAAATTTTGAAACAAGTGTGTGCACTTCAGAAAAATTGCCTTGACTTGCAAACATTCCAGAGGCTGTAGGCTTGTAAGCTTCTGCTGAAACGTAATATGCATAGTAGAGTAGATGAATCATATATTCTTTGTCCAAATCATCAATATGTTTCCAAACAGACTCTGCAATCATAACCATATTCTGCAGAAGTGTAACCTGTAAACCAGCATCATACTGTTTTGTTTTTGTCTTGTTATATGCAGTCCAAAATAGCAAAATACGGATCGTGTTTATGGATGAACCACTACCAGCGTGGATTACTCCTCCTGGAATTTCAGAAAAAGACAGCAAAGGACACCGTACGAGTCTGGCTGCTTTGAATTCAAAATTTTCGAGCAGATTGGGTGTAATCGATTCATTTTTGTCGCATTGGACATGACGTTCACCATGAATAATCCTGAATAAGTCACCAAATGCTGTTTGAAAATATTCATCCAAGGCTTCTTCCGTTTCTCCCATATTTTTGATTTTCTGAAAAAATGATTCTGGAATATTTATCCAATTCAAAGCCCGAACAGATGATAAACCTTTCTGAATGAGATCAATCGCTGTTCTATAACCAACCTTTTCTTTTTGACTTGGTTCAACCACTTTTGTTGTACTCTGCCCTCCTGTAAGCAGCATTCCAAATTGTTTTTCAAAACGATGTCCCATCAAATCTAAGTGCATGGCCTGATCACCACGTACTTCAGTGATTATTAGGCTAGGTGTAGCAACCTTCCAATATTGAATTTCTTCTTTTGGAATTGTTCGTGGTAAACACATATTCATAGTGGTTTCTTCAATAAATTTTAACAAAGAAACCATATGACGCATCTCAAAACCAGTTTTATCACAAAACTTTTTCCATGCCGGTTTAAGTGCTAGGTGCGTTGGACTGAAAGACAGATGCATTTCATATCTGAATGCTTGTATTGGTTGTGCGGAATGATCTGCTTTCCTTGCCTTAGAAACAACTGACTTGAAAAAATCCCAATGTTTCATAATTTTGGCTTGGATGCTATCAACAATTTGCAATTGTGTAGCAAACAATGGATCTTCAAGTTTTGGCACATAAAACGCAGCTTGTTCAAACGTCATAGTAACAAATGGGTGATCTTTCATTTCTTCACATTTCATGCGTTTGTAAGATATTGAATGATTGGGTTGAGAAATTTCAAGCAAAACATCATTAGAAAAAGATCCATTTGTCATAGATTTCAATGGTTGAGGAGTAGCATTCCTCGATTCAAATTCCTTGACGCACTCTGCAGCAAATTGACAGGCATTAGCATGAGTGGAAAAAGCTGTTATTCCATGCATCTCACCACAGATACAGGCAAATGTTTTTTGTTTAAGACTCAATTTCAACTGAAGCTTGTTCTGATACCATGCATATCGAGATTCAGCTCTATAATTCATTTCATCTGGTATGCATTTTGGGACAGTGTCTTCCATGGACTGGCAGTTTTGTAAGTGTTTACTTGCTTTTTTTGCATGGCCCATAACTTGCCCACATTTACATATGAAACCCATCACCGAAGTTGGCATCGCATATGGTATTTCCTTGTCATTATCATGAAAGATATAACTGCATAATCCAGACATCATGTCGATTGCTTTTTCTTTAGATAGTTTTCTAATTTCCACTAGATTGGGTTTGTTGTATTTTGATAGAGGATCATTTTTTTTCTTTGAACCGATTGGCTTTCCTTTATTCTTTGTCTCTTGATTATCTGACATCCTTTTAACAATCTGATGATCGTCCGGTGAAGTTGTCTCATTTGTCGTCACATCAATTTCTGTTGTTGTTGCTGTTGCGTCATTACCAGAAATTGTTGTCATCTCTGTCCCTGCAACCGTTTTGTAATTCACCGTGTCCTGTCCAATATTTTCTAAATTTGTTTCCTTAACAATGCCAACATTCACATTGGCATTACCATTGTCATCGATTGCTGTTTCTACCATGACAGAAATTGTTTTTGACTCCATTTTTCTTTCAAGTGTCTTCTCCGTACCCACAGTTATATTGGCATTGTCATTACTTTCTTTACCCTCTAAATCCATGGGAGTTAGTGTCGTCAAAGCAGGATTGTTGGTGTTCGATAAATTGCTGTTCATGATGGGATTTTTCCTGTCGGGTGCTGTATCGCTTGCTGCGTTGGCGGGCGATAAATTGCTGTTCATGATAGGGTTGTTCCTGTCGGGTGCTGTATCGATTGCTGCTTCTAGCACGACAGAAATTGTTTTTGACTCTGTTTTTCCTTCTAGTGTCTTCTCTGTACCCACAGTTGTATTGGCATTGTCATTGATTTCCTGATCATCCAAATCCATGGGAGGTATATTGCTGTTCATGATGGTTTGTTCCTGTCGGGTACTGTGAAGTTATGTGCTTGTTTTCGTCTTTTCTTCTTTGTAGATCAGTATTCTTATGTTTTGTGTCTCCCAACAGCTGAAAAACCCACGAGATTTGAGCACAGTGCAAATTATTTCAATCCCTGACTAAAAAGTAAATCAGTCATCAGTTCAAAAATTGAACAGATTTGAAGCCAGTGCAAATCTTTCCAATCCCCGACCAAAATATAACTCAATCCTCAACCCTAAACCATATCAGATTTGAACACAGTGCAAATCCTGTCAATCCCCGACTAAAATATAACTCAGTCATCAATCCAAAAATCCACCAGATTTGAACACAGTGCAGATCTTTCCAGTCCCTAACCAAAATAAAACTCAGTCATCAACCGTCTTCCCCACGTATGGAGTGAAAGTGCCATTGAGGTCAGGCGATACTCTATTGTTCAACCCATTAGTATTACATAGCTGTTCGAATCCGAAATACGAAGGCTGTTATATTATGAGCGCATATGTATCTCGCAAAACTGTACTTAGAGCTAACCCTCTATAGTAATATTAAACAATAATTTAAAGTTAAACGTTACATTCACCCTTGCTACTCAATCGGAACTGCTGTCAGAACTATCGCTGTCTGAACTGGATACATAATATCTAACTCTATTTTGGTTGGGGATTGGCAGGATTTGCACTGTGCTCAAATCTGGTGGGTTTTTGGGTTGATGACTGAGTTATTGCAAGATAATATGGGTATAAAATATTAATTAATTTTATTACATTTCATTCGTAAACTAACATCATACATTGGAACCTCTTGAATTCCCAATGACCTGTGTAATTTTCCACAGAACTTCACTCTAACTGATTGTTCTTCAGCACACAGGGACTGCACAATAGCAATTCTACGGCTCCTCTTTTTAGGCCTAACATTGGCACTGCAATCTTTGCTGGAACACCATTGATAACTAGAACCCATTGTTGAACTCTTCATTTCTGATAGTTTTTGAAAGGACAAGCTCACATTAACTTTGTCCCCAACTTCAATGTTTTTGTTGCGCCCTTTTTTTTCTAAACTCATCTTCATTGAAATTGCACCTTGAACCCGCCTATTGCCAAAACCAACAGCCGAAACAACAGAAGCTTCATGCTGGCTAGAGAAACAATTCTCAGATGTAGCCAAAACTGTACATGACGCATGAGGCATAGAAAAAGCTTCCCAAGTTATTAGCACTGTACCCTTTAACTCAATTGACAGACCAAAAAAAGGAAAAAGAAACCATGTTGTTGGCAAGGGCTGTTTAGGATTGCTTGAAAGGAACAAAGCAAATGAACGTGTAGTGTCTTGCTTATCAGTGTGAATAGCATTGGTCAAATTCTTTGCACAAGCAAATGTTGGCAAATATGATTTCTTTTGGAAACAAAGAGTATTTTCTTTCCTTTTTAAGTGCTTCATCACAGGCTGAAGCAATTCATTGCACATACTTTGTTCCAACACATCATGGAAAGGAACAATGAAATTCCTCACAGTGCTTTGAACGCTGGCCAAATCTTCATGTTTAGCCCCATAATAAGTTGTTGAAGCTGAGACACAATCAAATCTTGAACCAAAAGCTACCATTTTTCCTGTCTCACCCAATTTCGTTCTAACTTCTGTATGTGAGTTGAGAATTTTTGATAGGTTGTTCTTAATGTCATCTGACAGATTAGTCTTTAGATAGTCAACATAGATTTTCCCGTTAGCAAAGTTGTACTCTTGTTTTTGTACTGGTGTTGAGATAACATGAGAGTATTTTGCCATCCTATTCAATCGTTCCTTTTTTGTCGGACGTCTGACAACATAAGTCCATCCATTGTTGGTGTTTGGTGTTGGCATTTGATGTGTAGAGTAAACCAGTCCTGAAACATAATGATTTCCTTTTGCAGCACTTGGTTTGGCTGTGTTCAACATTTCAAATGACTTCTTCCTTGCTTACTCTTTCATTCATGTACAACAAAGGAACAACAATCTTCTTCCAGACCCAACACTTTCTTGATTTCCAACTTTTTTGCTTTCTCACTCATGATGATGAAGACACCGGTTCAATGCTGGTTGGTTGAAACGTTGGTTGCCAATATGAGATTTCAACAAACAAACAAAAATTAGAGACACTGAAAACAGTTAATCATTGTTTTTCACCATTCAGATTCCAAAGAGTTGGCTTGAGGAAAACAATGCTTGAGTGTAAGCTCATATTATTCCAATGACATCAATGAATACATAATTGCTGACAGAGGATGTGTCTTACCCACAAGACTATAGTCAAGTGTGCACACCATGTATTATTCAGCAAACTGTAATTAATGCCACTTGTAATGCAACAAGCTTAAAATTCAAGATTGAATTCATCATTGCAAGACAACAGTACCATTTCAGATTATACTTATGGAGAAAGCCTCAGCACCTTAAAGTACACCACTGTGAAACGATCTGCAAAGCAGATTTTTCGCACGCACAATGTACAAGTGGGCTTTGTCTCCAAAAGCGACATTCTATCCTCCCCTTGAAGGTGAAGGATGGAAATGACATCTTACTATGGCTGTTCATTTGTCTGCAAATTTGCATACTCCAAGAACACTACTACTTCCATGCTACAACACAATGCACTTCACACAATTCAAAAACTGTACCTGGTATCAGAATCCGTATCGTCCCTGCTATCCTCACTGCTGCCGTCACACCAACTATCGCTTGAGCTGCTGTTGCTGT